>JAEQBH010002686.1:1200000-1558608 GCA_016808115.1 Tetrastigma voinierianum | reverse complement strand
AATTGACTTTCAATGCTATTTCAAAAGAAAATCTTTCAAAATTAAATTAAATAAATAAGTTATTTCAAGTAGAAATAAGTAGGAAATGAATCAAAGTTGTTGTTAAAATCCGAAGCGCCGGACAAAGAAGGACACTTAGCAGTCTGCAACTCATTTTCTTAATTTACGTAAAATAAAAATAAAATACCTTTAATTCAATAAATGGTCAGAAATCTTTATTTTAAAAAATATTCATATAGAAGAAAATATTTATTTTATATTATGTTTAAGTTTGGAAATTTGTTCCTATATTTTGTATGAGATTTAGTATTTGACGATTTTGTACAGGTAATTAAATTTCCTTCCTCATTAAAAAGAAATAAATGTAAATAAAATAACAAATTTTAATACTAAGCTGCTAAAAATAATATAAGTTTCCTATCCAATTAAATAATATATATAAAAAGGAAAATTAAGGCAAACTGATAACTTATTCCAAAAAAAAGGTAAACTGCCAAAATACAATGTATATAAGAAAAACGAGTTACGTGTCGATTTCTAATTTTGTTAGTCAACTGATAATGTCACTGGATTCCATTTCCTGTGATATTCAATTGTGCATTATAAAAGAACAAATAAATATATACGTGTTATTAAAGGTTTGTTAGAATCAACGAATATATGACTTGGCATAGATGTTATGGTAAAGTAAAAGAAAATGTGATCAAGTTAATAAAGTTGGAAAATACAAGAAAAGAGATTTTTTGAATCATTAGAGCATAATTTGTATAAAGGATATAATTAAGGTATAAAAATAGCATCAATGAAGAAATTATAAATTAACCAAATCTAACTTTAAAAAATAGGAAATTAACCAATTTCATTGTTATTAGTATTAAAAAAAAAGTTAATACGATTGAAGACGTTGCAATGAAGGAGCTCATCATTGCATAAAGACAAAGTGTGTATTTTATATATAAATACATATATATTTATATATATTCTATAAAATAATGAGTCATGTTTTTGTTTTTGATAATTAAACATGTTTTTTATGTGTATTTTATATATATATATATTCTATAAAATAATGAGTCATGTTTGTTATTTATAATTAAATATTTTATCGTAATATAATAAACTTTACCTTTTCTTTTGAATGTTCTAATTTTTTAAACTTAAAACTCACAATTGAATTAGGTATATCAACATAATGAGCCACGTACACATGGATAAACGAGTATCCTACTAGATGTTATGAAGAACTATATTTCCATAGTCTTACTTTCATATCCATGATTAAAAACGGATGGAAGCAAAGTCAAACAAATGTTAGAAAAAAAAGAGAGTGAAAGATTCCATAAAATATTGGTCACCGGAGACTTAGACGAGAGAGGCAAGACGTGGCTTCCTAAAAGATAATGGAGAGAGAGACGAGAACATATCCTGTCTGATCTGTGTAGATATATTTCATGGGATTGAAGGCACTATAAAATGGCATACATGGAAACGTGAAGCGTAGACTAGAAATAGAAAGTTTCACGCATCCACACAAACAAATAGTCCAATAAATTATAAGTCATTACTATTCCCATTTGTTGTTAGTTTGGTTTGATGGGTTAGGAATTGTAAAGCTCATTGGTACATGTGAACGAGTATTTATTTCGATATATTAATTTACTGTTAAGATTTAAGTTTTACATTGTTAAATTTAATTATATATTTAAAAAAACTTAAATTTTAAGAAATAAAATAGAATCTAACATTGTAAAACCCGTTCATATGTTAGAGCTGAACCTTTGATGGGTTACCATATCATTAGTTTTCTCAAGTCAAAGAAAACAAAGAATGAAGGGACAAGTTAAAGAAATGTACATTCTTAGTGGTACATTGAAATAATATCCAAGATGCAAACTTGCAAGGCACCTACCAAAGCAGAAAGTAGAAATTTGAGGAAAGTGCAGCGAATGTAAGTAATTAATTAGTATTATGCAACCGGTTGGTCCGGTAAACTGTAAAACATCCATTGTAATTTGGGATACCCATTATGCAAAATAAATAGCGCAAAGAAGAGCAACCCAAATCTGCTCGCCAAAATAGCACAACGCTATTTTACAACCCCTCACAAATGCTTAAAGAGACTAACAAATAAGTTGTCTAACGATAAAGAATCAAATAATATTTTAATAATTAAATATTTTTATTAAAAATATAATTAAACTTAACATATATTTTTAATCCAGTATATTTTTCATAACGATCATACTGAACTTATTATATTTTAGATAAGAATAATAAATTTCAAATTTTATCTATTAAAGTTTCTAAATTTCAAAATTTTTAACTCATAGAAATCAAATTAAATTTAATCACTTAAAAGTAAAATTAAAAAAATTAGAGAATTCGTCATAAATAACATGAATTTTCCTGTCGCCAATCCATCTATCCTACACTTTCCTTTCAAGTTTCTTCCAATGTCTCATTTTCACTGAGTCATCATTTCGTAAGTATTTTTGTCATCAAAGAGAGATTAATCTGCTTTCCTAATATTTTGTGAGAGATCCTCATATTTGGTAATAAGATGACTAACATTCTTAGAGATGGCTGTACTGCAACTACGCCTAAGGCCAGCCGTGACGATAAGCAATAAGACATGTCCTGCCTCCCAGCCATGGCAATAGTTAATCATGATAGTTTTGAAGGTCATGTGTCTCTGATCGTGACTATTTTGCTACCCTCATAGATACGAGCGCTTTTCAAGAGGCCCAACGAGTCGCCCTTTCTTTCTTCAATCAGAACAGCATTAACAATACATCCATACTTCATCCAAAGAATAAAGGGCCATTGAGCTCTCGCTTGTCATCCCTTCAAAAGATAATACAAATAAGAGTAGAATTTTGCTTACTTTAACACCGATCGATTCCCAGATGAGCACATCGCAATCGGTGTTGACCGCCTACGAGAGTCCGGCAAGTGGCTCGTGAAAGTCGTTATTTGACATGTTTACGACCATTACCCTATATAATACCAAACAATATCATATTGCCTCGATCACAAAATGGAACAACGTGGCTCTTCCGCATGTTGCGAAAGTGATTGATCAGAATGACGTTTAAAATTGGTCCATCACGTAAATAGTATAACGTCATCACACAATCACTAATCATTTGTGTTCTACGTGATCTCAAGATCTGATACAGCACGATTCTTTTCAGTTCACTCCTGGGCTCATCGAATTTACAAATGTTCTAAATAGGTCCCCTGCTTTTACATTATTATAAATGGTCATGCTCCTCCGCTAACTATATAATTAATCTAATATGAGTATAGAATGGGATATTATCTAGTCGATGGTATTTATCCAAACTGGCCGACATTTGTAAAAATAATTCCTCACCCACAAGGTTTGAAGAAAACATTTTGCCAAAGACAAAGAAAGAGCAAGAAAATATGTATGGTATCAAATATCGCTTCAACCGCTTTGCAATCGCTGCTGCGGACCAACACGCGGATGGTAAACACTTATATTATGAAAGCGCGTATACAATGCATAATAAAGCCATCGGCGACGGCGAGATATCGCAGAATAACGACACGGAAGCGATGCAAACTACCGTGTATGTCACATGCGTATACACCCGTATCGGGCATCATGCAAACTCATTATCGATCGGGCACGCTACTCATTCTCAATCGTAATCGATCTTATCGGAAGATTCACAACGACACGGGCGTATTTCCGTGTCGGGGTTTATTTCAATTCCAATTTCACTCTCATGTTGTATTTAATTCCAAATTTCACTTTGTGTTGTATTTTAATTCCCAATTTCACTTCATGTTGTATTTTAATTTCAATTCCAATTTCATGTTGTATTTAATTCCACTTCAATTTCAAGTTATATTTCACCTAATTGCAACATAATAAATAATGACTACAAATTAAAATAATAGCAATAATAAATAACAACTAAAAATTAAAACCCCCACATAACTCTATCTTCGATTATCCACATGTCATAAAGTGGGTCCATGCCGCAGTGACGCTTCCATGATTTTCATCTCATTTCGCATTTGAATTTCTTTGCACTCGTCTTCTTCAATTTCTAACCAAGCACATGCTGCCCACTGCTATCTCCCGTTGGCATAAATTTTGTCGTTGCCGCTTCAACTATTGCCCACTTCCATTCTTCATTCCAATGGTGATGATCTAGTAATCTTTCAACACTCCGCTTGCTTCTCTTGCTCTTAAGTCGTTTCTTCTCAGTTCTCTCGCCCAAATTCGCCTATCGAGGTCGTAACATTCAGGGTCTGTCTGCCACTCCCTAAATATGGAGTTGAATAGCGTGATTCAACATGAGCCGATTCAAGACTACCGCTTGAATGAGTTTTGCTCTCTTTATTATCGGTCAAATTACTACCCATTTCCGCCTCCATTTTCAATATATTCCAACACGTCAGATTAAATCAGGTTTTCCAAGAATCTTAGTTAAACATTCTTTTGCTTCATCAACCTGAAAAGCATATGAAATTATTCAGTTAATAGTTCAAATATCAAATCATACTAGTGTTTAAATTAAAAGTTTATATCTTACATTATTTTGCTCGGTGTGTCTACTTTGTTGGAGTCTTTCAATTTGACTATGAAAGCTTCGAATAAATTTGTCGCATTTTGCATTTATATCATCTGTCCACTTTTAACAGAAACATTCATAACGCCTTCACATTCAGTTCCATGAAGTTTTAAGTATTGCAATATTCTTCAAGCATAACGCACCACCTCATTGCTCATTCCCGCACCGCATCTGTCGTATTAAATAATGCATATTAATAATTAATTTATCTTCACGCAGGTTATTCGTCTCGCGATTTTCTCAACTTAACGACTTCATTTGCACTCCACACAATACCGCGATCGTCTTCGAATAAGATCATCATATAACCCAAGCGTCGCTCATAAGCAAATCGCTTAAAGAATCGTCATATCAGAAATCCATCTACAAAAAAAAAAAAAAAATCTAATCAATTTAAAGAACGCAGCAATTTATGGAAGATACAAATAAATCTATCAATTATAAAATTCTAAATTAATTTAAAGAATTATGAATTTATCACTAAAAAATTATAAATTTATCAATCTAAATTTAAAAATCAATTTGTCAATTAAAAAGAACAGAGTAATTTGATATTAATTAAAAAATTATAATCAATTTAAAATGAGCAATTTATGAAGTATATAAATGAATTTATCAAAAATAAAATTTATACTAAATTAAAAAATTAGCAATTTATCCGCTTTGGAATCAAACATTTAAATTGCAATTAAGATGAATTATAATTACTAATTTAAAAATAAAACATTGAATTTAATAAAGAAGACAACACCTTGATGCCTAAAAAACGATTCTTCCTCCTTCCTAAAAACAATTTCGCCTTCCTCCTCCCCGTTCCGTCCCCTCCTCCCGCCCGTACTAACTGACAGAATCTGGGCGATTTTCTCACCAAGACCGTCGTCTTCCTTTTCTTTCTCTTCCTCTTCCTCCTCCTTCTTTCTCTTCCTCTTCCCTCCCTTTCTCGTACAACGATACAAATGACAATATCTCAGTGGGTTAGGTTCGTAGTTATTTCAAGGCAAGGATTCATGTACGTCTTTGAATCAGATTTTTATGATTAAAATATACCGCTGAGATACTGCTGAGATTACTGCGAGCCTATCAACGGCTATTTTGTATCCTCTCTCGCATTCTTCCAAAGTTACAACATGACCTCAAAATCACGAATCGATATTTTGCCACCTCCGACGCCATTTCATGGGAGCATGGTTTTTAGCGATTCGTAAAGGCCATTTCGACGCCATTTAGGGATATTTAATACTCCCATACCACCCCGTCGAGCCGCTTCCACTATTAAGGTTTCATAGTTATATATACATATATTGTAATACCTATACAAAAACAAGGAAAATAAGAGGGCTATTTTATAATTCTTGTGCTGGGAGGACACTTGATTAATATAATTTTTGTTAAAATGTTTCCTTACATAATCCTAACTTCTACATCTTTTTTTTTTATCTCAAGGAAAAGAGAAATGAATTAGGGTTTCCAAAGAGAATATTTTAAGCTTAAGAACACTGCCTCCAACAAATATTCTTTCCTCTTAATCCTTTGTAGAATTAGGGTTTTCAAATGTTTAGATTCGAAAATCTAAAGTTTTTCAAGATTATGATGTATATAGTCAAGAAACTTTATTAGAGTTTGATGCTTAATGTATTTGGGCAAATTCTCATTCTTAAACTTACATTAAAATCGTAGAAGATTATCTAAACTTTCAAGATGAAACCTATGATATGGGAAAGACATAATATTAAGAAATTTATTTAGAATTTGGTAATGATGTATTTTAGTAGTTATTTGATTCAGCAAACTTTGATTTGGAAACTATAGAGTATTTCCTACAAGTTGCAAAGAATCACTTGTTCATAAAAATTTGAGAATTTCAACTAAAACCATGTTTTTAGACAAAACTCCTAATTTTACATGAATTGATAGAGTTGAAAAGCAGAATGCTGAGGCTCTTATGGAAAATGACCTAATTTGTTTGAAAATTTTCAAAAGGTAAAGAGCTTTGAGATTTTATATTTAAATATTTTGGTTCATATAAAAGAAAAATTAGGAAATTATTTTTTTGTCCAATATGATGTTATTATTCTGGTGATTTATGACTCCTTGAGACTTCTTGCTAGTACCTTGAAATACCAGGTAAAGAAGATTAACGTAACTTTTCCTATCAAACAAAATATTTTGTTATATATGCGAATGTAAGTTTCGAATTTTCTACTTATTTAAATCACATACATTGATCAAATATGTGTTTTGTATGGAAAAATGGATTCTGATAATATTTACGGTAAAGATTGGAAATTATAGATATACTTTGTATTCTGTGAATCTAAAACACGTAAGAATATTTTACTTTACTTATGTTTTTCGCTCCCGCCAATATATATGATAACTCATAATACGACTTTCATAATCGAAGATAAACTCAATAAAATACGACTAATAACAAGATAAATCGACAAATACGACCCACAAATAATATGTGCGATAAAACGACAAATACGACCCTCACAATATAAAGATAAATCCTAATAAATACAATTCCGATCAATACGATAATTACAACACGCCCTACCAACGGCTATAGCTGACAAATAACCCTCAACGGCTATAATAATAATTAACATTTTATTTGAAATAAATACTTATGAAAATCATGAGTATATAATTTTGGAAAAAATTGGTGAATTGACTATGATACAAAATTGTAAGAAATATAGAAACACATTTAACACAATAAATATATTTATCTCTTATTTTCTGTATTCATTGATTTTATGAGTTTTTGAGGTAAGGAAAAATATGTTATATCTCAGATTTTGATAATTTTAAGCTACTTGATCCATAAAAACTCGTATAAAATTTATTGGGCTGACCCTCATGCTCTATTTGCTGATCATTTCCCGCACTCGTAACTTAAATACGAAATGACGCCGGCGCATGTAATATTTATAATCGGTAAATATTTTTAATTAGTATCTTGTTGAAATACTTAAAATTATTGGACTAATTTGTTGTTTTGGAATTAAATGTTTGTAAACTTTCATGTAGAGGATTTATGTTGCTAGAATGTTATATTTTGAAATTCATTAGTTTTGGCATTTATTCCTGTTAAAATATGTTAACTTAATTATATATGTTGTTATTATTTAAGAAAAAGTTCATGTCATTAGAAATTATTATTCTTATGAAGTAGTTAAAATTTTGTGAACGTATTTAGAAATAAACAAGATTCATAATAAAATTTTCTGAAAGTGTCATTTATAAGTATAGTTTTAGAGTCATATAATTGAATTGATATTAACGCCCTTAGTTTAAAGGTGGGGTGTAAGATGGCTACTGATGAAACACGGTTTTTAAACCTTCATAATCTAACCGAATAATTTGATTCCCATTTCATATTAAACTGTTAATAATAAAACTGATTTGGAGTTTACAGTCCACTTTATTTTCTTTTACGAAACAAATATTGTGGGTCGGTGTCCTCTGAAATCGTTTAACTAATACTAAGATTCCTATACATTATGTTTATAGAACAAAATGCTAACATTTACACGTCATCTATATCAGTAATTCGTACAAATCGACAGTAGCCCTTTTATATATATATATATATATATATAAGCGCATGTGGGGGTACAAATTGTAGGAAGGAAAATCTCGTGACCTAACTCACAAGTGGCTGTAACGCGATCGCCATCAAATAGTCCTGGCGGACAGAAAACCAAAAGTTTTTTATTTTATTTTGAGTGAACAAAAAACCAAAAAGTTGTTATCCATAGTTTCCTCCTTTCTAATGAATTCAAACCCCGACTCATTCATGACTATGAGGATGTCATCTCAAACACTAAATTGAGACATAAAATAAAAATAATCAAACAATAGTTTGAATCAACAAAAACCAGGGTTTAAATATATAAATATGATGAAAAATATAACATATCAAAATATCAAACCAGAACTCTTACATCACCCATTTGTTCTTATTTGCAAAAAAAAAAGGGTAAAGACGAACCCAGTATGAAAAAAACACAATAACTCAAACATTGAGACCCTTTACTAATTAAAATATTTGGAAGAGTTTGGTTCCTGGGATTCCTGTCGTTGTGGATATAAAGGGCAATCGTGATCAGTCGATCCTATAGATGGGTGAGAGTGGCACCCATCTGGCTGCTATAGGACACCCCTAAATCACCTGTATAGCTGATTCTGTGGTAGAAACTATATTGTGACAATTGATGAATGGGGACCAGGACTGGACATCATGACATCTCCACACCACAGCATCATGTAGCATTGTTTTATTTTCTCTTTGCTTTTCATTCTCATAAGGAACAAAGAGATAATACCCAATGTTTTAAAAATGTAATGGGTGATTAAATTGAAAATGTTACTCATTTACGGTCGATCAACAATCCAACCAATTGTACCGACCCATTATAACAGTCGCGTGCGTTAATCAAGTGAAGATGAAATCTCTACTTTCCTTTTCCCTTCTTGGATGGGAAAGCATGGCATGACACCATTACCAACCTTTGACATTTGAGGCGATGGACGCACAATCCTAATAAAATACAAATAGAGATAACAAACATCTAAATGATTTCAATTTGAAACGTTCTCGATCTCTGATTGCATCCGTTATTCTCATTTCACGTGGAGACAACGAGTTAAATATCAGGAATCGTGTATATTTGTAATAATGCTAGCAAATTCATACTCAAATGGTCTTAAACGTCATATAGCATCAGCAGTTACGTATTGCCAGTCATTTCTGCTTTACGTCCTTCTCGTCGTAAGTTAAGCAATATGAACGAAGAAAATGAGAAAGTGCAGTCTTTTTTTCACAAGTAAATGTAATTCATTGAATTATTTCGCTCACAAGCCAATTATACATCAGAAAGAAAGGACGGTGAATTGAGGATTCAATTCACGTTTCCATGGACAATATATAAATCAACTGCCTTAACAAGGAGGTTGTGAGCAACTTGGTTCACTGTATAAAATAAAAAACCAATCAAGAGAGTCAATTATGTTAGGTAGAGCTGTAGAGGCAAGCCCAATTGGAGAAAACGTTGTCCAGAGGCTTAGCCCAACACCACCATGAGTCAGTCGGGCGCGGAGGTCTAACGGTAACCTTTTCATTTCAAGAATGATTAAAAAAAAAATCGACACCAAATACATCAATCTTTCAAGGAGAATTATGTGCAAGTGCATTGTCGAAATAATATGAAATAAAAAAGAAACTCAACCCATCCATATCATCTAAAGTTCCACTCTTTGTTAATAGATTTAATAAAATACGCACTCTCTCAAGACCAAATCGCCTTAACGGCAGCTGTTCTCACATATTTCGCAATAAACGAGTATAAAAATCATCAAATCAAATATTTATCTTTTCATCGCAAGATAATAGTGTTATTGATGTAACACGTTATTCTTAATGTTAACACAACTATTACACTAATATAACATGTTATTCCTAATGGATCACCCAAACCTGTGTTAAGACGACAAAACATTCAGTGATTCAGATTCCAAGGAGAGTTCTCAAAGGGAGTACTATGATGATACAGGACCCAAACCCAAAGTCATCTTAACCCCTTAGGAAAATTATGAAGAGAGAACCCCAGATAGTGGCATGCTATACATCCTCACCCTGAGGATGCATAAGGCAACGTACGGTTCTTCAGCGCTTCTCTCCTTTGCATGTTTACATGCTTTCTCCTCTCTTTCCATTTTTTTATGAATTTTATGAACGTTAATTGTCTGGAACTATAACGGAGCCTATTCGAAGCGCTTTTTTAGGACTTTAAGGGACTTGGTGCAGAACCGAAATCCTTGCTTACTTGGCCTCTTGGAAACTAAGTGTAGTGGGGAGCACGCAGATAGTATTTGTAACAGACTCAAATTTGATCACAAAGCCGAGTGGAAGCTCTAGGCCTTCGTGGCGGCATTTGGTTGCTTCGGAAAGATACCATTGATCTCCTCATCCTCAAAACTCATTCGCAATTTATCCATGCTAGAGTTACATCCGTCAACAAACAATCCTGGTTTTTGTCCATTATCTATGGTAGCCCAAATCACAACCTTCGAAAATTCCTCGGGCATGATTTGAAGCAGACGGTCAGATATTATCCTCGATAATAGTGGAGATTTCAACCAGTTCCTAAAGCCTTGATGAAACGTCCAACCCTTTAACCTTGATCAGAGAAGAAGTATGGGCTTCAATTCTGAGGATTTTACCATGGCCTTTTTATCTGGCCATTCAGGGCTTAAATTCTTAGATACAAGAGTGAACCCACCCCATACTTTCAAAGGAGCCCGTCTGGACCAAGCTCTTTGTAACATGGAATCGAGTCTCTACTTCCCTCATGCGAGAGTCTAGATACTCCCTAAGCTCCATTTAGACCACTCCCTGGTGCTCATCAACCTTGTTGGCAAGAATGCCATTCCCCAATCTCATATGTTTCGTTTCCAATCAGCATGGCTTACCCATCCAGGCTTTCACTAGTTTGTCAAAGATCATTGGGACATCTCTTCCCCCCTTACAGAGAACAACAAATCCCTAGCCACCAAACTGCAACAATGGAACAGGGACCATTTTGGGCTCATAGAGAAACGAAAGAAGAAAATCTGGGCCAAACTTACCGGTATTCAGACAACCTTTTCCAACCGGGGCAATGATCACTTAAGAAAATTAGAATATAAACTACAACGTGAGCTAGAGACTACTCTCAACCAAGAAAAAAAAAAAAAAAAAAAAAAATAAGAAAAATTGCTCATTCAATGTTCAATAGAGGATTGGATAAGCTCAAGAGACCGAAATACTAGATTTTATCACGCTGCCACTTATATCAAGAATTGTAGTAAAAGAATTGAGGGGTTATTTAATGAAAGAGGTGAGTAGATTACTGACCCTACTGCCCTTGAGACGTTGGCACAATAATTTCCTTTTACACACCTTTCAAGAAGAAGGTTCCTTTACAAGTTTAGTTATGTTGCCCTAATGGCTTTCCTAGTCTTAGTGAGGACCTCGAACAGGTAATCCATAAACCTTTTACAAAAGATGAGATTAAAAAGGCGCTTTTTGACATGGCCTCCTATAAGGCTCCAGGTGTTGATGGCTTTCATGTTGGCTTCTTCCAAAAAAACCTGGGAAGCAGTTGGGGAACTCCTCTGCAACTTTGTCCTTCAGTTTCTTCATTCAGGACGTCTTTCTGGGGCCACGTTAATTTGACTAACGCTTTAAAAAAAACTGGAAGATCCAAATATTTAAACTATGTTTATCACTGCCACTGATCAATGCCTGAACTATACCCACCCCATCAGATATATAATAAATAGAATAAATTTATATTTTATTTAAATTAAAAATATAAATTAATAATATTTAGTATATAATTTATTCCATTTATATAATTAAATTAATTTTAAAATTTTCTTAAAGAATATATAATATTTAAATATTAAAATTATTAAAAATTGGAGAAATGTTGCATATATTAAACATGGGGCTACTGGTTAGAGTCCATCGAATGTAGCTTATTCTGTTGTTTTCCTTTATAACCAAAATACAACCCATATTACATATTGGGGTTTTATTTTCTTTATACTTATGTTATCACACATCATGATTTGGAGTGAAATAAAGGCATTTATAATCCTCTTCAATCAAATATGAGGCTACAACAAACACCACCACACGTGTACGCCTAGTTGGTTGATTAGGCTATTGGGCTTCTAGTCAACTCGGGGGTTTGTAGACTCTTGATTTTTCTACAACTTAAAATAGGAATCCCACATTGAAAGTTCATGAGAAAAAAGAGACTTTTATAGACCCTTCAACCAAGGAGCAGTGCATTAATCAGGTTTGGTTGATTGGATAATCTCGTGTCAGCCATCTGTTTGATGATTTTTAAAGCTCATTTTGCCATAATCCCAAGAAAGGCTTGAGCAAACTGTTCAGTTTTGAAAAAAACTACTTGGTTCGAAAAAAAAAAAAAAAAACGGTCCATCGGCTCAACCGTCGGTTTAGTATTTGACTCGATGAGGTAACGATTTAGATGACTGGTGAACTGACTAAACTCGACCGATTGACCGTTGAACTGCTTCTCTCTCGACCGATCGATTCGATCCCGGCTTAACATTACTAATGACACCTCTTAAAGGCCATTAACCCCGGAAAACCAGAGCACACTCCAAATGCGCTCGATTAGGTTATGCAACGTTAGGTATAAGGTAATCACCAAAACCATAACAAACAGACTTAAGGAGATTATGCTCAACATAATTGCCCATAATCAAAGTAGCTTTGTTCTTGGGAGGCAAATAACAGATAACATTTTCATTTACCAGGAAGTGCTCCATTCCATGCGCATCCGGAAAAAAGGAAAAGGGATCATGCTGATTAAGGTGGACCTAGAACAAGCTTAAGACATGCTCGATTAGGGATTCATAAAAGATACGCTTGAGAACGTGAGACTTCCTGACGCCTAGATACAAAATATCATGCAATGTATTGAAACGGTGAGAATGTCTATAGTTTGGAATGGGAAGAATCTTGATTGGTTCAAACCAGCCAGAGGAATCAGATAAGGCGATGCAATCAATCCCTACTTTTTCGTCCTATGCATGGAAAGATTGGGACACCTCATTAACCATGCAGTGAGCAAAGGGAGATGGAAACCTATAAAACTATCCAAGTATGGGCCACCTATATCTCATCTATTTTTTGCTGATGACTTACTTCTCTTTGGAGAGGATACAACATATCAAATATAAGTGATCATGGACTGCTTGGATAAATTATGTGACTTCAAGGCAAAAAGTAAGTCGTCCCAAATCTAACATAGCTTTCTCCACCGGGATTGATATTGAAGTGGCCACCAGAATCTCAAATATCTCAAAGATCAGAATTACCAATAGCTTAGAAAGGTATCTCGGAATCCCTTCCATCATGGGAAGAGTCAACTTTGGGCAGTTTAAACATATCCTAGATCACATGGAAGGGAGACTTGAAGGTTGGAAAGCAAAGAACCTTACCCTGGCAAGAAGAGTAGTACTTGCAAAATCAGTGTTGGCATCAACCCCTATCTACATGATGCAGTCCACCCTCTTGCCTAAGATGTTGTGTAACACCATTGATAGAAAAATCCAAACTTTCATATGGAGTGGACTTCAGTCAAGGAGACATATACACCTAGTTATATGAAAGATTATGACGAGAAGAAAAGCAAATGGGGGGCTTGGGATTAGAAGCATGCAGAATATCAACTTGGCTTTCATGGCTAAGTTAGGGTGGAGATTACTGACTGAGTAGAACAAGCTTTAGGCAAAGGTGCTATGCCACCTAAATATATTCATGGCAAGGTCTCTCCAGATACCTCTGAAGAAAGACGATCCTCTAATGCTTCAGCAAGCAGATTGCTGCAACATTCCCCCTTATTAATAAAGGCTTAAAGGCTAAGGTGTATAATGGGAAAGAGACCTTGTTTTGGAGATATAAGTGGCTAGGGGACTCTCCTCTTTCAGATTCTACCCTTACCAGCATCTCATTTGGAGTCTTGTATAAATGGGTGAAAGATTATTGCAATCATGGACTAGCTTGGTTTATAATGTATTCTCACGGTTTGCTTCCACATCAAAGACCTGAGAAAATTAACTACAACCAGTATCCTAGTAGATGATAACGGTGTTAGATAGTGCCCTAAAAAGCAAATTAATTGTAATTTGGTGCTGAATAGTACAGAAAATAATATTAATTTCATGTTATGCTTGCATGTATTAATTGTAATATTTTAAAAATATCATGGAAATTCCCTAATTATTAATGTGAATTTAAACTTAGTATACAAGTGTTACATTTAGAGGATTAAGTTTAAAATAATCAAATAAGTTCAGAATTAATAATTGAAGTTTTGGGATCTTTAATTATGCAAAATTATTAGTACGGTCCATTACCATTAAAGAATGGGATAGCTTAACTAGTCAGCTTAATGTGGTGACATTTTGTTTGGAGGTACTTTATATAATATGATTATATAAGACTAGACCCGTATAAATATATGACCCACACATCTATTATGTATAGAGAAATATTTCTTTTATCATAAAGATGATCATATATAGACAATCTTAATCCTGATTTTTTAATAGACTCCTATTATAATATTGTGTTTCTTGATTTACTCGGAAAGGTTTATAATATATTATAAACTATAACCTTGTATATTGGAAACATAATAGAGTAAATGGTTGGGAATGTTAAATACAAACATGGAATCCATTCCTTCTATAAGAAGCCGGAAGAAGTTATTTCTGAGTGACAATTCAGCCCTAACAAAGAGAGCTCAATTCATAATATGATTACAAATTTATTGTTCATTAGAGAATTGTTGGAACTCAAGGATAAAGATGTAATTAGAGAGGTTAATGGATATAGCACCTAGCTCTAATTATGAACTATTTATTGAGGATTGTTTATATGTAATGGTTATATCAATAGACTATTCAAAGTTTCTTTTCGGTAAATTGTTCTGATCTGCAGTGAGTGCACCTGTAAGTTTTTATAGAGTAATCCGAATTAATAAATTAGATATATTATAAAGAGTTTTAATTAATTATCAAAATTGATTGAGCTTGAAATTATAGGTCCATAGGTCCCCTTGCCATCTCTATAAATACTTATCAGAAGATAAAGAATATGTAGTGTTAGTTTAGAATTACTGAATTCTAAATTAATTGCTGATATATAAAAACAGAAAATGTTTTTTTGAATTATATATTTGTGCCATTAATTTTGTGTGTAAAAATAATTAATTATGAATTAATTATAAAATTAAATAATAGTCGTTTAATTGAGAATTAAATAATTATATATTTATTAAATAGTATGATTATTTAATATAATTATTTAATTGTTAAATACTATAATTATTTTAATCAATGACATTTTCTATATAAATATAATTATTATTAGATAATTAATTATTTATATATTTTAATCAAATGTGTGACGTTTTCTCTCTCTCTCTCTCTCTCTCTCTATATATATATATATATATATATATATATATAAATTCAATTATTATAATTAATTAGATACATATTTATATGAGAAAACCCTGAAAGGAGTGAACGATACAATGTAATTTTTGCATATTTGTAAGGCTTCACCCGCTTGTTTAATAGTTGGAGGCTTGGCTAGGAAGTGACTCCATGATGCCAGAAGAAAAAGAAAATGGTTTTGACTTGTTCCTAATCTAATGAAAGGTATGTAACAAATACCCTAATGTTATTAAATCTATATACTTCTATAATAGATCTTGGCCATAAAATTGTTTTATGTAAAAATTTTCAAATTTTATCATGGCTATTTTCCACTGTAGATATCTATTAACCACACGGGTGTGGACACTATTTTGTTAGGTTAAGTAGTAACGGAAAGATCTCCCTTTCTCTTCGGCCTGTGAAGCCTTAATGCCTCCAACAACAGCTGGTTTTGATGACTTCTGAGTAGGATTTGAACTCCATGTCCTCAATAGATGAGGCAATTTATTTTGCTAGTTTACCATGAAAGAATTCTCTAATCAACTTGGCAAGGAAACAGATACAGGTTCATGCAAGGAGATCCTAGTTGCCTTTGTGCGGCATAATGAGATCTGACGTCCTCTTTAGAAAGTGCACCAATGTTATCCCTGTTTTGAAGTATGTAGCCGACAACATCAACAAACAGTCAGCCAACCTGCTGTTCAAAGATTGGGTGAAATGGAATTTAAAGAGTAAGAGGCACAGAGATAAGGGGTTCTTGGTAGGAAATCTTTGTCGTGTCTTGGATAATTAGATACGGAGGAATGTCAACCGATTTTTCTTATAACTACAATTGACAAAGCCTACCAAAGATTAACTAAAGTCCTCTCTGGGCACGACGCTCAAAACTGAATGACCATTTCCTGCGTAGTAATATGTGTTTGTTCTTTTCAGAAATGAATTCATTAAAATTCGAGTTCGATGAAATCATCGCAGCTTATTACGTCATAAAAAAGCATTAAAAGGATTTTAAGTTCGGGATAACGCTCCCACAAGGATTGATGATAACCAAAAGACTAACTACCAAAAACTATTCAAGACCCTACTATTTGAACTCCAATGTCAAAATGATGAGAGTACTAATAAAATAATTCTAAAGTAATTTCACTAGTATACATAAAGAATTTAATAAGAGTGGATTTGAGAATTCACAGAATGAGATCACACTAGGAAATAGACTGATGAATGATTGTCATTTTTGCATCATTTTGAGTTATAACTAAGCCATCATAGTTGGAAAGTTGAATTTAACAAAGATGCATTGTAGTATACTAGATTTCATCCCATAACTATACCTTTCACTTAATTAGAGATTCATGTTCATTTTTTTACCCATGTATCCAATCGCCACTTGTAAGATATAATCTTTCTTAAGATCCGTAGATTTTCACTTCGCACTTCACACCCAAATCTTAGTAATCGAAGAATCTCGCCCATGCATTATATCGCAGTTCCTCCACTCTTAAATTGCACCTCATCCTTCAATACTGATGAAATTCTCCATATCCTTGATTAGATCTATGCTAACACGGGATCAAAATCATTTCATCAAAAAGAGGAGAAACCTCTGAGCAATTAAATTGATATTTCCTCCAACTAACCTCACACAATGAGTAAGATAGTGATATTTCTGAGTAATCTTCAGTTCATTACCAAGATACTACCATACCCACAACTCGCTCTATACCCTCACTTCTTCATCTATGTCACATTGGCAAATCCCTCGAAATCATAGAAGATACAATTCTTTGTTTTTGGGTACACGATACTAGTACTTGGAAACACTGAAGTCTAAGAATAATACTAATCAAATAAATTCAAGATTTTTAACTAAGGTGCTCTTCATCTCTTGTGCAGAAAATAATAATCACCATCAATTTGGTTTCTCACAGGATCTCACTATAGAATTCAAATCCACTTTTTTAAATTCTTTATTTATACTAGAAGTGAAATTACTTTAGAATTATTTTATTAGTATTCACATCATTTTGACATTAAAGTTCAAAATAGAAAAAGGATCTGAGTAGCTGCAGTAGTTAGTCTGCTTATCACTATATCCTTTCGTGTGACGATATCCGACTTAAAAATCCACTTATATTACTTGTATGACCTGTGCACTTACAGTGGTTTAGATCAAACTCAAATTTTAATAAATTCATTTTACAAAAAGAACAAACACATATTCTACACAAAAATCAATGAAGTTTTTTGGGCTAAGGTGTCAGGATTTTAGTTAGTCTTTGGTAGCTGTGTCAATTACTTTGTTAAACTGGTCTATATGAAAATTGGTCGATAAGTTTTTGGTGCCGTTGTTGAGGATTGATTGATGAATTTAAAGATTAATATTCTAACCAAAGAGAGAATTACTAATTTAGACATTTTTCTTTATTTCATCATAAAAAAAATATAATAATAAAATCACAAAATAAAGTAATGAGCGTGAGCTAAGTGTTATCGAAATTTTTTTTTATGAAGCTTAAACTGATATAATCAAGTTTCCCACATAAGTTTTAATTAGATCTCAATGTGTTTCTATTTCGTGAAGATTTTAAATGCACAGTAGAAACTGTAAGTTGCATTCCACGCCTTTGGATATAGAAATTGAGAGAACATTGAGGAATCCGAAAGTTACAAGTGCCGAATCTACAAGTATGGAAAATCAAAGAAAAAGATTACAACTTATTCTAGAAGAAGTAGAAACAGATAGACCTCAAAGGCAGTAAATGACTATGCAGGACTTTGGAGGCCTCACATTCAAGATGAGACTACCGGTGAGATAAACCCCCGCCATAGAAGCCAACAATTTTGAAATCAAGCCAGCTCTATCGCCATAATGGTATAACATCGCCATCGGTCATCCCAAGAAAGACCCTAACAAACATATGGGAAGATTTATGAGAATGGCTACCACAAATGTTTAATTGAGTAAGACTAAAAGTGATCAGTCGCTTCCTTTTCATCGAGATGTAGCAAATAGAGTCTGACTTGAAGGCCATATTGCCCGTTAGATTCAAGACAAATTAGGAAGAATCAGGAGGCCTATATGAGTAGATTTTTCCCTCCGTACTCGACTTCGAAAGGAGAGGTGTGAAATCATAATCTTCCAAACAAGGAGAGAGGAAAGTCTCAGTAATGTACGAGAGATGACGATGACTACTAAAAAGATACCCTATGCAAGGAATAGATTTGACCACTCAAATGGACATTTTCTACAATTACATGAATTATGCCTCAAATGGCATAATTAATGCAGCCTGCTGTGGGGCTTTCAAAAGAAAAAGTGTTTAGGAGGTAAGGTAGCCGACAGCGATCTTGTCAATGTAACTACAAAGTCTAACCTAAGCTTTGTGAGCAAAGAGTGCATCGAAAGGAGTGGTGTAATTGAGCTTAATCGATGATCACATATAAGAAAAGTCGATGCATTAATGAACAAGCTGGGAAAGAATGAGAGAAGAATGCACACTGCATCAAGTGGGACAAGAATGAATGTGAGAGAAAAGAAATAATGCTGAGGAGGGACCAACCCATGAGGGTACCTACCAAGTTGAGGAGGCACAATACCTTAATGCCAATAGGAGCTATACTTTTAAGCCCAACCTCAACTTACTCCACGCCACGTGACACCAAAGACTCAAAGAACCATGAGAATTTCTCTTATGGATAGAGAAGCACAAAGAAGTTCAAAGATCTCGGGATGTAATATGTAGCAATATCATGCCTCACTGGGTTCCAACAACAAACAATAAGAATAAATGCTAAGATGCAGGAGTAGAAAAATCAAGGGCGTAGAAGATCTAATTCCTTCGAGGAATTTATGCTTGCTTGGGCTGGAGAAAATAAGAGGCTGCTAAACATACATGAGAAGAAGTTTGATGAGCTAGTAGCATTCCAGGCAAACACTACTGTGTTTCAGGCTAATACCAACGCTTCTTTGAAGAATCTGGAGACTCAGGTAGGGTAACTGGCCATAGCCATGCAGAATCAGTCCAAGGATGCATTCTCAATTGACACAAGGAAGAATCTGAAGGATTGCTTAGCGATAACTCTAAGAAGTGGCAAAGAACTAAAGAGAAGAAATGAGAAATAAGGAAACCGAGGAAGAGAAATGGATGTTGGAGAAGAATTGAAGTAAAGACATCAGAGTCAAGAAGATAAAATAAAGAAAATGCAACAAGAGCAAGAAGTTGAAAAGGGAAATCAAGAAGATAGAAGAGGTTAAAGCCATACCCAAGTTCCAGATTCCTCAAAGGCTAAGGCAAGCTTCAAGAGCAATTCTTTAGATTCTTGAACATGATCAAGAAGATAGAGATCAATAACCCTTTTTTTGAAGGTTTGACTCAAATGCCTCACTATGCAAAATTCATGAAGGATATATTGAGCATAAAGAGTAAAATTGCTGAAAAGGGTGTGCCCGACAAAGAACTCAGAAAAGCTTATCCAAAAGTCTTTACCAGAGAAAATGAGGCATCCAGCAGCTTCACTACACTCGCAAAATTTGGGAATCCTGATACGGGAAAACACTATGCGATTTTGGAGCCAACATCAACTTGATGTCCTTTATCTATGGGTTGCAAGATCTCGCCAGAGAGCTTACTCCCACAAACATGACTCGTTGTATGGCATAACCTTGGCTCAACTTGAGGGCATTCTTGAAGATAAGCTGATCAAAGTGAGAAATTTCATCTTCCCAATGGACTTTGTAGTTATTTGAGTGATAAGAAGACAAACAAGTTCCTACTATCGTATAGAAGATCTCTTTTTCATTCAACTCCGATCATAGTCTGCACCGAATCCAGATGCTCCGGGATACCACTAAAAGTGTAGCGCCCATTTTCGATCCAACTCAATCATGATTTGAACCGAAACCCGAGGACACCCGGCCGAAGCCATTAAGCATATCCATTTATCAAATACATTTCATTGTATTATATGTTTTCTTGCTTCAAATAAATTCCTTGGCATGACTGGAGTGAATCATGCATACATTACAAGACAATTTCTATGTGTGTTTTTATACTTAACTCAGATGATTCACATTCAAAGGTTCACTAATATTGCGCTAATCCCCTATACTCATAATGTTTCACATAGAACATGGCGATATCGTCAAAAAATGAAGCTAACACACAAAGGACCAAAGGTAGAACGCAAGAAGAAGTGCTAAGAGATGGTCCTCGGTACTTAGCAGCGAGGAGACCCATGCTCCTTTCGTCGCGGCGTAGCGAGGTTTCCCATTCCAAAACGAGAGCCTTAAAAGTTCTGATTTTCTGGGCCATTGATGGGAGAGACGGATAGAGAGAGATAGACTGAAGACAAGGAGAGACGGATAGAGAGAGATTGGTGAAGACGGATTCCGGGAGATCGCGAAGACGACTTCTTTGTTGTATTTTCTAATTGCAGATGTTGGAAATCTTTCAATTTGTAATGAAAATCACTATGAACTAACTTTTCTCTCTAGGGTTTTGTCAACTCTAACCGCACCATTATCGATTAATACTTTAACCGTGTCTTATTTAATATCGATATGAATTTCTATGGTTGTTTTACTTTTGAATTTAATCACATGCTATTATTTGGTCAATTATGGTACGCTACTTAAGTATTCAATATCGAGAAGATACGACCGTAGGGAGATAGTAGAGCAATGCTTCGTCAATCAGTGGAATGTAGTATTATCCCGCATTCCAAGCAACAAGGAGTCATCCATGATCTGAGTCGAGGGTCATGGTAGACAATACACCCCACTAGCGAGATAGGCGCTATATCTCGAGAGGAGAATAGCCAGTGGTGGGCAAGTCATCAACTCGCTAACATAAATCATATGAATATTAAATAAGTGCACTATCTAGGAAATCCATTAAACAGATAAGGCAAAACCCTAGGTTTTCTCATCATTACCTTAAACTCGAGACTTTATTAGGGCTTTCTTTAATTTAGTTGATTTTTCTACACTGTATACAAGACGGATCTAAATATTGTCTAGGTCATTCAACCGCATTTAGCACGCCTTCGTGGGAATGACACTGACGAGCCACTACAATCGCTGAACTCCTGAACGCATACTACAAGCAAGGGTCTCGCATTTCTTTACCAACTTTTACACGCTCACCAACAAAATTCGTCAGAAGCTTATTTCAATTTGTGCTAGCCCATAACATTTACAAATCTAACACCTTACAAAATATGCATTTAACCAAAAATGGCATTTTATGTCGTTTACAACATAATATCCAAAATTGTATTCACATATAGGTACAAAAATAATTTCGGAGTTGAACTCCTTTTGTTTACAAAACAATGTCATACTAAAAAATGTGATGTATGCTCATGTCGGGGTATATACTTATATGCCGCACGCCAAGACGCGCTTCGTTCCCGGGCCTTCTTCCCGTTCACTCGATACCTGCGCATAGTTAAAAACTACACGCGAAACATTTTCATACTTAGTGGTTCTATACAGCTCTTATCTAACACAACATGCCTATTATCCAATCATGCTCATACTCTATTTCAATGGTCCTAATGCCCCAAAATACCCTAGAATTCTTTCTTATAATAATTCTAATTATATGTTTAGGTATAAATCGAGCCAAATGGGATTTTCCGGGAATTGATAAATGATTGAAATGAAAATTTTATATGTTATATGGATTGAATGATATATGATAAGTGATTAAATGATCGAATCTAAATTAAAATCCAAGTGAAAAAGGGAAAATTTGGAATTTAGAAATAAGGACCTAAGGGTCAAATGAAATGAGCTTAAATGCTAAAGTGATTTAAATGTTAAGTGGCATGTTAAATGAGATAGAGAGAAAGACTTAAATGCCACAAATGAGAAATGAGAATAAGTGTGGAAGGCCAAACATGGCCTTACACTTAAATGGGGTTTAAAGACCAAATTTGGTCTACAGAAGCTCATTTTTGAGCAATCCTGCTTTTTAGGAGAGAAAGAGAAGAAAAGGGGAGAAGAGCTGTGTGGCTTGAAGAAGATCAAGTTTTGGTCGGGTTTCTTCCCATTTTCTTACCCTTTGGCATCAAGCAAATCCTATGAAGATTCAAGAGGCTACGTAAGAAAACAAAACTTAAACCCTTCCTTGTGATTTTGATTTCAAAAGCCCTAACTTGGGAAAACGAGGTTTTTATTGATTCTAACCCATTATTGAGCTAAGCTGTAGTGTCTCTGATGCCCCAAAACTGGGGTCCGTTGACTACCCACACTCACATGAATCTATAACGTCGTATCACGACACATACCTATAAATGGCCACCAAATTTCGCATCAATACTCATCAAACATAAAATCTAACTATATTCCAATAGTCCAAGAGTTATTTTATTACTTAATACAAATACATATTAAAAATCTACAATTCTAATACATTAATTAAAACATCAAAGTCAACTCATTTCTTCAAAATCACCCTAAAATGAGCCGTCTCGAACGCTCCCGTAATTTGAAAAAAATGTTCCTCGACGCAAGGAAGCTATCGCTCACAAGAGTGGAATCACCCTAAATGGGTTACTTCCACCTAAGTGCATATGCAATGTCTAATTTAAACACACTAAGTAAATACGCGATCCACTTGAATGTCTACATGCCCATTCCCATGTCTCGAGTCCTCACGTACTTCACTCGCTCTAAGCCATGTATGAGAAAAATAATCATTTTTATATCAAAACCTCGTTGTTTGAAAATATACTACCGAGATCTCTAAAAAGATGGACTACCCTCCGAGGCGAATGTGCTTCGAGAACTTCCCGAAACAGCCTCATGGTCCTCATCCGAAATGATCTCTGGCTGATCGTCTCTAACCCCATTCTCCTGGAATTCATCCCGTGAAATTCCTTTCGCAATCATGTTCATTTTTCTAAAACTCGTGTCATGCACTCACACCTAATTTCTAGGTTACTCCTAAGGCATAAGGTCGCATTATGCCATTTCAATCATTTTATAACAATATATCAAATATGCATATATTCTCAAATTTAGAATCACACCATAAATTCAACAATATCAACTATCACCCAAATTATTAGCTCACTGAGTAGTCTGCACACTATTCCAATGACCTTATACACACACAATTATATTCCATATAATTGAGCAAATCACAATTTCATCTCCACGGTTTTATACACACAATTATATTCCATATAATTGTGATCTCATGTTAATACACAAAGTTCATGCATTAACCTAACAAGCCCTATTCAACTCAAGCCATTCATTTCATCAATTTCAAGCACCCAACACATGGACGTTGGGTCCGATTATTTAACTGACTATTTATAATAAATTTAAAACAGGCAAAGGTCTGCCCATGGACAAAATTAATTTAGCACACACATACCTGGGTCCACTTTGTGAATTAACACTACCATGGCCATTCCCGGCCTCATGCACACGAAACACAATTTGTTTCACAAATTACAACACAAACACCCAAAATGGGGCCTTAAATCACATAGACTGGTCTAAATAGGTCTCATAAATTCCAACATTTCTTGCCCAAGAATCGGGACCGATCAAACGGGTCATTCACGGCCTCAAACCAACTCAAACATCACAAAACTCTTAAATCAAGAGTAAAACAAGTAGGATAAAACCCCTACCTCACGGAGTTTGTCAAAAACTCGAAACCGGTACCTACGTGTAGTCCTCGATGCGTAACCACTTGCTTGCCTGGTATTATCCGAATGGTCAAACACCCTAATCCTAGAGAAAAGTTGCACATTCTCTCTAAAATCCACCATTTTGCAACCGAGCTCTCCCTTCACTTTAACGCGATGGAACAAAATGGAGAAGAAGCTCTCATTTTGTCTCTCACTTAGCTGCCATGTCAACTTATATTCAAGGATGATTTCTTATCCACTCAATGTAATCCACTTCAATTTTTTCACCCAATGGCATCATGCCATGTGTCATCATCCCACCTTGGTTTCGTTGATCCAACCCGAGCTTGACACGCACACCGTACGCCACTCATAATGCGCCATGTCCGCCAGAACGCCGCTTTCAGTGGCATCAAGAAATTTCATTCGTCTGTGAATTCTACTTAAACTGAATGGCAGCTAGATTTAGTTATAGTGATTCTGAATGCAGAAGTCCTGCTTCTTCATCCGAGATTTTACCTAAAACTACGATTTTATTAGCCGTAAAATCGAATTTTCAGTGGTCTCACAAGTTCCGAAGTAAGGGACATTAAATACACGAAGCCGATAAAGTTGCCTGAAGTTTTTACGTGGGGTGAGAAATGGCAAAATCGCCATTCGGAAAAATCACATTGGTATATTAGTACCGAAAGGTACCTGCACCATTGGATAGAAGCAAAGTGGAAAATTCTGACTAACAAAGTGGTACCGCATCTATCTTCACTAGTAGCTGACCGTACCTACTAATTCATGGTATCACCGATGCTTCCAGCAGCCCTGATTTTTATACCCTTGCATTGTTAAGCCCAAAATTCGTACACCGATAGTATAGGAACCTTAATAAATGACTAATGGGAGTTCAAATAAGAATGAAACTAAGTGAAAAATGCACCGTACCTCGCCGCCTCGACGAGTTTGATATTGGCAAACTTAATGCCCCTATGATAAGATAGTAAGTTCCTGAACACATAAAATTGTAGGACTGCCTAAAACCGGATATTGAATGACACGACACTCGTTATGTGGGCGTATACGTATAAGACTTCTGGTAGCCGATTAGTGCGACGACACTCTCTCGACCGTATCCACACACATTTAGTACTTCTTCGGGTACTGACAGTGCGACCGACACCTATGTCGTGCTGCTTCGATACTCCCGCTTTATGCCACAAGACCTCAATACCGTGCACCGCATCTTCCGTGCACTGTCATGCTGCGTCCTACTCATTTTTGCCACTACCGTAGTCAAAACGCTTATAAGGATAAGATTCTAAAGAACGACAATAGTAAAGTAAAGTGTACATCAAGCTTTGTTCGAATGTACCCCACGTACCCCCATAAGTTTAAGCCCGTAGTACCTACTTCAAAATTCTCCCATGTTATATGTTCAGAGGTCCACTGCACCACAGCATGCCCCATAACTCCCACAGAGATCCGAACAAGTATAAGTCTGCTATAAGTACAAGTATGTGTATAATTTGTTTATATGAATTCATGAAAAATTCGAAATCTCTATCAGATAATCATATCGTTAAAGATGCTTACTATAAAATGAGGGCTAGTGCATGTGTTTATATAGTTGCTATGCTTCCTAATTAAGTGCCAAAGCTTAGAACGTGGTTTTTTAACTGCAGGTACAAGTAGGAGGATGTCCACGATCTTCCGTATACTGCTGGGCCAACAAACTAGTAGGAGTCCATCACAATAGGTCGGCGCCCGACATGTAAACGTAATGTACAGCCATAAGGTATATGTAAATGGGACTCAAGACTGTATGTATTGACACTGTAAACACTAAGCCACAAAGGTTAGTTTTATTTTTATATCTATGTATATGTTTTGATTCAATTATAAGACTCGGGGCTCCAACAATGTCTAAAAGCAAGTAAAGAGTCTCAAAGATAGTTTCGCGCCTTCATCCGCCTGGGAAGCAGGTCAGAGGAAAAGTTGCATCGTGAGCCTATGTTTAGATGTTTCGAAGAGTCTTAGATTACGATGTACTCTACATAGTAATATGTTAGCTTACTTTAATGTCCTTGGTTTTGTGTAATATCTAGAATGGATCCACCTCGTGAAGCCGTAGATGAAACAAATTAAAGCTGCCAATCCTTCGATCAATGGGACTGGGCCAGGTCCGCTGATTCAACGAGCAATGAATATGCTTCAATCAAGTATCAAAAAATCTCTCAGATATGGCAAGGGTCTTAGATCGATCACGCCGAGCCCGAAAGTGATTCAAGAAGAAAGCAATGGAGTGGAAGAATTCCATGGTACAAGTATGGAAGAGTTCAAAGTCGTAGTTTTGGCTTGAAACTAGAAATGGCTCTAGATGAAGTGAGATGTCCTCGTGGACCAAAAGGCCACATGTGCCATTACTACAAGGTAAAATCTTATGATTCGTAGTTAATGAGAAAATCCACGCCCAGATTTAGTTTGACGGACTACTTCACAGTTTAATACGGTTATCACTAATGATTACAAGGAGTCAAAATGGAAGCAATTCTTTACTCTAAAACAAGAGAAATCATAGCACGAATATGAGAAAGAATTCAACCAGTCTTAGTAAATATGCACCGAAATTGCCTCTACGAAAAATTCAGAAGTAGACAATTTGAGAGGCTTCACATGAGTCCATCAAAAGGTACCTCATGGCTATTACTACAGCAAGTTGTCACCTTTATCGCCCAGCACAAGTAGCTATCAAAATTGAGAAGTCCGAAATGAAGAGTCAAGATAGAAAGAAAGAGAAAAAGTTCTCAAGAGGGTTCCTCTTCTAGAAAAAAAAAAAAAAGACCTGTAGAGTCACAAGTTGATTCAATGGTTCAAATCTACAAGAGGCAGGAAACAAGGACCTACCATGACATTAGTCCCGACAGGCACCCCAACTGAATAAGAGAAAGACCTCGTATGCCCGCATTGTATGGAAATCATTATGGTTGTGTAGACGCAGTAACTCGGGGGGGTGCTTCCGGCGCGGAGCACTGATCAAGGTGATGTTTTCAACCGTCCACGAGGATCGGGAAGTTCTAGAAATCCTTAAGGAAGTGGTAGAGGAGGGTCAAATGTACCTCCATAGACTTAGAGTAGGGGTAGAGGATGAAGTGGTTCACAAGGAAGAGGTAGTTCTTCAAAGACAAGCAATCGCTCACACACACCCAACCCGAGCTTATGTTGGTATGAGAAGCTCATGAAGATCCATAGAACGTAAGGTCATTGTCTACCACCTCTTTGATATTGACTCGTATGCTCTTTGTAACTGACCCGGGGCTCTGCCACATTCATATATATACATGGAACAAATGAGTGATAAATCGCTTCGCAGAAATAAGTACTATGACTCCGCTTATTATGTTCCTTCAGAGCAGTGTTAGAGTCAATCGTGTATAAGAATTGTCCCTTATTAGTACATGATAGGAATTCTCATTGATCTAATTGCTTTGCCTTTTCATGAGTTTGATTTGATTTCGAACTGGACGTTATCCGTAAACATCGAGCCATAGTCGATCAGGATAAGAAAATAGTCCCGCGCAAATGTTCAATTTGACACCGAAGTAATCTGCATGCAGATCCAATCCGAATCAATACCGAAAGTTATTTCCGCCTATGGAAGCCCGACGCTTTTGGAGAAAAAAAAAAAAGGTCAGGAAGCCTTTACTTTGATTCGACCAAAAGAGAGCAAGTGAATTTAAAATATTCAAAAGCAGATTGGGAGTTCCCGATGTGTTTCCCGAAGAGTTACTGGGAGTACCACCGAAAGAAAAGGAGATTCTACAAAAAGTAGTACGTGGAATGACTCCTATTTCGAGGGCACCCTAACGTATATTCTGCCCAACTGAACCTAGAAGAGTTGAAGACTCAACTACAGGAGCTACTGGATAAGGGCTCCTCATCCGACTCCAGTGCTGTCTCACTCGTGCGCTCGGTTTTATTTGTTAAGAAGAAAGATGGCACTCTTCGAATGTGTGCACACTCACCGACAAATAAACAAAGTGTCAATTAAGAATAAGTATCCGCCAAGAATGTAGGATTTATTTGATCAATAAAGAAGCAAGCGCCTTTCTCAAAGATGTATTTATGACGGATATGATCAACTCCTGCAAAAGACATGTCCTGGGGCACAGTCTTTCGAACCTGTTATGGCCATTCATGAGAGTGAATTAGTAATGCCATTTAGGTTAACCAATGCTCCGATTGCATTTATGAACTTGATGAATAGGGTTTTCCACCCCATTCGATCGGGAAGCACAATTTATTGTGGTATGTTATTAATATTTATTGATGACATCCTGGTGTATTCTAAAGATGCATAGGAACATGAACACCATTTGAGGATAGTATTGCAAAATTTTGAAAGAGAATTAGTTATTTGCAAAGTTAAGGAAATGTGATTTTTGGCTGTATAGCGTCATTCCTAGGTCATATCAGAGTATGTCGCGTATTAGAGCCAGACCTGAAAATCGGGGCTAAACGTGAATCGAAAACCCTCGAAATGTAACGGCGTGAGAAGCTGGTCTACTGCTATTACCTGAGATTGCATAAAGGATTTTTCGCCATAGCATCCTCACTGCAAGATCATTCAAAAGGGGTGAAGTTTGGAGGGATGATAAGCTAACTAGCCTTAAAAGGTTAAAAGAAATTCGTTGAAGCACTAAAGACGATTCCGCCTGCACCCGTACGATTATACTATGTACATGATGCTCGAGGATAGGTTTGGGATGCGATTGAATGTTGATGGAAAGCGGTGGCTTATGCTTCAAGACGCCTGAAACCGCATGAACAAACAAACTATCCTATCTAAGATTCGAGTTAGCAAACAGAAGTGTTCACTTTGAAAATCGGATACACTATTTATATATGGAGAAAAATGTAGAATTTTTATTGATCATAAGAGTCCGAAATATTTGCTAACTTAGAAGGACTTGAACTTGAGGCAACGCTGGTCGGAATTGTTTAAAGACTATGATCAGAGCAATCGACACCACCCCGAAAGCAAATGAATACTGACGCTTGAGTAAAGGAAAATGATTTCTGCTTTGTCTTTGAAAGATTATGACTGGAGATTTGATTATGATGGAGCCTTGTTAGCTCAATTGAGAGTTATACCGGATTTGAAGCAAATGATAGTAAATGCTCAGAAAAATGATGCCAAGTTATAAGAGATAGTGCAGTTAGTCAGTACTAGAGACAAGATTGATTATGCCATAGATGAAAGTGGAGGTTTGTTGTACAATAGCATATTATAAAAATTTAATGTGATGGATTTGAGAAAAGATATTATATGAAAGCCACAATATTGTTCACTCATGCACCCTAGAGGTTATGCATGTACCAGATATGAAACAAGATCATCGGTGGCGAGGGATTTAAAAGATACTTCGAGTACGTGTCTAAGTGTCTAACGTGTCAGCAAGTAAAGGTTGAACACTAAGTACCATCCGGTTTATTGAATCCCCTTCCAATTTCCTAATGGAAGTGGGATAACATTACTATGGATTTCGTATCCGGTTTTCCCCTCACCCAAAGAAAACATGATGCATTGCAATTGTGACGATTGACCAAGTCGGCCTCACTTCCCACGGTCCACTGGACTACTCCATGGATCGTCTAGTGGAACTTTATGTGAGTGAAATTGTCAGATTGCTTGGGATGCCCTTATCGATAGTGTCCGACCGCGATCCATGGTTTACGTTAAGGTTCTAGAAGGAATTACAATAAGCTGTTGGTACGAGATTGAATTTTAGTACTGCTTTCCATCCACAAAATGTATGGACAATCCGAAAAGAGCACTGTGTGTTGGAAGATATGCTTCGAGATGTGTATTAGATTTTGGGAAGTTAGGATAAGTATATTCCACTTATGAATCTTCTCCATAACAACGCTTATCAGTCCAAAAGATTAGTATGACCCCGTATGAAGCTCAGACAGAAGAAGATGTATAACTCCTCGCGTGTCGGGATGCAGTCAGACGAGCATAAGATGTTGGTCCCGACAAAAGAAACGAAAGAAAAAGTTCATTATTCAAAGAAAGGTTAAAAGCCGCAGTGATAGACAAAAGTCTTATGCTAATTTGAAGAGAAAGGATAGAGTTCGCTGAGACAAAGTGTTTGCAGTATCTCTCCGTGAAAGATACCCATTCAGAAGAAAAAATCGAGTCCAAGATTCATTGGCCCCATAGATCTTTACAAAGAGTTAGACCAGTTAGCGCATCGTTTCTTGGCAATTCCTCCGAAGTTAGCCAAATTACACTATGGGCCCATGTCTATATGCTATAGTGCCACTGCCTCTAATTACACATGTAGTCTCTTCCTAGAGACAATTGAGTTGAGATCGATATGACATATGAAGAAGAGCCGTTGAGATTTGGCTCGTGAAGTGAAAGAACCGCGAACAAAAAATTCGTTAGTCAAAGCAAGTTGCAGAAACCACAAGACTGGAAGAACACCTCAAAAGAAGAAACGATGCGCAGTTGTGCATTCGCAGAATCGTTAACTAAGGTAAATTTTGAAAACAAAATTTTCTTAAGTGGGGGAGAGTTGTAACGCCCAAAAAATACCCTAGAATTTTTATAATAATTTTATTATATATTTAGGTATAAATCAAGCCAAATGAGGATTTTTCAGGAATTGATAAATGATTAAATAAAAATGTTAAATGTTATATGATTGAATGATATATGTTAAGTGATTAAATGATCGAACCTCGAAATTAACTCCAAGGAAAATGGCAAATTTGGAATTTAGAAATAAGGACTCAAGGGTCAAAATGAAATGAGCTTAAATGCTAAAGCAGATTTAAATGTTAAGCATGTTAAACGGGAGCCGATAGGAGACTTAAATGCCACAAATGAGAAATAAGACTAAGTGTGGAAGGCCAAACATGGCCTTACACTTAAATGGGGTTTAAAGACCAAATTTTGGTCTATCATTTTTTAGCAAATCCCATTTTTGGGAGAGAAAAAGAGAAGAAAAGAGGAGAAGAGCTAGGGCTTGAAGAAAATCAAGTTTTTGTTGGGTTTCTTCCCATTTTCTTGCTCCTTTGTGATCAAGCAACTTAGAAGTGAAGATTTGAAGAGGCTAAGATAAGAAAACAAAACCCTAACTTTCCCTTTTTGAGATTTTGATTTTGGGGAAAAGCCCTAACTTAAAGAGGTTTTTATTGAGTCTTAACCATTATTTGGAGCTTGCCTGGGTAGGGTTCCATGGTAGATTATGAGATACATATGTTTGGATAAAGTTATTTGAGTTTTTATGGGTGAGAAATGGTAAAATCTACCATTTCTAGGCAGAACCGGCACATTGGTACTGATATCAAAAGAGGGTAGTGGTACCCATTGGATAGAGGCAAAGTGGTATCTGCACGGCACCACCACCAAAGAAGACCGGTACCGCACGATCAAAGTGGTACCGGCTCGATGCTTCCAAAGAAATTCTCGATTTTTATACTCCCGCATTGTTAAGCCCAAATTCATACACCGATAGTATAGGAACCCTAATAAACATCACGGTTCAACATGAATGAAACCAAGTGAAAGCACCGCACTCCGCCTACGAGTTTGATGTTGGCAAACTTAATGCCCCTATGATAAAATAGTAAGTTCCTGAACGCATAAAATTGTAGGACTATCTAAGACCAGATATTGAATGACACAGCACCTCTGTTATGTGGGCAGACACGTATAGCATTCTCAAAGATTCCATTAGTGCGACGACACCTCCTCGACTCATGCTCAAGCATTACTCTTCATACTTCCGCATTCCCAATTAGTGCAACGACACCTCCGTCGTTGCTTCGCACTCCTCGCTTGTGCCACGCACCAAGACGTCACTGCACTTCTGGTACTTATCAGATGTGTCCTACTCATTTTAATGGTCTAGGTAGTCAAACAGCTTATATGATAAGATTCCTCGAATAACGAATAAGAGTTAAAGCAGTACATCGTTCTACTCCCGAATGCACCTACGGCACTGTACAAGAGCAGCTCTATAGTACCTACGGCACTTCCGTACAAGCATAAGCCCATAGTACCATGTGCACTCCCGTACAAAGATGTTCCGTGAATCTCTACTAGAGATCCGAATAAGTATAAGTCTGCTATAAGTGCAAGTAGGTGTATAAGTTTATTATATAAATTCATAAAATTCGATATCTCGCCATCAGATATCTAAGTATTGTTATATGCTTACTGTAAATGAGTATTAGTGCATGTGTATACGTATAAGTCATATGTTTCCCACTAAGCGTTAAGCTTAGCACGAGTTTTAATCCATGTAGGTAAAGAGGATGACGTCCGCGATCTTCCGCATACCGCCTCACTGTACCAAACTGCAGGGAGTCCATCATAATAGGTTTTGCGCTCCGATTATGTAAAATGTAGATATACGCTTGTATATGTATGTGTAATTGGGACTCAGGATTGTATGTATTGACACTGTAAACACCACTACGGTGTTAGTTTTATTTTGTATCTATGTATATGATATTTTGATTCAGTTATAAGACTTGGACCCACCAATGTCTTAAAAAGCAAGTAAAGAGTTTCAGTATAGTTTCGCGCCCCTTTCATCCGCCTAGGCGGGGTTGGGTGTGACATGGTCAATGCATAAACAATACATATGCTTATACATTCGTACATGCTTTCATTTACAACATGCATTTTCAATGCAACAATTTCCTTTCACAATTCAATTCATGAGATTTAAGGCATACACTCATAAAGATATTTGGTTTACAATCTCATTTTCACTCATCAAGGTTTGTTATGTCACCTTGACTATTCAATTTATTTCAACAATGACTCCGATTCGCCAGAACTCCGCCTGTGTATCATTCAAGAATATCGTCATCCATCTGAGCAATTCCTGGCTCACCATCACGACTGATGTCGATCGTGCATCCTCCATGAGGGTTTAGTTTAATAAATGTCATACATCATCATGACTAGATGTCGATCGTGCATCCCGCCAAGTGGGACATTTAGCAATATAATTCTTCCATCATGGCGGATGCCGATTAGTACATCCCGCCAAGTGGGTCATTAATAATTCACTTCGATTCGTTATGTCCCAATATGACAATATCATTTTTAATTCAAATAAATGCACACAAGCAAATATTTGACAATTCATCCCAATTTCTCTATTTCAAACATTGCGCGATTTCGTATTACCCTTCAATTAACATGCATATTCCATACAAATATTTCACATTTACATAAAGAAACTATCAACACAGTTCTGAAGTAAGGATGTGAGGTTCAAAGAACAAACCAAATATCAACCTCGTTCTCTCGATACCGCCTTAGGTCGTTGTCGCCTTCACCCGTACCTAGTCAAATACAAATTCTCCACTCTAATGTTAAACAAATAATCATACTAAACGAATATTTCCAAGGTGAACTGGGTGACGCTCTCTCGTATACTCTCACATAACCCCCCGCATTAAACCTATTAGGGTCCTTAAACAATCTGGTACGAATACGAGACTTAACAATGCAAGGGTACAAAACAAATGGTTGCCGGAAGCTCCGCATCGAGACCACTTTGATCATACTCCGCACTCGCCCTTCACCGTGAATGGTACCGGGATCGGTACCACACTGATCATTTCGACACCACCCTTCTGGCTCATCACGGGTACCAGACCCAAATTTCTGCATCAGTACCACTCAACAGGTTCTGCCTGTAAATTGCATCAGGCCATTTCTCACCCACAAAAACTCAAATAACTTCCTCTAAACTCATGTATCTCATAATCCACCATGGAATCCTACCTAAACCACTCCAATAATGGGTTAGAATCAATAAAACCTCTTTTCCAAGTTGCAGGTTTTTCCCCAAAAAAAAATCAAATCTAAAAGATGAAGTGCTGGGGGGTTTGTGTTCATACCTCAAATCACTTGAACTCTTTGCCCTAGCCTTCCTCTTCCAATCTTTATCCAGCCTTGAACTGCATGCAGGGAAGATCTCCCACAAAAACCCTCGGGTTTTCTCCCCCTCAAACCAAATTCTCTCTTCTCACTCTCCCTCTCAAATACGTTTCGCTTCAAATGCACAATAATGTGCTCTTCTAAGACCACATTTGGTCTTATTTCATTTTTAAGTGTAAGGTCGTTTGACTTATACACAAATTCCATTTCATTTTTCTCCTGCATCTATTTCACTTTCATTTATCATTTATTCACTTTAGCATTTAAGCTTATTCTATTCGAATCTTAGTATCCTTATTTACCAATTCCAAATTTGCCCTTTACACTTGGGTTTATTTCCGTTCAATCAATTCTCATTTTAGCATATACATTTAATCATATGCTCACATATTCATTTCACATTTCACAATTTATCAGCTTCCTGCAAAACCCAAGTTGCCTCAATCTGCACCCTGAATTTATAATGCATCATACAAAAATTCCTAGTATTTTGGGTGTTATGCTTAGGGAAGGCTGCCTTAGCAAATGTGATAGATGCAAGAAAGGAGAAACTCACTCGTGGTTGGAAATGAGGTGCAAAGGCACTTCACCCCAACTGCCAGCTTGAAACAACCAAAACTTATTAATGATGAGCTGAGATCAGAGAAACAAAATTCCCACGCCCGAACTCGATAAATGATCGTACTTTCGTGAGTTTAATGAATGAGAATGAGATGAATTTCCAAAAGATTCGAGCATCTGTTGAATTTCCTTAGAATACCCAATTTTAAATTAAAAGAGGTAGTATTCAGTGTCAAGAGATTGAAATGTAAAAATCCAAAGAAGCAGAAGATAGATATTGAAGTAAATGACAAGCTCAAAGGGTTTGATTCTAAAAGAATTGCCTCGAACATTCAAGTATGCCTTGTGCAAATTAAATGCAAAGCTTAATCACTGCTCTTTAATCGGATTGATAGAGTTTAAAGAACAAAAACTCACTGAGATTCTCGTAAAATATAAGAAAGCAATAGCTCGGGTCTATAGATGATCTCGAAAGGAATTAGTCCTTCTATTTGTAATATGCACAAGATCCTTTTAGAGTGGAGATGCTAAAGCCATCAGAGAAATATCAAAGCAAGGCCGAATCCAAAGAATGGTTAGAAGTAGTCGTGGGGTGTTAGAAGTAACGAAATGGTTGAATGCAAGCTTCATATATGCACCCGAATACTCGTGAGCCCAGCTTACGTGGTTCGCAAGAAGGGTGGATTCATTGTAATCGAAATGAGAAGAATAATCGATTCCTATAGAACCGTGGACAGATGGAAAGTGTGTATAGATTACGTAAAAACTAAACACTACTACCGTAAAGGACCATTACCCTCTACCATTTATCATCGTCAGATGTTAGCAAGGCACTCCCTTTACTGCTCATCATGCAGATATTCTGCGTATATCGCGACATGGTTCTTATCTTTTTCGCCTAGCTCTTTGTCGTACTGCGCCACAATGCATACGAATTATGCTATTTTCTTGGATTCTGTAGTGACATAATTTTACTTTGTCGCGACATAGTTCTGTTGATGTTGTTTGTTTTATGTCGTACATGGTTGTTTTTATCGCGATGTAGTCTCTCTCAATAAAGATGTGGATTTGGTTATGCTGCAACAAATTCCTTCTTTGTCACGATAGAGTTGTGTTGCCTTGTATTGCTGAGACTAAACTCTGTGTCACGATAGACTCTTTCCATGTCGCGACAGAGTCTTCTTTACTCCTTGTCACCGACGAACTTTTGTCGCAAATATTTAACTTGTCGCGACAAACTCGCTCGCTCATCTCACTTATCTTCCATTTTCTCACGCAACATAAAACTTCTCTCTGGCCGTGACAAAGACTTCGACTTAGCAAAATTCTTCTTATCGTCGGTAAACATAATTTCCCCTTTATCGCAACAAAGATGTTCACTCGCTCATTATTATGTCACAACATCCGCTTCGTGTCGTAACAATCTTTCTTGCCGTGATGCCCGCGGCATTTTCATCGGTTGACTCGAATGCTGTGTCGCGACATAGTTTTCTTCTCACGCGATACATAAAAATCTACCTTGGTCTCGCCCTTAAAGGCTGGGAAATGTTCGTCGCACATAGAAAACTTTATCGCAGTACATTGTCTCATTGTTTTACTCATTTTCTTGTCACGATAGAGTTGTTCCTGTCGCGATGTGAGTTCATCATCCGATGTCTTCATTCCTTATGTCACGACAAAATTGTAAGATGTTACGACAAGGTTCAAATGCCATTTGTTTAATCAATGTCGCGATAGAGTAAGGAATGTCGTGACATTCTTCTTCATGAGCTTCTCCAGCTATGTCGTGACATAAAAAATCCATTGTCGCGACAGAAATTAGTCAATCTATCTCAACCAGGCTTTCATAGTCTCTTATTTGTTATATTTCCAGGCTTAGCTCGACTTTGTCAGACAAATATCGTTGTTTCAACATTCTTTGCTGGTTCCTGGGATTCCTCGTCGCGAAGATCAAACTATGTCAAGACGTAGAATTCGGGCCTTAGCTAATTGCTTTTCTTGCCGGAATTATCCATTTTTCATGTAAAAACTCCGGTGAAACAAAAGTTGGTGGATATTTCATAATTCAAGATTAAATGAACCATAAACTTGTGAATTATGCTAGAAAATGGATTAAAATAGATGTAGCGTAGGACTCATCAAGGAACGATGCAATCTTCCATGGGAAATATAACCCCGAACAGCAAAGGTAGCCCAAATTGCTCCTATTTAAAGAGGATCATGTTAGCCTTTCAAACCTTAAAGCCATCGTCACAAGGAGAGCTTAAGTCCAAAAATGAATCGATAGGCGGAGCGCCCTTCCGCTGGTGGTGAAACTAACCGACTCAAGACTCAAGGAGCCGAGGATAAGAAAAAGGAGGAACTATCGACATGCAATGTGTTAAGATGGATAACCCGGTCTCACTACCAACCTCAAGACTACCTCGATCGAGGTCAGGAGACGTGGCTTCATACATGGCCTGAGGATGGCATGGGATTTTAGGGTAAGGAAATGCATCATTGAAATGGACTCCATGATAGTCCTCAACTAGATTAAAGGGGCGGAGGAGGTTTTTAGCTCCCATGCTAACATGGTGCATGAATGCCAAGAATGGCTCCAAAACATTTAACATGCAGGTCCCCCTTAAGTTTGTGTACAGATAAGTGCAATCAAATATTCATCAAGCAAACTACTACAATGCACACATATAGAGATCAAATTTGTATAACCTCATAGATATTGGGTGAAGTTCTTCATCAAATATTATAGGGACCATGAGTACAAGAAGTGTTTTGGCACGGCGTTAGTGTTGTGGGGTTTCCTCCTCTAGATCCAAAAAAAAAAATATATATATATATATATATATATATATATATATATATATATATATATATATATATATAGTATATATATATATATATATATATATATATATATATATATTAGTAACACATTTCGAACACTAATAACACAATTATTCTTAATGAATCATCCATACAAAAACTAACGAACAATCACACGCAAATGCTCGATAAATAAAACATAAAGAAGTCAAAGCGAAAATCAAACGAAAACTCAACCTAGTAAGAAACCACTTTATTGAGGGAGAAAGTCTATATATGAGTAAACAAAACAATGGGATGAGTGATTTCATGCCAAGGAGGGCAAAAAAATCACCCCTCATTTCTAATGGGGATGAAAAGAAATAACGAAATAAATTAGGATTTCTAAAGGGGAGGAAATGAGGGGTATTCTTAATGTTACTTAGTTATTACACTAATATAATACATTGTGTTACATTAGTAACATCAAGTACTTAGCAGAAGATAGATGCTGAGATTTTATCTCCTTATATAGAGCAACATAATGGCCCCTGCTAGTTAAACTCCATTAAGGGCAATTCCGGTCTTCATTAGGAAGAGTATATGTTTTCATTATTTTGGTGTAAAAATTGAACTCTACATAATATGTATAGGAGTTGAGTTTATTTTTAATTCATATTAGTCCAACAATGCAATTAAACATAATTCCATCTTTAAGTGTAAATAAAAATTGTTTAGGCTCAAAATGTAACAAGAAAAATACAAAAACACGTTAGTTCCAACTTGTTAAGAAAACAAGGAGAATATAAAAACATTAAATTTAGAGAGCAACTGTTTTATGTAATGGAATAGTGAAGGCAAAATAAAAATTAAAATGAGAATTGATAAATTATTTGATTTTAATTTTTGGTATAATATAAATCGTTTGGAAATAACAGTAATTTTAATAGAATCCTATTTTTCATGTATATAATTCTTATGATAAATCAAATACATAAAAATAAATTTATTATGTTATATTTATTTTCCCTAAAAATTAATGACACAAAAAAAATTATTGTGGTTATTTTTGTTTCTAAACATAAACGAAAAATATAATTATAACAAATAAAAAAATCATTTATTCTTTTGTCAATTTATATAATTTTCAGCAATTATTTGTTGCTAAGATAGAAAAGGTGCTCTTAAAATTGCTAGTATTAGCTTTACTTGCCTAGCTTAGTTTATATTGAAAATAAGCAATTTTATTAATTTGAAATTTTGTCTATTATGTATTTTATTTTGAGTAAAATATGAAGTTTATTGATTTAAAATTTTAAACAAGGGAGGTATTAAGATGATAAAAAATATAAAGATCATAAAAGTTTTGAATAAATTAAGTAATTAATTGTTGTGAAATATATAATTGCAATACAAAATAAGGTTAAAGAGAAACTTGTTGTATTCTCTCTGTCTTTATATATATATAGTGAAAAGGAGATGGGGAATTAATAAGGAAATAGAAAAAGAAAGAGAGAGAGAGAGATGGAGAGAGATAGAGACAATGGGAAATGAATCTCAAGATGCTTTTATGTGGAGGAGAGGGTGTCTTTTATAGGCTTATACAATGGCTTTTCATTACTCATCTTAAAGATGAGTGAACAAGGATTCATGAACCTCATTGAAAGGTTCTTCTAATACTCTTAAAGGGTGATCACACGACGTTCACTTGGTAAATGCAATGCATTTATTTTCCATCACATCTAAATATTTATTTATAACACTTCTTTAAATGATCACCATGTTAATATGTTCCATTAAAACTCATAAGAAACTCCAACGATAAAAACTCAATAAAGAAAAAATAATACAATATTTTTATAATGATGTAGATTGTTCTAAGTTTGTTAGGATTGTCTCGTTAAAAACCTTGTTAGTAAAACTGTGACGCCCCAAATCTGGGGTCCGTCGACTACCTATCAACCCGTAAACACTTCCCACGAATGCTCCGGTGACCCGACATCCCACTATAGGTGACCCGCGCAGTCCCTTTGTACGGCGAGCTCTACCCCGCATACAACCCGTCCCAACACATCCAACGACCACACAGGCCCAAATGAGAGTAAATAATGGCCACTGGGCCCTCGTAGATAATACCAACCATATCCCAACCAAATACATATCTCATATTCAAGAGTTGATAATTCACTCTTATACAAACATATATCAAAATTCTGTAATTTAATACATGTATACATAATAACACCCAAGCCACAACCCAGCTTTCTCTAAAGCGGCCCCATAGATGAGCCGTCCCTCAAGGCAGCCCCTAAGGCTCCAGGTGCCAATATCCTCAACAAAGCAACACGCCCGCAGCGAATCACCCTAATCGGCGCTACTTCCACCGGCGCATATGCACGCTCCAAATTTAAAAACATACATTCAAGTAAATGCGTGATCCTACTAACGCCTACATACGATCAACTCATATTCCGAGCCTATCGACTCTTCACACTTGCCTAAGCCACGATGAGAAACCTTATTTTCAACAAAGACGTTGCTTATTTACGTATAACCCGATATAAGTAAATGGACCGACTCCGATGGCCTATTTGGCTGACAACCCTCCGATGTATATCAATTGGGCCTACTCCGACGATTGATATTTTTATTTGGACTGCCCTCCGATAATTATTATTATTTACCAACCTCCGAAAAAAACCATTCTCCTCTCAAGAATCACCTAATGCACTACTCTATTGTTCTAGGTGCCTGTGCTGCATACTAATGCAATGACGCCAATTCCAATATAATTATATAACACATGTAAATATATAATAATGCATATATTCACATAATTTAAATCACACAAACATGTCAAGTGTAATTTCATAATTCATTATACAAAATGGGTCACTTAGGCTAATTATCTAACACGAGCAATTCAACTTGAATTACTCAACCAATACATTATTTCACAGCAATTATCTTAGAACGCTATTAATATGAAATAAAGCTGAAACTTCTGCCATCTGCTCCGCCACCAATCAATCATCTACTCACTTTGTGAACTCCGACTTCACGCTCATTTCGCCCCCATACACATCACAATACAATTTATTCACCTAACTCAACACCCAAAACGTCCATGTCAATAAGGATCGTCCAAATGTGATTTCAAAAATTTACATTTCCCGGTCCCAAGTTTCGGGACTCGATCAGCCACGCTCAAGGCCTCAAACCAACCGAAACATTATAAAACACTTAAATAAAGTGTAAAACCCAAGTAGGATGAAACCCCTACCTCTCGGAGTTTGACGAAACTCCCTAAAACCGAAGTCCACGCGTAGGCCCTCTCCGCTGCAGAGCGCCTTTCTCCTTCTGGCCTAAAATTCGACCGTCTGACGTCAGAAATCTGTAGAGAAGTCTCTCTCTCTCTCACTAGAAACTGAAATCCTAAGCTACTGGAAGTGCCTCTCCCGCTTCCCTTCATCTCCAATTAATGGGGAAGATGAGTTACTATTCACTCTTCTGCCTTTGTCATTTAAAATTTAAATACGATAATTTTGTCCCTTTAGTCGTAGATTTTCGATACTGGGCACTATCCTCGTCCATTTCCATCATCTCTCTACTATGCAAATACGAGCACATGCTGCATGTTATATGTGACCTTTGTCACATCTGATTTCGTTTTCCGACACCCGAAATTGATGCCTCAAAAAACGTGTACATTCCGACTGTCTCGGAATTCGACGTAGTAGCTAGATTTCACAAGACGATTCCAATGTTGAAATCCGCGCCCATCCGAGATCTGTAGAATAAATTCGAATTTTTATCAAAGCTCACATTTTACCCTTTCTTAAATTGAAATTTACCTGGTCTGAAACCTAGTGGACAAAAAACCTACACAAGGAGAAAATAGTACAAGATAAGACACTAACATCATGTCATAAATATACCCTTCATATCAATGTCATTCACCAGATCCTTGTATATACATTACTCTTAATGTTGAAGTTGGCAATGACTTCACGAATAAGTTTGCTAGATTATCACTTTAGCGTATTTGTTGAACATCAATTTCACCAAGTTCATGTGTATAAATTTTTTTGGAAAAATGTATTTACTTCTATCTCCCTTGATATAAATTCTTGATATGTGTAATGGCATGCATTTTATCTCAAATAATGTCATTTCTGACCGTGTTTTATGTAGGGAAGTTCTGCATGATTCTTAGATATGTTGAATCATCGATCTTAGCCATATACATTCACGACTTGCTTTGTGAATTGCTATAATCTCTTAATGATTCAATGATGTGGCCACCATTGTCTACTTAAAGATCTCCATGAAATAACAGTTCCATTACAATTAAACACATACCTGTTTCAGGTGGCCTCGCGCCGCCATACCCGACCGAAGGCCGAACCCGACCTGTGGACACGGCTCTATACAGCTCTTCTCTTCCATTTCGCCTTAACACAAATCATGCAATTTTCTAAACAATGCTTTTGAACCTGAATGATCGTAAAACAGCAAACAATACAATACTTATATTCATCTCATACATTCATTTACAACTTATCGATCATTCCAAATATGCACTTTCATATGCAATAAATCATTCAAATACAATCACGTGACTTTGCTAAATTTTTAATAATTCTTCCTTAAACGAATTTAACCTACGCTTCGTGCAAGACAAGATAACTCGACCGCATACTGCCCTACTGGCCATAAAGCCAAGATAAAATATTTTGTTTTATAACACAAGACAGCCTCGGGCTGAAATACCGGGTTATTAAAAATCAATCAACACCACCGATACTATCCAAATGACTACTGACGAGTGACACATCATTTCATTCATTTGGCAAGATCGACACCACTTTACTGTATACCAATAACTATCCTCAACTCGAATTTAACTAAGCACATTCTATTACGGGCGTTTCCAAATCATTCAGCACATGTATAGTATGTACATTTATACGAACGATTCATTTTCACATCATGCAATTTTTCATATGCAAATCATTTCATTAAATCAATTGCCTCAAATCATAATTAAAACAAGTCAATATGCTTTTCGTTATAAATCATTTCGTGAATTCAAATCATTTTGTAATCATTCAAACACTTTGAGTCAGAGAGAGTGCCAGGAACAAACTCCAAAATGGAAACAAAAGAGAGAGTCGAAGAATAAAACCAAAAGCTTATAATTTGATCTAACTCGGAATCTCGATCAATTCGAGCTTCTCCTGTCAGCCTCATTCCAATACAATTAACAATCATATTATTAGTCGCATTCTAGAGTTTTATGCGTTTACTTTCTACTCCGACTCCCATTTTCCATACATTCTTCATTTCTTAGAAAACTCTGCATCATTTGTTTTAGTCACATATGCTCATTTTAATCCTATTTGTGGGTTATGGACGCCCACATTCGCTCACTTTACACTTAGCGGATTCAGAAAGGAAAACTCAACTTAATCCACCAACACAATCCAATTAGTACACTTAAGCGTAATCAAATTTTTAGAAAATATGTAGAACCAATTGCCATTCAATGGTATATGGTTAGATTCTAAACTCAAAGAGCTTCCAGAGTCTAAGAACACGACCGAGTTCGCACGAAAAGTTATGGTCGATTAGTTTGCAACAATTTATGCAGAGCTCATTTAAATTTTGCGTAGGGGTTGCGAACACAAAAATCTACGAAATTCATGTCAAGAAATTTATAGTGGTCACAAAAATTCCGCAGTAAGGGTTTCAAAATTTTCAGATTCTCTGCTTTATTTTCTTATCATCTTTTCATGTTTAATTCACTTGAAAACAATTTAGCCAACACTAAATCACCCATTTGCGCTTCCATAGAACACACATGCAATTCTTTTGATGATGCATTTGAAATCACTTTACACCACTCAAAACATTCCATTTTGTTTCCAAATGTGAGCACACATTTATGTTCATACAAAACAATGCAGATTATTTCTGAAAACAAGATAAAACTTGAATGAGGAGAGAAGTAAGAAAACAAACCAAAAAGAGCTTCATTTGGTCTCTTTTCCTTTTAATCTTGATCTTAACTCAGTTTTATCTTCTCTCCGACTCCTATTCCAAACACAAACACTATGAAAAAATAAAGGAAATATCATCATTTAATTCTAGTGGTTTGCCAGGTTGATTTCACCCTAATACTCTAGCTTTTCCATGCATCTGTATCAGAGAGTTACACTGTTTACGTTGTAAGAAGGGACGAAACCCTAGTTTTCACACCTAGTCGAAACACTTCACCGTAGATTGGCCTACGCTCTGGTCGCTTAGGTGCGACCTGGGCTAGTGGCTTAACAAGAGACGAACGGCTGGAAGAATGAGACGATTTCCACTGATTTTCAGTTCTCAAAATGGAATGTGTGGGAGATGAGGATTTGAGAGAGGAGTTCGTGTGTGAGAGAGAGTTGAGATGAGAGGATGAGAGGAATAAGAGAAATGTCTCTCAAAGACCAATATTTGGTCTTTTAATCCAAATCCTTCATTAAGCCTTGTCTTCATGCACACTCCATTCCATTTTTCTCATTTTTCTCACTTTAAAGCTTCATTTCAATTTCATTTTCACTTCATTTCATTTCATTTATACTTTGGCCCTTACACTATTCATTTATGACTCTTAGGTCATCATTTGACATTTTTACCAAATTTATTTGGCTCTTGTAAAATTTTCGGGTTTTTTTATCATTTTTCGTTTTTAGCCATTTAAACTCTGAAAAAAAAAAAAATATAATTTAATTTATTTTACATCCTGAACCTATTATAAAGTTGTTAGGGTATTTTCAGGGCGTTACAACTCTCCCCTCCTTAAAAGAATTTTGTCCTCGAAATTACCTTCATTAAACAGTTGAGGGTATTGTTGCCACATAACTTCTCGCTCCAACCCTGGGCTTCCTGGGCCTCATGGTTTCTCCACAACACTGACCATTTGAATTCGCTGTCTCACAATTCCTTTACTTCAAGCCAAGATCTCTATAGGCTCCTCTTCGTACGTCAAATCCGGTCTAACCTCAATTGTTTCTGAAGAGACTACATGTGACTCCGGGTCCTAATTCGCACTCCAGCATCGACACGGAAAACATTATGCATCTTTCCAACTCTGGAGGTAAGGCTAATTTGTATGCTACTGGACCCACTTTTTCAATCACTTCATATGGCCCAATGAACCTAAGGCTTAACTTGCTCTTTTTCCCAAATCTCATTCCTTTCTTCTAAGGCGATACTCCTTAAAAACACTTTTCATTATCCTTTCTTCTCATGTCACTTGATTTTTCATCCATGTAATACTTCAATATTTCCTCTAATCATTTTCACTTTTTCCTCGCCTTGAATCAAATCTGGGCCAATTATCTTCCTCTCGCTAACTCGTCCAACACAATGGTGTTCTCGCATTCCGTAAAGAGCCCTATAAGGCGTCATTCCAATACTCGGGACGAGCTATTATTATACACAAATTCAACTAGAGAAGAATGTGTTTATCCCAACTACCTCATAGTCGATCACACAATCTCTCAAAGATATCTTCCAACACTGATCACTCTTCCATCACCCATCCGTCCCGGTGGAACGCCGTAGCCGAAATTGAGCCGAGTGCCCAAAAACCTCTGCTAACTTCTCCCTAAAACTCAATGTAAACCTGATCTATCTGAATGATCGATATTGGAATCTCAGCGTAAACTTAACTATTTCCTTTATGTAAAGCTCATTAACTGTCATGAATAATCTAAGCTCACCGTAGGAAGAAGCCATTCGTCAATCTATTACTACAACCCAAACTTAATCATGCTTTCTTCCTATCAACGGTAACCCGACCACAAAATCCATTGTGATTCGGTCCCATTTCCATTTAGGTATCCTGATAGGTTGTAACAATCCCGAAGGAACTTGATGTTTAGCTTTGCACTCAGCTAATAACACTGGTCAAAATTCAAACACTTGTCCTATTCATACCAATATACAGAAGCTCCTTTAAATCCTAATACATATTTGTGCCATGATGATAGCAAAAGATTCATCAGGTGCTCGTTTCGAGAATACGGATTTAACTCATCAGACTATCAGTGGTTATAACCTAAATTCTATAAGAGCAAACCCATCATCCCTGCTCAATGCAGTCTAGCTTCTTTCCCCTTACTCCGACAATTGCAGTAAATTCTTTCATATCATTCTTTGTGCCTCTAGCACTCGAATCTGAATAAATCCTGTTTTGCTATCAATTCCTACTAATATTTCCTCACGGCCAGTTCGATAACAATTACATTCAACGCCTGCAAAGATTTTATTGATCTTTCACCAAAGACCGCTACTATCGTCTTCCCGATGGATAATCGATCACACAATCATAATCCTGATCATCATCCAATTTTACGCTGCCCTGCCAGTTTTTCTGAGGCAAACACTTTAAATGAAACATTTTTTCTCCATAAAGATAATGTCTCCCATTACGCAACATGAGGGCTTAATCAAATCATGCGTAGGGGTGGTTCTTTTCATACGGTTTCAACCGCGCCGCAGTTTCACCACTTTACCCTCTCGCATATGATACATCTGTCCATTTTGCTCAGTTTTGTCACTAAATCAAGTATTCTTTACCGTAGGCTCACTGAAAGTAAGAACCACTGCCCCAGCTTAAGAATGCTTCTCTAAACTTTCTTCTACACACAGTTAGTCTTTCTAGTCTACCCAAATCTCACACTCTTCTGACAATCTTTCATCAGCCATACCATCAAAAAAAACCCTTAACGAACCTTCCTAGTAACTCAACAATCCAAGAAACTACGCACTCCGTGACATTTCTAGTGGCCTAGTCTGTCAATCACCTCATCTCTTCGATCCACCGACCTCTTCTTCACAGAATGTGTCTAAGAAGACACTTCCTCCCAACCAAAATTCATATTTGCTCACTTTGCAGCACTGTCTCCTTTCTCAATGTTTCTAGCACTACCCGAAGGTGTGTATCATAATCTTCCAATCCTTTGAATACAATAAGGATGTCATCAATAAACACCACGTACTAACCGATCTAGCATGCTTCCATCGTAAAACACACATCTATTAAGTCCATGCCGCTAGGGGTGCATTTGTGTCAACCCAAACTAAGATTACAAGAAACTCATAATGTCTATATCGTGGTTCTAAACGCCGCTCCATGCACATCCACATCATTAATCCTCAATCAATATTACCCGCATCGCAGTCAATCTTCGAAAAAGACACTTGCAACCTTCAAACGACGAATGTTTCATCAATGCTTAGTAACGGATATTTGTTTTTCACTGTCATCTTGTTCAGTTGCCTATAATCAACACACAACCAAAGCATACCATCTTTCTTCTTAACAAAGAGCACCGGCGCTCCCCAAGGTGATACACTCGAAGGAATAAATCCTTTCAATACCCCGCAACCCGAAGCTCAATTCTTTAACTCCACCAGAGCCATTCTATAAGATGTAATGGATGCCGGAAGTGGCACCCGGAACAACGCCAATTGCAAACTCAATCTCTCCTCGTGTGGGAGGCAATCCCGTAATTCCTCCGAACACATCCGAATAATCACAAAACCATGTGGATGTCTAATAAACTAGGTCACCTTTCTCGTATCTATCACATACGTGCGACCCACACCCTTTCCTCGAACCATCGCTCTAGCAAATGGCTACGATATCACATGAGAGAGGTGGTTCGACCTCTCGCCGATAAAAAGTCACTTCCTCACTGGGTACAGTCCTTTTTTTTTTTTAAGGTTACTGCTTCATTCTACAATCAACTATCACTCGTGTCGTGGAGAAACAATCATCCCTAATATCACATTGAACTCTCTGAATGATAACTCGATTGAGTCTCCTAGAAACTCATGCTCTCGTATTCTGATAAGCTTCATCCTTTAGAAGTGAGGTCGCACACTCTAAATTCTCCTCTGGTGTACAATGCATTTGCTGCAGCATTCTTTCAGTTCTTTCGAGTCAATTTTCCGTCATGGAAGACTCATCATCTTTCTTCCCAAGGAAATCCATGGTCATATATTTTTCCATTCTGAATGCATAATCGAGGAACAATCATAGTTTAGTCAGGCCGCTTCATGCGGCTCGAGCCATTCAACGGAGGACATCCATAACACTTCCTATTACTGACCTTCCATAAACTGAACATAGTACGACGCTTGCCCACCTCCACACTAGTAGGCTATTCAGCGACTGAGTCACCGACCCTATAGGGTCCCGAACCATCTATGTTTACCCATCAGACCGACAAGATCCGCACGAGTCATGTCATCTTTTATATGAAAAATGCAATGCATGTCATAAACAATTTCAAAATACTCTTGTGGAATCGCCCAACCTAGCTCGATACCACAAACAATGACCCGCGCCCACCGTACCCAACTCGACCCGTAGGTCAACTCCAACCCGGACGCGGTTCTATATAGTTCTCTCTCTTCCATTTCACTAACACAAATCATGCAATTTTTCTAAACAATGCTTTCAACCTTTTGAATGATTAATGGTCATAATACATATATTCATTTCATATACATTCATTTACAGTTTATTGATCATTCAAAATATGCACTTTCATATGCAATAAATCATTCAAAAGACAAATCATGCACTTTACAAATTTCCTTAACACTTCAGTTCTCCTAAACGACTTCGTAGTGAATCTGAGCGTTTTCCGCAGTCGCACAGATAATCTTATCCACTCTGAGCAATCCTGCCTGGCTACAAAGCCGTTATAAACATTTTTTTTATAACACGGAGTTAATCCGCCGCAGTCGATCGTTATTAAAAATCAAATCGTGAACACTACTCGATACCGCCCACCGGCATGGATCGGAGTGACACATCATTTCATTCGCTCGCTAGCATCGCTTAATTTGACCTGTATTGCATACCAATTCATCCTCAACTGAATTCTGTTCAAGTAATCATTCTATTAAGGGCGTTTAAATCATCATAGAAAATACAAGATAGTATGCACATTTAGGCAAACAATTCATTTTCAATACTCAAGTGCAATTTTTCATACAAATCATTTCATTAATCAATTGTCTCAAATCAATTAAACAAGTCAATGTGATTTTTCTTATAAATCATTTCACCAATTCAAATCATTCAACCATTCAAAACATTTTCTGGAATTGCAGAGAGAAGTGGGGAACAAACTCCAAAATGGAAATAAAAAAGAGAGTCGAAGAACAAACCAAAAAGCTTGTTGCACTTGATTCCAATCCTTAGAATCTAGATCAATTCGGGCTTTCCTCATCGTTAGCCCCTATTCCAAAACAATTAATAATCATATTATTACCGTATTCTAGGAGTTCTATTCAGGTTTACTTTCCACCCGATTCCCATTTTCCATACATTCTTCCTTTATTTATAAAATCCTTAACATTTGTTTTAGGCATTGTTATGCCTCATTTTTAATCTTATTTTTGGGTTATGGGACGCCCACAAGGTTCACTTACACTTAGGGGGATTCAGGAAATGAAAACTCAACTTAACCACCAACACAACCAAGTAATTAGTACACTTGGTGCTACAATCAAATTTTTAGCAAATATGTGAGAACCAATTGCCATTCAATGGAATATGGTTAGATTTTAGACTCAAAGATCTTTCCGTAGAGTCCAAGAACGCATGAATCTGGAGCGCCTCGACGAAAGTTATGGCCGATCAAGTTTGCAATACCTCGTGATGTGGCTCTACGAAATTTCGCAGGGGGTTGCGAAATTTTTTTCGCAAGGGTTGCGAAAATTTCCTACATTCTTTGTTTTCGTTTTCTTTTCTTCTTTTTCATGTTTAATCCACTTGAAAATGCTTAGCCAATACTAAATCGCCCATTTGCGTTCTTAATAGAACACACATGCAATTTTCTTGATGATGCATTCAAATCACTTTACACCACTCAAAACATCTCATTTTTGGTTCCAAATAGAGCACACATTCATGTTCATACAGAACAATGCAGATTTGTTTTTGGAACAACATAAAACTTGAAATGAGGAGATAAGTAAGAATTAACAAACCAAAAGAGCTCTGCTTGCCCTCTTTCCTTTCGCCTCGATCTAATCAGGCTTTTTATTTTTCGACTCCTATTCCAACACAAACACGGCAAAAACATGGAAATATCAGTCTGCCATTCTAGGATTTCCAACTATGATTGATTTCTACCCCAATACTTCTAGTCTTTCTCCCATGATCTAGACTAAAGTTACACTTACCTTGCAAGTTAGAAGGGACAAAAACCCTAGTTTCGTTTTCGACTCCAAATTTAAACACTTCACCAGATCACCCACGCTTTACTCCGCTTAGGTGCGTAATCGGTTAGGCTTAGACAAGAGATGAATGGTCGAAGAATGAGACACCGACGATTTTCTCTCAAAATGAATGTGCGGGATATGAGGGTTTGAGAAAGGAGTCTGCGTGAAAGAGCTGAGATGAGAATGAGAGGTAAGAAATGAGAGAAATGTCTCTCAAAGACCAATATTTGGTCTTTAATCCAAATCCTTCACTAAGCCTTGTTTGGCTACACACTACTCCATTTTTCTCATTTTCTTCTCACTTTGAAGCTTCATTTCAATTTCATTTTCTTCATTTCATTTCATCTATATTTTGGCACTTACATTATTCATTTATGATCCTTAGGTCCTCATTTGACATTTTTACCAAATTTATTTGGCTCTTGTAAATTTTTTGAGTTTTTATCATTTTTCGTTTTTAGCCATTTAAACTCCAAAAAAAATATAATTTAATTTATTTTACACCCTGAACATGTTATGAAACTGTTAGGGTATTTTCAGTGGCGCATATTGTTCATGATCAGCTCTTATGCGGGAGTTCTCCTGAAAGGTATCATGTATCAACATATCTAAACAATTAAAAGTCATACACCCTTTTACAAATGTACTCATATCAATCGCTCGCGAAGTAATATATGCTTGATAATGCTATCCCAATGTCTTTAGGCTGACGTAGACTCAAATTCGATTAATAAATTGATAGAAAAAAAAAGCAACATCTGGGCGAGTACAATTAGCAAGATACATAAGTGCACTAATGACACTAAGAGATGGTACTTCAAGACCAAGTAATTCTTCACATTTTTTACAATGACAAAATGGGTCATTTTTCATGTCAAGTGAACGGACAATCATTGGCGAACTTAAAGGATGTGTTTTATCCATATAAAAGCTTTTTAAGATTTTCTTAGTATATGCCGATTGGTGAACCAAAACTCAAGTAAGGAAATACTCGATCTATAGGCCGAGACAAAATTTTGTTTTCCCTATATCTTTCATCTCAAATTCATTTTTCAAATATTTTGATGTCTTGTACAGTTTTCAGAGTCCTACTGTGACCAAATGATATATGTGAATCTCATGATTAATCGTTACCAGCGAGTATTATCTAATCCCGTGCAACAATGCGCTATAACTGTTGAGACCATTTTTCATATGTATGACAAAATGGAATTGTTTTCTCTTATAAGATGACTCATTTAAAATTTGTGTTTGTAGTCTCAATCACTGCAAGTGCACAGGTTGTACAAGTAATAAAAGTGGATATTTAAAGTCCATATATCATTCCCACAAGGACATATGATAAATCAAAAGACTAATTACCTCAACTACTCAAGATCATTACTATTTGAGCTCCACTGATATGATAATAAGAGGACTTAAATGTAGTCCTAGACGGAAATCTTAAATATATAAGCATAAAGTTTAATAAAATTGGGGTTGAGGATTCACTTCTATGAGAGCAAAATCGGATCTCGATCGCTATCAATAATCACTTCAAGATTATTTTCAATTTTTAGCTGTCACCATCAATTGGAAACTAATACAAGATAAGGTGGTATGGTTCGATTTCTCCCACAAAGCTTTCACCGATTAAAGGTTCAAATTCATTTAGACATGATTCTAACTGGGCCATTTGTAATATATAAACTTTCTAAGAATCATGTTTTCCTTTTCTACATTCTCATACTCGTATCTTAGGACTAAAGAATTCTTACCCCCATAGATAGGATCTTGCAAGCCTTCTCCTATTTGATTAACATGTCATCCTACACTTCTGATGCAAATCTCCATCTCCTTGATTAGATCTCAACTAACACAGGATCATAATCAATTCATTAGAAATAGGAGAAACCTATGAGTGATTAGACAGATACTTCATTCAACCTATCTCAACTTATAAGTAAGTTGGTGATCTATCTAAGTAATCCTTCGAAGTTCCTTAATTTCATAGTATTAGTCTACCATACCCACAAGGAACTGTTCTACACTCTCAGGATTCTCCATCTCTATGTCACTTAGAAGGCCTCCGGGAAATCAGAGTGAGACACAGTACTTCGCATTGGGTACACGGTACTAGTACTAAGAACAAGTAAATTTATAAACAATACTTAATCTCAAATAAATTCAAGAATTTAATTAAAGCCTTCCTCTTATGGAGCAAAATGACTATCATCAAAGACTCCATTTTGAGTCTCATCTTCTCAAACTCCATTTACTCATATCGTTGACTAACCGATCAAAGAAAATTCACCGAAATTATAAGCAACCAAATAAATGACTCCAAAACCTTCCAAAGATCCATATCATTGAAACAAATACTTAATGAAAAGAAGAATTTATAAAGAAATACTACCAAAGCCGCACTTCGCACAATACCCAAACTTAAAATTAAAGGAAAATAAACTGACTAAAGAAAACTATACTAAGCTAAATCTACTAAAATGGAAAAAATAAAAATAAAAAAAATAAAAAAAATGTACAAGAGTCTTCAACCACCCAGAAATCCTAAAGTCTAAGTCGCGCATATCGTCCCAGAAGCGTGTATTTCATAAAGCTCTTCCAATGCCGGCCTCACTTCATTAATCGCATTGTGGATCCCTAAAATTATGGCCCAAATTGGTCTCTCTTCACGCAATAGAACCTCCACTTTATCGCTCCTTCCGTCGTAGAGCTCGCTCTTCTCGTCGCGGCCTTTCCCAGCTTGTTCTTGATTTGTGTTGCACATACTTTTGTCAAGTGTCACGTACATAAATTTCCTTTCGGGTCTCTATTATCGCAATAGAAAAGTCTATGTCATTACACCAAACTTGTTAGCACTCCACCTTCCTCCGGAGTCCGTCAGCGTACATAATTTTCCGTCACGACAAACAATTGTTTTCACTGCACTTTGTCACTTACGTAGTTGCCTCCGTTCCCTATTGGATTTCTTTAAGTCCTAGCAATCTTTTGTCGCGACAAGAAACTCTTGTCGCTGGCGGACTTTCTTCTCAGTTCTTATCACTTGTTGAGTTGTTCGTCGTGAACATAGAATTATATGTCAGGACACAATCGCTTCGCTGATTCTCAAGTCTTCTTCAATTTCTATCGCAAATTACTTTTCTCTTGTCGTGATAGAATTTTATCATTCCTTAGCTTTTATTATCGCGACAGAAAACTTCTTTTTCGCGACACAGGTTTTACCTGCAACTCTTAATTATGTCGCAACAAGAAGTTTCTTTGTTTCCATTCTTCTTGTGTTGCTCTTCTTCAAGATCTCGTCGCAATAAAGGAATTCACCTCCTTCATGCTTGGTTTGTCGCGACAAAATAATCTTTATCATGCATAAGATCGGCCGCTCTTGGCTGTGGTTAATTATGACTCCTTATGTCATACATGATTTCCTTGAGTTGGCTTGATGATGGAAACTTTGTCGCGACATAAAAACACTTGTCTTAGCTGACTTGTTTTGCCTTTCTGATATTTTCTATCGTGACATAATTTTCTCTTGTCGCGACAGAGTTCATCCATTAGTCTTCAACTTTTATGTTGCGACATAAAAAATAATGTTGCGACCAAGGTTGTTAAAACCTCACCGGCCCTACCGTTCCAACCTAAAATTCCGGGACCAGCCGATCGGTCCGGCCGAATCGAAACCCTGGGTGAGTTTATAAAACGGGACAAACCGCCACTACGATCGACCCGAGCACCGGATGACCTGTCGTTACCCGATTCGCTTTTCTCCCTCCTTTGATCATAGAGGCGCCGCTTTCAAAAAAAAAAAAAAAAAAAAAAAACTACATAGTTTTTTAACTTTTTATTTTATTGACTTTTTTTAATTAAAAAAAATCAAAATCAAAAAAATGAAAATTGGAAAATCACGAGCACAAATAGCACCATCGTATTAATAGTAATTCGACTTTTGGATTATTGAAGAAGAAATCTCTGATTTTCGTGATGAAGAAGTGAATATTATTAATCACAATCAGCCCTATGCTAATAGACTTTCAATATTGTCAGTAATCAAGGTAATCTTTAAAATTTGTGTGTTATTTTATTTTCTTAAATGTATTTATTTATTTTAAGTTAAATGAGTTATTTTTTAAAAAAAAAAAAAAATTGCATGATAACGATTTGTGAAATTGATATATTCCAGTGAGCTAGTGATATTCATAAAGGATGTCTGCTAATCCGCCTTAGTGCTTCGAGATGAGAGATGATGGTGTCTAATCTAATGTAACTTGCTAACTCGTCAATTTTATTATTATATGAAGTATGAACTTGATTATGTATTGATGTATCTCTTTAATATAGGCTGATTATCTCTTTAATTTAATTGTTCAATGAAAATTAAGTTTTATATATAAGAAAAAAATATATTTTATTTTGTGTATATGTGATCGGTCTATCCCTCAAGTTGAACCCCTGCCGACCCTAATCCTCCGAATTTTGATCCCTTCCCCTCCTCTCCCGAACAATACCCCGGCCGGTCCGAAAACCTTGGTTGTGACACACCTTCACCATTGAACTAGTATGATCATAGATTTCCGTGGTTATCGCAATACCTTTTAAATATTCTTCAAGTTCACAACACAGTAAAACTTCCATTACCCATAATTCGTAAAGCTCTTTCACTGAAGCTCCCAAATCCAATCTTGTCGACATAGATTTGTTGGTCGCGACATATCTCCGGTCTAGTTGAAATTCATAGTCGCGACATATAAAATCGTCAGGTTGCAACAATGTAATCATTGCTTTTGTCCTTTCGTTCTTTTCTCGCTCGAGATTCTCTCATTTTTAAATAATCGTCGCAAAAGACAAAGGGTGCTGATGAATATTCCACATTTTATAAAAATAGATCTTGAACTATTAAAAACATGCCAAAAATGAATTAAAATAGATGAGTTTTACATTCATCAAGTCCTAACAGATTCAATCAACATACACAAATAATAATCAGAATCCAGCTTGATTGACAAAGATGTATGGATATATAGTGTTGTTTGCATACCCTTCTTTCAATAAATACTTGCTAAGGCGATTGCACCAAACATGTATGGATTGCTTCAATCTATATAGAGATCGTTATTGTAACACCCTAAAAATAACCTAGCAATTTTATAACATGTTTAGGGTATAAAATAAGTTAAATTGTAATTTCCGAAATTTATATTGTTAAAGAACAAAAAAAAATGATAAAACCCGAAAATTATAAAAGAATTAAGGTTAAATTAGTAAATGTCAAATGAGGGGACCCATAATATAAAATGAAGTGTGTGTGCTAAAATGGAAGAAGGGTAATAAGTTGAATAGCAACTGAAAGAGAAAATAATGATTAAAATGCAAAAATGAGAAATTAGGAAATAATGTGCTAGCCAAACAAGGCCTAGTGAATGTTTTAAGTTAAGACCAAAAATTGGTCTTTGAATAACATTTCTCATTTAGGCATATCTTCACATTGAGAACTAGGGCACGGTTGAGAGAGTGAGAGAGGAGACTGTCAAGCCACAGGCCTCCTAACAAGGACTTGAGCCAAACAAAGAAGCACAAGTGCAAGGAAGTGAAATGAAAGAGATTAAAGGTATGAAACTAACCCTAACCCTCTTTAATGTTGTGTTTTAGTATGATAAAAACCCCAAATCGTAATAGAAGTGTTTTAAATGGTTTTAGATCAGTTTTAGGGTTGTTTTGAGTTAATTTTCAAAGTGCCGTAATAGAGATCGTTTTCTGGCGACTCAGATTGCAGAAATATTTGCATAGTGAGATGTCGCCAAAATTTTCCAAAATCTTATGTTTCTAGTTTTAGAGTTTGCAACTTCACTAATACTCATTCAAATTAAGTGATTCAAATCTCTATGGCAACCATACTTATAGGAGGAAAAAAAAAAAAAATATTCTTGAAATAAGTATTCAAATTGATTCCATCGACCCGTAAATTGGCCAAAGTGAGGCTATGTTTTCTAGCAAATTCCGTTCACTCTTTGGTACGCTTACATGTTTGGAACAAGCTTAGTTTAGGTCATAAGTTGAGTTTCACTCATCCATCCACATGATTAAATTTTCTTGGTAATCTAAACTTGTAGGAGAACAAATCTCTTGAAAAAGTTTATTCAAATTCTCTCGACCATCAATCTTAAATTGGCCAAAGTGAAGCTCATTTTCTGCAAATCTCCCGTTATGTTTCGCAAATAGAGTAGTCCCGGTTGTTTTGAACATATCTTAAGTTTCAGTGCTCTGAATTTGATGACTCCAATTTCTGAATAAAATAGATTTATAGGGGAACAATGGACTTGAAGGAAGTTAGGTAAAATGTGGTTCATTTGTTCCCATAAAATTTTACTTGAAAGAAGTTGGGTAGAAAACAACTCTAACTAGAAACCTAAATAAGCCAACTAATATTGTTCTCTAATTGTGATGGATTAGGGGTTGGTGATGAGGAAGCTTGACCCAAGAATGGGATTCCGAGGATAGGAATTGAGAAACGACAACCTTTATGGGTTTGTTCTCCATACATCTCTCCTTATTTCAAGTTTTGTGATCGTTGGTTGAAATAATTTTCAAGAAAACTGCATATATGATTTGTTTTAAGCGATTTGGGAAAATTGATTTCAAGTGCATTGCCATAAAAATTGCATGAGTATCAAATGTATTATTCGGGTATAAATGTATATACAATATTATAAATTACCATCATTAATGCCCATTAGAATGTTATCCGTCATATTCGAAAGTTAAGTATAGATTGATATATCAATAAGGGTCAAACTAGCGCATCGCGAATCTAAATGAAAATATATGGGTCTACCGATCCATAGCCCAAGAAGACAAAGATAGTGTACAATAACTATTTATAGTCAATCAAAGAAGTGTCTGTAGACTGCATCAGATATAAATGCTTTTTTTACCGGTTCAGCACTCTAGCGAGACCATACCGATGATTTCGTTATCCTAGGCACCGAAAGAAATTGTTAAATTTGTTTAAGGGCAAAATTATAAGTAAACGTGTGAAATGCATGATTTGAGTTTCGAATGAAATATTACAAGTAAAATTGTATACTTTGAAGTGATTAAATTATTTGCAAATGAAAATATGTTAAATAAGCACATATATTTAATGTATATTGCATGGACTATTGAAATTGTGTCAAAACATTGTTTCAGAAAAGCTGCATATTTGTGTTTAATTGAAATGAAGAGAGAATTGCATAAAACCACTAAGCATGAAAATAAAGGCATGATTGCTTTATCATCGCTAGTAGGTACGAAAGTGATTAGATAAAGAAAGGCAAAGACCGCAGAGTTTGAGCCGTCATTAATCACGGGCGCATAAGTAAACGCTCCATTCATGCATACGCTTTCATCCCATGAATAGACATTATCGATCATTTTGCAATGAAACCAAAATGTATAAGTTTTCATGGGAAGAACATATTTATCGAGCTGTGGAGATGAACTCGCTAATGTTTTCAGAAATGATAATGTTGACAGGGCATACATGTCATATTGAAACAGCATGTTAATCGACAAAATGGTGGGCCCTTAACCGAAATGATTATGCGACATTTCATTCTATAGTATCTGCAAGTCGTATATGGTAACCGTCCACACGCCTCCGACCGGGTTCGACCTCCGGCCGGCCGTAATGGGCGCGATAAATTGTAATTTGATTATAATATATACTATGAGGTTTTGTATTATTTGCTTCAGGCAATTTAAATGCTTCAAGGATTTACATATATATGTCATTAGTCATTATCTATGGATCCATATAGATAAGTTGTGATGACATCCATGAGACGCATATCCAATCCTTCAGAGACTTCTAAGCTTATTAAAAAGCGAAAAGTAATGACAGGAGAACATGTTTCCTCGTAGTTAATACTAGGTCTGTACGAGAAACCTTGTACTACTATTTGTGCTTTATATCTTATGATTTCATTATTTTCATTGCACTTTCATACAAATACTCATTTGTACCCAATAGGCTTTTTACACCTTTAAGTGTTTGGACTATAGGTCCAAAAAATTATTGTCTCATTAATGAGTTTAATTATGCCTGCATAGCTTCTTTCCATTTTGGCCAATCATTTCTATTTCGACATTCTTCCACATTTTGTGGTTTGGAATCCTCATCATTTCTTATAATGTCTAAGGCCACTTGAAAAGCAAAAATATTATTGATAACAACTTTATTTCTATCCCATTTTTCTCTATTGTGCACATAATTTATTAAGATCACATAATTTTCATGCACCTGTGCCTCTTTAGGGGCTATTTCTTTATTTTGAACATCTTAAGAGGTCTTTTGTTCAATATATGCCTCTACAAGGGCCTTTTGTTCACCATATATCTCTTCAGGAGCTTTTTGTTTATTATATGTCTCTATAGGGCTTTTTGTTTGTTATGTACCTCTTCAGTGGTATCAATTCTTCTTTGTGTTCTCCTATTATGAGGAGTTATATCTTTTGAGCCAATAAGTCTCCCATACTTTAGGCATATTTTAAACTCATTTGCTAATTGTCCTTCAGGGACATCAATCTGTGCTGAAGCATTCGTAGCCGGGATATGTGACTTTGTCACTTGCTTTGTATCAATAAATGCATCTAGTAATTGATTTGCAAGATTTTGCAAATGAATGATCCTTTAAACTTCCAGTTCACATTGATTTGTATGAGGATCAAAATGAGACATTGTAGATGCATTCCAAGTAAAATTTCTCTTCGTTCTTCTGGAACTGACTTTTCTCCCCATAATGGTGGGAATATACTCTCATTGAAATGACAATCCACAAAGCGGGCTGTAAAAACATCTCTGGTTAAGGGTTCAAGATATCTTATGATAGACGAAAAATCAAAATCTACATAAATCCCGTTCTTCATCAGCCTCTATTTTAGTGTTGTGTAGGTGCAATCGTATATAGACTCCATACCAAAGATTCGTAGTCGAGTAAATATTCTATTGGTTTTCCTGTAAGACAAGCTTAAAAGAGTATTCATGGTAAGTTGTCAACAAATACAAACCAAGCTTACAACATGCATAATAGCATGTCCCCAGGCAGAAGTCGCCAATTTGGTTTCGCAGCGCTGGTCATGCTACACTGAAGACGCTTAATAGGACTCTAAGCTAAATCATTTTGGGTGTGAGTATGAGCAATAAGATGCTTAACATTTATTGCAACTGAAATGCAATAGTCGATAAAGGTTTCGGAGGTAAACTCACATGCATTGTCAAGTCTGATAGTCTTGATTAGATAATCAGGAAACTGGGCTCATAATTTGATCATTTGTGTGATGAGCCTAGCAAAGGCAACATTTCTTGTCGAAAGAAGACAAACATGTGACCACCTAGTAGAAGCATTTATTAAGACTATAAAGTAATGAAAAGGTCCACATGGTGGATGGATAAGTCCACATATCTCCCCATGTATCCTTTCTAAGAAGACTAGTGACTCAAATGTGACTTTGCTAAAGGATGGTGTGATTATCAATTTACATTGTGAGCAAACAACACATGGGTATTCATTAGGCAAAATAATCTTTTTGTTCTTTAGTGGATGCCCATGTGAGTGTACTATGATTCTCCGCATCATTGAGGACCTAGGGTGACCCAACCTGTCATGCCAAAGAACGAAATTATTTGGGTCGCTGAACTTCTGCTTCATGATAACATATTATTCAATAGACTTTATAGTTGTATGATATAACTAGAGGAGTAAGCTGAGAGTTTTTCCATTATAAGTTTCTTGTCATAAACAATAGAGGTAATGTAAAGACATTCTGTATTACCTTCATTTATAGTTTCAATATGATATCCATTTCTGTGGATATCTTTAAAACATAGCAAATTCCTTATAGATTTGCTAGAATATAATGCATCATTGATATGAAACCTAGTTCCATTTGGTAGCATTATGTTTTCTCTTTCGAAGCCTTCAATTAAGTTTGCAGTACCAGATATGGTACTCGCATTGACATTTGTTAATGTCAAATCTAGAAAGTAAATTTTATCTTGAAGAATCGTGTGTGTGGTTGTACTGTTAGTAAGACATACATCACCCTCATTCATCTTCAAATCAATAACACATGGATTTTAGATAAAACTAATAAAAACTATAGATAATTTAAACAGCAATGTAATAGATGTAATAATAAAATGATATTTTATTTAATTTTGATATAAGAAGCATCATTCAGTAGCAGTATTTTCATCATTCATCAAATAGTCCGTTTTACCACTAGGACCTCCAAAGAAATCAATATCATAGTAAGTTAAGTCTAGTCCCTTTCTATCAGTAAAGTTCATTTATATTTATTTTCCTTTTTCTTTGATCAATGCTTAGTAGAGATGGCCAAATATTTGAGTATATGACAAATACAAGCCCAATGCCTTTTCATATCACATCTATGATAATTATTCTCATGGGCCTTGGAAGGTGTATTTTGTATATACTTCCCATTTTCTTGTTTCACCTCACTATTATTCCACTTCCGGTAGTTCCATGAGGTTTTCCTTTTCTAAGAATTTGAATGATTACTACCATGAGTTCCATGGTATCATAAATTTCTTTCACGACCATGACCATGTCCTCGTCCATGTCCATGAGTTTGGGACAATATCACATTCGCTTCAGGGAATGGTTCAGATCCAATTGGACGGGACTGGTGATTTCTCATCAAAAGCTCATTATTTTGCTCAACAATAAGAAGACATGATATCATTTTAGAGTATTTCTTAAATCTACGCTCTCGATACTACTACTATAGGAGCACATTCGAGGCATGAAATGTGGTGAACGTTTTTTCGAGCATGTCTTTTTTTGTCACTTTCTCTCCGCACAACTTCAACTAGAAGCTGATTTTAAATAATGCGGAGTTGTATTCACATAATGTTTTAAAATCTTGCAACCTCATGTGCATCCAGTCATATCAAGCTTTTAGGAGAATCACAGTTTTTTTGGTGGTCGTATCTCCCTTTCAACCCATTCCATAGAGTGAGGGGGTCCTTTATTGTAACGTATTCACTTTTTAAATCCTTATGGAGGTGGTTTCGAAGGAAAATCAGCGCTTTACGTGATCCTATAAGGATTCTTGATTTCCTTATTTGATGGCAGTTACAAGATTCATTGTATCAAGATGTATCTCAACATCGAGGGTCTTTGATAGATAATTCTTTTCGATAATGTCAAGTGCCACAAACTCAAGTTTTGTGAGATTTGACATTGTTAACAAACTTTTGATAATAATGTATTAGGATCGGTTTTGACAAGTAGCAGTGTAGATTTTGGTTTACAATGACTATAGATACGAAAAATCGAAATAACTTAAAGCTAGGGTTAGGAAATTACCCTTAAAGCGATGCTAATAACATGTTGTGAAATGTATAATTGCAATACAAAATAAGGTTAAAGAGAAACTTGTTTTACTCTCTATTTGTGTGACGCCCCAACCCGGCACCCTTTGTTAGGAAAGGGTGCCACAAATCTGATAACTATAAACTTGTTAACTTATATAATCTAAACAATTATCTTGAAAATATAAACTTACAAAAATATTCTTATATGAATATTGTCAAGAAGGGTAATATTTCTATAATATAAGGTATAAGGTATGAAATTTACACACTTGATTTGTTGACTTGGCACTCCCAAAACTGAACATTTAGCACTTCTTGCAAACATTCAACCTATACATGAACACAGGTTGGCCTCAACAGTATGAATATCGCTGACGTCCTCTTCTACATCTACACTCCGATAAACACCGTGCTGTTTTATACCCAAGAGGAATTCATAAAATATGGATGACCACTATAACGATCGTCACAATGAACTCCATAATGATTTTATCCATAATACATGTTACTCATATCATTATAATTAAATTACATATTGCATTTCACATCATTTTAGTTTTTCTTTTATAACATTCCAAAATTTCATCTCATCTTATGTCATGCCTCGTATATTCCAAAGAAGTATATAAATAACTCCAGACAGACTTGAAGGTATCATGTTTTTCATCATCAGATGAAACAATGATCTATAAAATGTACTATATTGTATGACCCAAGCAGGGCCACTATAATGATCCAAACGGGATCCATGTCATTGACCCAAACGAGGTCACTATGTCTATAAACTGTATGCTACAGCATTGTTATCCCAATAGGCATGTCTATCTATCCAACTACCCGGTTATAAGCAAGCAATTAGTTTTATTATGTTTTCAAACAAATTCATGTATCAAAAAAGATATCCTGCATACATGAATAACTGATCGATATCATGTATACTTATGATAATCATAATCATTATCAAATAATCTCTTATAAACATTTAACTCGCATTTGCACTTTTCATATAACAAAATTATACGTGTATTCTCTTAGTCTTTATAATATTATGCGTTATCATGACCAACTTACTATGATGTATTATTTCATATAATAATACATTTATATAGCCTTTATATAATTTTAATTTCCATAACCAATTCTGCCTTAACAATTCAAGGCAGCTCCTAAGTCAATTTTCGACTACAATTTTGACCTTGTAAACGGGATTGTTAAAGAAAGTGATTTTCTAACTCAATATACCCCTATGTCTTAAGTTTCTTATAGTTAAAAAATCATGTCATTTGGACTTTTAATTTGGGAGATATGGTCTAAACATTCCTAATCGCTTTCCCGGGATGCCTGTAAATGTAATATGGAATTGTGTCCTATATTTGGTATTTTCCAACACAGATAGAGACATAATTTGACCATACTCTTCATGAAAGTTGTTCTTTCCAGATGTCTAGTTTGTACAAAAATTTGAATCGTATCTCATTTGGACTAGTATAACTCAAATTATGGTTTAAACAAACTGTATCTGCTCAAATTCAAGGATCGTTTCAGATATATTTCAAGGACATAATTATTCTCTTACTTTGACGAATTTTCTGGGTCTAATGGGGTCCAAATTTGGATACACTTATTTCAAGGATATTTGTTCTCCTAGAAGTCTAATTTACCCAAAAATTTAATACACTCAATTTGGATGAGTGAAACTCAACTTATGACCTAAATACCAAAACTATTCCGAAACCCAAAACTGTATTAGAATTGAACCAGAATTAACCCGAAAACAGAACCTCACTTTGACAAATTTTATGGGTCCAATGGGGTCCAAATTTAGATACACTTAGTTCAGGGAGATTTGTTATCCTAGAAGTATAATTTACCCAGAAATTTGAATCACTCAATTTGGATGAGTGATGACTAAGTTATGTTCAAAACAAAAATATGGGTTTAAAAAAAAAACAGACAGCATCTCCCCTAAAACCCAACATTTTCTCTATACAAATTTTTCCTCCATTGAGGACCACAACCAAACCAAATAATCATTCCATCAAATATCCATACCTTAAAGATTTATTACAAACAAGGATTCTACACAGAAAGAGGTATTCTAAACCTCTAAACAAGTATCCATACAAATTTATGCCCTGTTTTTCCTTCTTTCTTCTTTTTTCTCTCTTCTCCCTCCTCCTCTTCCTTTCTCTTATCTTCTCTCTTCTCTCTTTTCACCGGAAGCCCTAGATTTTTCCCCAATTCTGTACATCACTGTTTGGTCTTATCCCATTTTGGGAGTTATGGCCATGTCGCTGGCTAAAACCCTGCATTCTTTTCCATTCGTACGGCCTTTTATTTCATTCTATATGCAACTCTAATTTAACATATTTCTACTTTGTCATATAAGCTTCTTAACTTATGTCACTTGGGTCCTTAATTGACAAATTATTAATTTATCCTTAGTTTTTGTATTAATTCCGGGTTTTACTTATTTTATTTTTTTAGTATTATTTTATTCCAAAAAAATATACATTTACTTTTATTATACTCTAAACATAATATAAAACTGTCATGATATAATTTGGGGTATTACACTTTGTCTTTATATATATAGTGAAAAAGAGATGGGGAATTAATAAAGAAATAGAAAAAGAGAGAGAGGGAGATAGAAAGAGAGAGAGAGAAAATGGGAAATGAATCTTGGAATGCTCTTATGTGGAGGAGAGGGTGCCTTTTATAGGCTTATACAATGACTTTTCATTATTCATGTTAAAGATGAGTAAATGAGGATTCATGAACCTTCATTAAAAGGTTCTTCTAATACTCTTAAAGGGTGATCATATAACATTCACTTGAATGCATATGGTCATTTACCACATCTAAATGTTCATTGATAACACTAACCACAAATTCAAATTGATAGTATTAGCAATTGTAGCTTTTAATAAAAACTCTTATACAAGCAATAATTGTTTATGAAGATTAAACAATTTTAATAATTATACACGAATTTTTAATGATTTAGTAAATTTTGATTACATTTACGAGGGAAAGATAAATCTTTCCACTCAATAATCATTTAATTATTAGAATAAAGGATCAATTTTTGTTTCAAACATTTCTCGCATATTTAAAATTTTTTGTATAGTCTCTATAAGTTAGTTGTTGATGGAAGTAAGCCACATGCGCATGCGCCTGTAGCGCAAGCCTGCAGCGGCCCAAACATCCGCCTTATGAAGGGATTCGAGGACAGCCCACAAAAAAAAAAAAAAAAAAAAAAAAGCTCTGGCCCACAAAGGAGATCCCCACCATGCCAGCACAATGTGCTCAGCCTAGAATTAAAACCATCATGCCAGGTAATCAAGTGATATAGGTGGCCCAAAAGACTTGTGTGAAAGGAAAAGTGCCCAGTCTCCATGATCTGCGCCCCATGGATTAGGAAAGAAGGATCTTTCACGATCACGGCTCCTCCATTATCCCTTAACAGTCGGTCCATGATAAGGAAAAGGAAACTCCTCACCCAATGGGAGAGATATCGTATCACCATCTAACAAGGAAAGTAAGCACTATTTCCCTTTATAAATATCGATCCATTTTACCACAAAAAGGTATGCATTGAACTCGCACCCAAGACAGTTGATCATTTTCTTTCATTTGAAGAAAAAACTGACTTAGGCATCGAAGAGGCGACCGACACTCCCCCGCCAGGTCACCTTGTTTCTATTATTTTTCGTTGCATAACGAGATCGCTACAGATCGACTGGTCACCAACGACCCAACCCGCTCCGATCCAATACGTAGAAAAGCACCATCGCTGGTGCCATTTGTGGAATGATCAGTCTCCATTACAAATAAAAACTATTAAATTCTCGCAATCGATAGTATCGACCCGAAACATGAGTAGGAGTCACGCCACCCCCCTAGGACGCAAGACCAGCAGGTCGACCTAGATAACCGACCACCAAGAGACGCTCTCGAAACTCTATAGGCCAATACTGACGAGATGGAGGCACTCCATCTCACCAACCAACGTTTGTTGAGAGACTTGGAGGAACTCACCAGACAAATGCAACGCCTGCAGGAAGAACAACAACACCATGACGTTCCTCGAGACGTTGACAGAGAAGGAGAAACTAGTCAAGCCAAGAAGCATGATCCCTACAAACCCCCCGAAGAGGATCATAATGAGGGAATGCCTGGTAAGAACAACAAAGGAAATGGACCCATCCTTTATCAGCAGGAGATAGGGGAACGATCATGGGAGCAACGTTTCCGAGACATCCAACAAGAGCTCAGCCACATGAAGGAAACTGTAAAAGAACGAGCTCTAGTCTCCATGACGCTTGGTGCACAAATGTAATCCCCGTCACAAATGGGTACTACATTCTCCCTCTTCCAAATGGTTCGTAATGGCTCAAGTCAAAACGTTCGACGGAATGAAAGATCCTGTAGACCACCGTAATACTTACAAGAATAAGATGGAACTACACGGATACCAGGACCCCATGAGATGCAGAGCCTTTGCCATCACACTAAAAGGTCCGGCATTAGCCTGGTTCAATAGACTCCCACCATCATCAATCTCATCCTTCAGAGAGTTATCCATCACGTTCGTCTCCCACTTCATTGGAGCACGAACGTACAGGAAGCCGAACTATCACTTATCACCAGCTGTGAAGCTCCATGTGAGAACTCGAGGTTTAACGCAAAGTCACTAAAGGTAGACATCCCAGATGAAAAGTTTCATATCACCGCTTATCAAGTTTGGGTTAAAGGCAGGCTTAAAGATCATGTTTTCCATCTCAAAGAACCCTCAGGCAAGCATGGCCGTGGTGATCACTAAAGCAGAGAAATGCATCAACAGCGAGGAAGCCCTTCTATCTAAGCGGGAAAAACTTCACACAAAGAAAAGGAAAGCAAAGCAAGAAAAGCTAAAACGGTTTCTCCAGGAGATGAGGGAGACAAGGATAGATCCCCTACCAAGGGACCGAGAACGTAGAACGGTCTCTAAAGAGACGAGGCAACGTCAAGACCGCTGGCTCACCAACCCGGAGTTGCAAAGCAGAAGAATATCCACCCCAAAGAATTCACCCCCGATGTCACAGTCCTACGCGAGACAAGACAAAAGTTTTTAAGGTGGCCATCTCGTATGAACATGCACTCCAAATAAAAGAGACTCCAACCAAATATTCCTCGACCTATAAGGATCATGGACACCAAAGTCGCATGATTGCATCCAAATTGAGGAAGGAAATTGAATAATTGATCCGACGTGTGGACATCTTCTCGGCCGGGCCGTCAGAGCTCCCTCAAGGCCCAATGTGCACCGCCCCCATCTCCACCTAGCTCCACTAACACCAAAGAACCTCGGGAAAATCCAAGTGATCTCCTCGGGGATTCGAGGGGGTGAATCCAAATTTCACCGAAGGCTCATTCATGCAAAGACTTTCCATCGTGGAGACATCGGAAATACAAGCAAAGATCCAAACTCCCTCGACTGGACACTACCATAACCTTTTCGAACTCCGACATGGAAGGCTACCAACATCCATATGACGATCCACTGGTAATAAGGGTTGTCATAGGCAACAAAACAGTACACAGGGTCCTGGTCGACAATGGAAGCTCACGGCACGATCCGCGCCGCCCATAAATGGCATCTAAGGAGAAACTAGAACCGGTCAACGCCCACCTATGGGGATTCTTCAAAGAAAGAGTGCTACCCTTGGGGTCAATACAACTAGTGCTCACTCTGGGAGATCCCCCGTGCCAGGCCACAACGGACGATAAGGTTCTTCATAGTAGATGCCCCATCAGCTTATAACATATTATTGGGTAGACCCTCCCTTAATGCCATAAGGGCCATCCCCTCCGCCTATCATATGGTTATCAAATTCCCCACTGCAAATGGGGTAGGAATGGTTCGAGGAGATCAGCGCGTAGCCAAAGAGTGCTAATCGACATCAATGAAACAAAAAGCGGTTGGCAGTATCTACATGGACGAGTTCGACATGAGAGATGAGGTAAGCATCCGACCTACGCCTAGGAATAAACTAAAACCACACAAATGATGACTCTGTACCCGTAACATCCGCTTACACTCCAATCTAAATTGGCCAAAGACGCCGTGACCTCCTATCCACTCTTAAAATAGAATATGTATGTTCGCACCGAGCTGTAGAGGATATGGGGAATTCAACCCGCAAGAATCACACACAACTTCAATATCACCCCCTCCTTCAAACCCTTCAAACAAAAAGTTAAGAAGTTTCATTCCACAAAGACGGTTACGATCAATGAAGGTTAACAAACTCCTCCAAACCAAAGCTATTTGAGAAGTAGAACACTCGACCGTCAAGCAATGTAGTCCTCACAAAAAAGTAAACAGAATGGCGACTCTACATTGACTTCATCGATCTCAACCGAGCCTGTCCAAAAGATAGATTGATTTCCCAATTCTGATCGACCTTATGGGACTTTCACGACCGCCACGAAAGCTTCTCGCCATGGACGCTTCTAGATATAACCAGATCAGAATGGACCCTAGTGACTAAGAGAATACCTCATTTATGACTAGGCAAGGTACTTGACTGCTACCAGCGATGCCTCAGGTCAAGAACACCGGGCCACCCCATCGGTGCCAGTGAACAAAATGTTTTAGAAGCAAATTGGAGCATCCATGGAGGTATATATAGATGATATGTCGATGAAGCCGAAGTAAGGTCGAAATCTACCAACCCACGTACCGAAGCCGTTCCAGTCCCTAAAAACTAGTAACATGAAGTTAAACCCAATCCGCGTGCCTCAGGTCTTATTTGAAAATTCTTAGGTTTCATTGTCAACAACTGAGGAATAGAGGCAAATCCATATAAGATAAAAGTCATGCTAGACATGCAACCGCCTTCAAACACCAAAGAAATTCAACGTTTGACTGGGAGAATGAAGCATGAGTCGTTGCCAGATCTAGGATCCAAATGGTGCGTCGCCATTCTTCTGTGTTCGAAAAGTGCTTTCCCACCGGGATGCCCAATGCGAAGAGGCTCTCTGCGGCCGAAACTTACCCGAGCCTTCTCCTCCTCCATCCCCCGTAGCTCTTCAAGGAGAACTCCTTACCCTTTATTTAGCCGTTTCGCATTTCAACTGGGGCCGCCGCCTCACAGAGAGCAGATGTGGCAATAATAATTTCATGACATCGCAACAGCTCCAGGAGCGAAGGAAAGGTCTCCAAAGATGGAGAAACTAATCCTAGCGTTGGTGACCACTGCCAAGAAGCTTCGACCATATTTCCAGGCTCACACTATTGAAATCCCAACAGAACACCCAATGAAACAGATATCAGATGCTGCAGACCTCGAAAGATTGATAAAATTCGCCATAAAGCCTAAAGTGAGTTCGAAGATCGTGATCTGCCGCGACGCTAGCCAAAGGGGCAAGTTTTAGCAGATTTCTTCATGGAATTCACCCCTTCAAATACCCCGAATGGCCTCCACCGAAACCACTAATCATGCCCGACTTACCCGCCTAGAGGTTGTCTGCACGGCACCAATTCAAGGAAGCCATGGCAGTTCACTGACCTCCCTGATGGGATTGACATGAACATAACGATTCTGGATTTCAAGCCCCACACCAGGTCAGCATCGTCACTATACGGCTTTAATCTTGCCCACTCCATGGAAGTTGATCAATCGAGGCGCAGTTGATTTCCGCTAGTCGCGTAAATGTATGTAGGACTTAATGGGGTCGGGGTGAAAAATGATCCTTTACATTAAAAAGGTGCGAGAACTGTTTAAAAAGTTCATACGGGTTCAGGTCAGGCATGTCCTAAGGGTAGAGAATTCGCGAAAGGGGATGCTCCGCAAAGCTAAAGAACAACATCACGGGAGGATCTAGATAGACTGGTATCGGTCGAGCACCTCCCATAAACCCCATGAACGCCGACGATGAAGAAGTGTCCCCAGAATAAAACCGAGTCGAAATGATGGACCCCATCCGATTACTTCGTGGATGGAATATCGCAACAATCCAGTGAGGCCCCAAGCTCAAGACGAAGCCGACTAGATTCACCATTCGCCAAAGGGACCATTTATAAACGAGGCTTTTTGGCCACCCATCCTAAGTGCGAGGAAAGGAAGATGCCAATTACGTGCCTTGTGAGGCATGAAGGTATTTGTGGCAACTATATCTGAGCCGTGTCCTCTGGCAAAGAAAGACCCCGAGACAGATATGGCTGGGCTTACAATGCCTCAAAGACGCCACGTAACTCGGTTAAAAAATGTAAGATCTGTCAAGAGCATGCCCGGATCTCTCACCTCCCTTCCGAGTCGACCTCAATCACAAGCCCTCGGGCCTTTCAACAAAGGGCAGACATAACAAATCCCTACCCATTAGAAAGCCGCCTCAAGTTTATTATCAGAAGATGGATTACTTCACCAAGTGAGCCGATGTCGATCCATTAGCAAAAGGTGCATAACTTTGTTTGGCGTTCCATAATATGCAAGTCTGTAATCCCTGGGAGCCTGCATCTAATAACGGGAACAGCCTGACAATCCTAAGTTCAAAATTCTCGCTACCGAGCTCAAACTGGCAATATTTATCCCCAACTCATCCGTAGTCCAACGCATGCGTGGGTTACTATATGACTCAAGGCGTTAAAGACTAAGCTAGAAAATCTAAAGGGAAAACGGGTAGAATACCTCCCCGAGGTATTATGGGCATACAGAACTACACGTGAAATCACAACCCGAAACCCCATTCGCTTCTAACATTCGCACCGGCTTTAGGCCCCGTCGAGGTTGGGCTAAAATCACCAAGAGTTGAGTTCACAAATACCGAACACAATGAGGAGGTTCTCCGCCTGAACCTTGACCTCCTAGAAGAAAAACATGAGTAGGTTCTAAAGCGTGCCGAGGATTATCATAGAAAGACAGCAAAATATTACAATCGAAGGGTCAGACCCAGGAGTTTTAAGCCCGACAACCTAGTTCTAAAAAAACTCCTGCCAGCAAGGAATGATCCCACACACGGGAAGCTAGAATCGAACTAGGAAGGACCCTACGTGGTATCGCGAATAGTCTGACCTGGCAACTACAAACTTCAAACATAAGAGGGAAAAACCTTGCCACATTCTTGGAACGCTGAGCACCTCAGGCGATTATACCAATAGACCTCGAATTGTAGCTTTTAATAAGAAATTCACTGTTTTACTATAATAATACCAGAGTTCATTTTCACTGATTATTCTCTAAATCGTCAAAAAACCAAAAAACAAAAAACAAACATCGTAATAAGTACACACGCTTCCAAAAGATCAGATTTTTATTTCGCTATCTTTAAAATTACACCGCAGCGCCTCTACATCAACCGTTCTCTACATCTCAAAAGATCACTATCGGCTAACACCCAATCAGGGCAAAAACCACAAGAAAGAGAAAGAGAGAATGAAGGATAAGGAGAAAATAGGGGAGGAAATGAATAATGGAGGAAGCGGGACTTAAAAATATTCCCTCTGAGCGCGTCGCCCCCTTCGAATATGTTCCCTGGTCTAGTTCCATCAATGGGCAGGACTAGGGAACAACACAACTCCCACAAGGGAGGGATTAGGGAAAAACACAACTCCTACAAATGGCAGAACGTCGAAACCAAACATTAGCTCATGACCACCAAATGCACTCAAATAGCATGATCAAACCCTAAGCTTCATCACGTGACGAACCCCAATCGTCGAAGAGAGGAAGAAGGTTGGGAGCTGAGTATAACACAAACAATCGAAGAGAGGCGGTTATTTATAAAGAAACATAGACGCCTGGGAAGCCACGCAGTCTATTCAAATTCTCCATAGACCTGCATTAAAACCGAGCGCTTTCCCAAGGGAAGGAAGACGGAAGAGCCACGTAGCTCAGCTAGGAGCCCAAGAGCTCGGATATCGAAGAGCCACTCAGCTAAGCCAAAAATCCACGTAGCTCATTTCAGGAGCCAAGGAGATTGGATTCAAAGGAGCCATGTAGCTCAGTTTTAAAGGAGCCACGTAGCTTAGTTTCAAAAGAGCCTCGTAGCTTGGGCCAAAAGAGCCTCAGAGGCTCGCTTTAAAGGAGCCACGTAGTCAATTTCAAAAGCAGCCTCAGAGTTCGGGCTTCAAAATAACCAGAGTCTCAGCCTTCAAAGGAGCCATGTAGCTCAGCTTCAAATGAGCCTTGCAGCTCAATCTCAAAGGGGCCATGTAACTCGGGTCTTAAGAGCCTAACAGCCCAGAAGGCCAAGTAGCCAAGGAGCCACGTAGCTCACTCTTAAACGAGCCTCAGAGCTCGCTTCAAAAGAGCCTCAGAGCTCGCTTCAAAGGGGGTCATGTAGCTCCCGCCTAAGAGCCTAACAAACCCGTATGCCAAGAAGCCAAGGGTCGCTGTAGGCCTGGGCCGCGAAACGAACCCTATAGCCTGGGCCAAAATACCAGAGGCCTGGGCTTTCAAACGGGCTATGTAGCCTGGGCTTCTGAGAGCCTAATGTACCTAAAAGGCCAAGAAGCAAAGGAAGCCACATAGCTCGCTTTGACGAGTACGCAGCCTCAACCAATAAGGGTCGTGATACCAATAAGAGCCCAAATGCATTTAAAGATCAGACCAGAAACCTCTCAACACAGGTCAAAAAAGAAGACGGGAAAACCAAGAAGGTAGAAGAACGGATATCCATAGAATAACAAAACCAATGTTAGCATTACAGATGTCCGAGGCTTAGAGCTCAAAGTTAGCCAAAATGAGCAAAGATTATACAAAGTGGCCTAAATGTTGGAGGTAGAGCTACGAACAGCCTCAGAAGTGCAAGCCTTCAAGTCGTGCAAGTCAGAAGGCGAAGCCCCAGCGGGCGAGAAGGGAGAGCCAGCCTCGGCAGAAACCTCAGCTTCACTAGGAAGAGGAACAAAGCTGGAGGTATCAAATAAAACCCTGGGATCTGCCTCGTCCTCATAAACGGATTCCTCCGCTTCCTCTTCATTAGGAACTTGAAAATTGAAGTCCAAACCAGGAAAAGCCTTGGTAGCTCTGCGTCGGAAAGCAAGCCATCCAGAGGCCCATAAGGAGTAGGCCTCGTCCATCAGCTCTATTATTACTCCATCCCTTTGGCTAACCATAGCCTCCTGCCTCTGAAAGTCCCCGCATAATGCGTTGCACTCCTCAGCTAAGCGCTCCACAGAGCCTCTCGCCCGTGGCTTCTCCTAGCTGCCCGACCAAATGCCGCCGCTTGGTACATGCTCTTCCCTAAAGAACAAACTCTTCCTTAACCAATTCAGCCTCATCCCGACAACCCTAGGCCCTCTATGGCCTTATTTTCTCCTCGCCTTCAAATTTCCTCGACTCTAAGTGTACCAAGGTGCTTCCAGCCTGACGATGCTCACAACATCCCCATTGCTTTATATCTCGAGCTCGCACCAACCTCTCGAAGGTCAAGGAGGCGACTTTAACTTTCAGATGATTTCGCTCGCCTTAGCGTAGCTCTTGACCGAACCGGTCCTCCGCTGTGCTCTCAGATAAGTAGCCATCCGCCCAAGAAACAAGACTGAGTTAGTAGATAACAAAGAACACAACGATGAGACTCGATAAGAGAAGGCGCCTGACGTACGTATGGCTCCCTGTGAGCGATGAGCCAAAGCCTCCGACGCACAAGGCATCCGCCTTCGGAGAATGTGAGTCCCGGGCGATATACAAAACAACCCCAGCGGTGAGCTCCGCATTGGTAAACAGCGAGTCCTCACAGCTCCAAAGCGATCATTTCCCACATCTCCCCGTATTGGAGGGGAAGGCGTGGCGTTTTGAGCCGAAAGGCTCCAGATAGAGATAGGAAGAATTTACAAAGGAGGCTCAGCAGCCCTTCTCGAAGAACCCGTCCCGCAGCCAGATGAGCGACGCCGCGCACCCGCTGCCTCCGACACCCTACCCAAAAGAGGGCAACGCCCGCCTCACCCGAACCTCAAGGCAGGACCCCCGCTCCGCAGCGATGGCGGAACAAATGCTCCTAGCTTCGGGGTCTTACCCCGAGTCGGAAGGCTTCTCTCAGGGGGATCCTAAGCCTTACGCTTTACACTTCTCATCTTCTTCACCAGCAACTCAACACGGGCCTGAAGTTCTTCAATGAAATGGGTTTACAACAGAGGCCCTCAAGAAATTTCCATAGCAGCGTAGAAGATCTCAAATTAAGGGAACAAAGGAGTGGCTCACACCGAAGAGTTTCTGAATGTCCGACCAACGACGGACACGCCAGGCAACACTCGCTTCTAACTACCACTTTACTTTCCGTCCTCGTGAGTAAGGTCGATGGATACCGGGCTGGCAACACAACCAAAGCAAAGTCAAGAACATAAAGAAGACCTTTAAAAGTCAACCCCTACTAGCATAAACTGAACTCACGTTGTGTTCCTGGCCAAGGATTCCATACTATCTGAATCCCCAACAGACATCTGATCGCGTGGTCAGGATTCCCACGTCAACCCCGATAAAGAAATAACGCCTTTCCAATGCTTCGGGAGGAAGGAGTGGCCTGAATGATGGGCCCGGCAAGGGTCTCGCCAAATATACAAGAAGTCTTCCAAGGCCTTCACGAAGAGGATCCAACAAAGAGCCATACTAGGGGACCCCGAGGCTCTTATCCCCGAAAAACCCGTGCCAACCAAGACGCCCTAAAAATCGGGAGAGAGCTAGACGCATGGTACTGAAATGTCAGAGGACGCTTTGATGAAGGGGTGCAAAGGGAAGTGGAGACCATTCTCAAAGGCCGCCTCAAAGAAGTAGACCATCTTAGGAATGGGAACAACATAAGACATGAGAAGATCGGGACACCAGATTCGGACACCGAAAGGAGGTCCATAATGAGTAGCGAAGGTTTTAGCGTACAAAGGCTCAACCCGGCTAGGGCCCACGTCATCCGCGTACCTCATGGCATCCCTCAAATATTTGGAGCCATAGGGATACCTAATCTCGCTAATCTTCCCCGCTTCTCGTCCCGGCGGAGGAAGATAATCCCACCGAGCACCTCGAGAACCACAAATGCAGATCTACCGAGTTCCGCGCCGCCCACTCCCGACCAAGCTCCTCAACCACCTTCCTCTGGTATATACACATGTGCCTACAAACGAGGAAGACCTAAAGGAAGCATGCATGATTAAGCAGCGGAAAGAAAGAACAAACAAAATGACGAAAGAGGCAGAGCCCCAACCCAACATGCCCTAACAACCCGAAATTCAAAACAAGGAAAGAAAAACAGGTGAAGAAGAAGAAAGACGCATCGAACTAAGGATGAAAGCAAGGAAAACAACCCTTAGGGAGACAGGACGACAGAAAGCACCACAAGCGCCTGAAAGCGCCGATCAAAGACACTCCAAACCCCGCAGGTTATGCCGAAAAGGTGATACAAGGAATGTTTCTAAAAATATGGGAAGCAACAGTTGAAACGGGTGCGAAAATCAAAAGAGCGCTATCATTATCACAAGACGTTTGACGGCGACAATGCCCAGATCAAACCATCCTCGGCTAGCCACGTGGAAGCCGTAACCGATCCAAGAAACGATTCAGCCTTTGCCTAAGCTTGCTTCAGCCAAGGGCTAGGGGGGCAACTAATGGGGTAGAAAACAATATGTGCACAGGCCCAGAGCGCAAGCCCAGGGCGTAAGCCCAAACATCCGCCTTATGAAGGGATTTGAGGGACATACCCAATAAAGAAGCCCTACCACAAAGGAGATACTACCCATGCCAAAGCACACGCCCAGCCTAGAATCAAAACCACCATGCCGTAATCATGATATGTGCAAACCAAAAGACTCGTGCAAATAAAGTGCCTGGGCTCCATGATCCACGCCCCATGAATTAGGAAAGAAGGATCTTTCACGATCATGACTCCTCCATTATCCCTTAACAGTTAGTCCATGATAAGGAAAAGGAAACTCCTTACCCAATGGGAGAGATACTGTATCACCATCTAACAAGGAAAGTAACCACTATTTCCCCTTATAAATATCGATCTATTCTACCACAAAAAGGTATGCATTGAACTCGCACCCAAGACAGTTGATCATTTTCTTTCCTTTGAAGAAAAATCGACTTCAGCATCTGAGATGCGTCTACACTCCCGCCGAGTCACCTTGTTTCGGTCTGTTTTTCTGCAAATAACGCATTAATGATCTACGGATCGACCCAACGACTCCAACCTGCTCCAGTCTAATACCGGTAGAAAAAGCACCATCAGTTGTATTTCACAACACTTTTTTTGTAAGAGAAATAATTTTATAGATTCAAATTAGCAATATATTGATATAAACATAGAATCAAAATCACTAAAAATCATAAATGATGAAACAACATATATGTTAATAGCAAAACAAATCGGTTAAAAGTTTATACATTTAATAGTTGAGTTTACACATTTGATTTATTGTGACTAAAATACCTATGATTATAGTTCTACATCACATCGATAACCATTGATTTGATTTATTGTCTCTAATATAATATATTTTACTCAAATCGCCCTCACACAAATAAACACCGCACAAATGAATGACTAAATAAAAAAAAAATGAAAACATAAATCTTGTGGAATAATCACTTTATCAATGAAGAAAATTATGGAAAGATGTGTAAAAGAGTATATTCAAGTTAGGAATGACAAAAAATCACATCTCATTTCTTAAAGGAAAATAAACTAATAGAGATTGATAGCTTAAAAGAAAATAAACTAAGGTTGAGAGAAAGGGAGGTTAAGCTTTTCAATCAATAGCTACAATTGTATTTCGCAACTTTGTTCCCTCGTATGACATGAAATATTTATAAGAAAGTTTTGAAATTTATAAATAAGCGTAACATTATGATAACATATTGACTTATGAAAAGTTTTACACCATATTTTTATGAAATTATCGTGAGGGAATTTCTTATTTTTTATTTTTTGTACATAAGCCTAGTTTAATTAATAGAGCATTCACAGTTTAAAAAATAGGACATCCAGAAAATGGAGGGGATTCAAGTTCAACTCATAATGAGGATAATTTACTATATTATGATAAAATACTTAGTTATAAAAAAGAAAAATAAATTATTATAAGAGTATCTCAATTAGTTTAACGTATTAGGATGAGATTACTTAATGGTCATCTATTCAAGTTGACTTCAAAACATTGGAAGTTTTACTTGGTTCATAACTTTAGGGGCTTGTGAGATTTGTAAGCAGTGCTCAAAATGGTTAGGACATCGGAAAGAAAAAAAAATATGAAGAGAATATATATTAATTAGGAATTTAGAAAATTTTAACGGTGAGAGCTAAGAGCAACTCCAACGGGAGTTGCTATAAGAGGTGTCATCCCTATAACCGTTAAAATGACACCTCAACGACAAAAAATTAGGCTCAAACGGAGGTGACATCAAAGGTGGTAAAATGCCATCCAGGGTTTTGGGTGGCATATTTGACAACTTTAGAGAGAGAATTGAGAGGTTGTAAAATAGCCGTTGGTGGCTACTGTTCCTCTCAATGGCTCTTAACGACTATATTCCATCCAAATTTCTATAAAAATACAAAGAAGCAAAGGGGAAAGGAACTTAGCTAAAAAACGATTTGTGTACTACTTCCTTGAATCATTGCCTTTGATATTGAAAACTCTAACTTCCCTGAACCCTAACCCTCGGCTGCTAATCTTAATGTGTATCGGGCATAGCCTGCTGTCATGTAATTGCAGAGAGTCGTCGGAGAAAGGGAGGAAGAGGAAGAAATATTTGGCCCTGTAAGAGTAAGGAAAGAAGACGATGCTTTTATTTAGGGGAAGGGGTTGGCATTGTAATTTTTAATTATATTTGCCCCCTGTTCTTTTTATAATTTATAATTTGTAATATAATTTATAAATTGTTTATACTTTATGGCATATTTATTTTGTCACGCCCCGAATCCCAGCCCGACCCGATTGGCGGATCCGAACCGAGTTCGGGGTGCGAGACTCGTGGACTGACTCTTTAACGATTTTTTCAAAGCCTCGAACTTTGCACTGTGGGTATGCCCACACTTATAATAATTCAAAATATTATATACAAATCAAAACAACTACCACTCGGGAGTGGTGTCCATCAAATCTATACACATATAACTCGGAAGTCCCATTTACTTATACAAAACGAGACTTTTTACATTTACAACCGTAGCACTAACCTTACATGTAAAGGAAACTCCACTGTGTGTCGCCCGCCAGCACGCTAAGCCTTCACAGCCTTCCCACTCGCACTATTAAACCCATGTTTGCTTAGTGGGAAATGATATGTCTGCATGCTACATTTATCCTGATAGCACAAATTTCTCCATAATATGTACTCACATTTGAGGTATGAACTAAGTGTTTACTTTACAAAGCTATGTTGTTCCAGATCTCAGAGAGTTGCATGAACTATACTAACTGTGGAACTACATTTTTAATAATTATTTATATCCAGACTGAGAGCGCTTAATCTGATACTTATCTGTAAACTTAATAATACTCTTACTTAATTATGTTATATCCAGACCCAGATTATGGTCTGACTCATATGACACTTTTAAACATTTAATTATATTATCCGATCTGAGACTTCACAAAAACTATCATATGCACTATATTTATAATATTTACAATGACTCTTAGAGTTACGAATCTATATTTCAATATATCAATGAAAGTTATATCTGTCAAATCAGAGTGTCTTTGAGATCATTAATCGTAACAACAAGTAACTATTCTTATACAATACTCAGAAAAATAATAAAACTACATTATATTTCTGAAAACAAACAAATAATTGATTCGGTATTAAATATAGTTTATGTTATTTAGATGGTTCATATGGGTCATGTAACTGGTACTCAACATGCAGAACTATAATGGATCTTTTTACTTTAGCATATACTTATTTTACTGGATCTTATCCTCAGACGAAAGTACCCGTAGGTACAATGTCAAAACTAATCATAATCGATCACATACAGTATCGATCGTATGCGTATTATTATTATCGTGTATGGACATTAGTCCAGAAAGCGTGTATAGATCGTAATGTATACATATACTCATTTTACTCTGATAATTTAGAGTACCCAGTACTAATGACTTTATACTTGTTTTAATGACATAGAGTACACGAGGTACTGAACAACTTGATTAGATACAAGAGTATCCGTAGATACTACAAAACTTAATAAGATACAGACAGAACTTAATCAAATACAGGAGTACCAGTAGGTACTACAGAACTTAATCAGAGGCAGACAGAACTTAATCCAATACAGGAGTACCATTAGGTACTACCGAACTTAATCATACAGATGTAACTTATTCATATACGTGGACTTATCGATATGTGGAGTACCAGAGGGGGCCATGTAACTTATTCATATACAGGACTTATCAGATATAGGAGTACCCGTAGGTACTACAGAACTTATTCAGATACAGGAGTACCCATAGGTACTACAGAACTAGATCAGAGACAAGACTTATTCAGATACAGGACTTATCAGATATAGGAGGCCGAGGTACCATGTAACCTATTCGATACGTGAGTACCCATAGGTATTATAGAACTGGGATCGTAGACAAGACTTATCTGTGATACAGACTTATCGATACGTGTGTGAGTACCCGTAGGTACTACAGAACTTATTCAGATACAGGAGTACCCATAGGTACTATAGAACTAGATCAGAGACAAGACTTATTCAGATACAGGACTTATCAGATACAGGAGTACCCGTAGGTACTACAGAACTTATTTAGATACAGGAGTACCCAAAGGTACTACAGAACTAGATCAGAGACAGGACTTATTCAGATACAGGACTTATTAGATACAGGAGTACCTGTAGGTACTACATAACTTATTTTCCGGATACGGGAGTACCCATAGGTACTACAGAGATTAATCAGAGACAAGAGTACCCGTAGGTACTACAGAGATTAATCAGAGACAAGAGTACCCGTAGTATTACAGAACAGATACAGAGGTACATTCAGATCTTTACTCTTATTATCTATTCAAAGTTTTATCATATAACTGTTTGACTTCCTAGACCAGTAATACTGAATAAGTAGGACACATCACAATAAATACCCGAAGATACTATACAAGATTTAAGTAATTGTGAGCACTAATCAGACAGTGAGCCGCAGTGAACACGTATCAGAGTGATCGTTACTTCAATCAGAGGCCGAGCACTTATCGAGTACCGGGTTATTTAATCAGGAGTGCCGTAGTACTTATCAGAGTACCGGGCACTAATCAGAGGCCGTAGCACTAATCAGAGTACCGAAGTACTAGTTGTGACAGAGGTGCAGGGCACTAATGTGAGTACCGAAGTACTATTCGTGTGACAAGAAAGGTCAGGTCATTTAATAACTGGTTCTGTGGTTTACAATTATGAGTTTAGTAACTAATATCTTATAGGCATTGTTAGCCACATTGATGCTCACGATGCATCATATTCCATATATTGGTAAGGTATGATGAGCATGTAATCACACCTTATTCATGTATTCTTATTCTTCTATGAATCTATTTTACCCAGGAATTGGAATCAATCCAATCGGATCGTCCAAACTCAAGTTATGGTATTTTCATGCCAACTAGTCTGCGATCGATTTTACCGAGGGACGCAGTTATTTATTTTCCAGTGCCTTGTCTCAATATTTGACACTGATATTTGTACTCCTTTAAAGCTAAGGTGGTAAGTGGCTCTATTCCAACCGGAATCACCCACCCGGAGCACTAAACTCAAGATACGTCCCCAAACAACCCTGACTACTCTATGTTCAAACGGATGCAGGAATTGGCTTCTGCATACGCCCCACTTTGGAGTGAATTTTAGACCACTTAGAGCCGTAATCGAAGATTCCTATTTCTTTAGGATCGTCTCTTGAAGATATTTAATTAGCCACCGAATCACTCAACCTGATAAGAAATGAGAAAGCTATGGCCAAAATACAAAAACCTGGGCCGAACCTTAATTAGCAAGTAGTGGTACCTAAGACACCCCTAAGGTGTACCCGCATACTTTGGCCAAAACGACTGGGAATACAAAGTGTACCGTACAAGTTCAAAGTGTAGCTCAAGAGGGTCTCGAAAAGTGCCCATAATGTGTATTTCTTCTCCCATTTTTCATGCACTTCCATCCCAAACCAAATCTTATACTCTCTTATATATTAATTTCAAAATCATTTCAAATTCATCTGTAACCTCAATTATAATTAAATCATTCTCTTTCAAATTGGACATTCCTTTCTTCCAAATTCTTACATGAATCACTTCAAAAACCATTCTAATATGGGTTATAACCCATACACAAACCAAATACAAAGATTTGTTAAGGTTTGTTCTAAACCCTAACTCAATTGATTGTCATTTAACAATGAATCCAACCTCAAAGGGGGGATTCCCTATTTTTCTTGTGGATTTAGAGTTTTTACCAACCTTAATTTCAATATATCTTTGGTTAGGATGCAATCCTAACAAACCCTAGGTTTGGAACTCATAATCTTTTCTTAGAATTTTATACAAAATTCATATGATCCATACCAAATCTCATATCGATAATCAAGGTTTGTTTCATACCTTAGCTTGATCTCGTTCGAACTCTCCTTTATCTCTTCTTCTTCCTCTTCTTCTCCCTCTTCCACGTTTTTTCTTTCTTCCCACAAATGAGAACTAATTTTTAGTCTTTAAACTCCATGTTTGCTAAGGCCTTCGCCCTCCAAACATTTTGGGTTAAGTTTCATTAATTGCTTTTAGTCTCTCCAACTCTCGGGCTATTTGTATTCCAAGTTTCCTTTATTTCATTTTTGCCTCAAACTCATCAATTCGATGTCTTTTAGGGCCCCTTTGACAAATTCTACAATTTTGTCCTTAAGCTTTGTAACTTTCCAAGCCTCTCGTTTCTATATTTCGCATTTAACTCACAAAACAGTTAGATTATGCTTACAAAATACCCTAAACATGTCGAAAACGACTAGGGTATATTTCGGGGTGTTACATATTTGTTTTAATTAAAGGTAATTTCATTTATTTTGTAATTGATAAATTGTTCATTCTTTAAATTGAAATTTTGATTTTTAAATAAAAATTGATAATTTGATAATTTTTTAATTGATAAATTGCTAATTCTTTAAATTGATTATAAATTTTATAATTGATAGATTTATTTGTATACTTTATAAATTGCTCATTCTTTTTAAATTGATTATAATTTTTAATCGATAAATCGGTTTACCTTAAATCGACATTTATGTCGCCTCAACGAACCAGCACTCAAATAATGCATGCCATATCCAAAGACTTCGGTATTACAAATTTTCTAAAAATGATCGTCGCTCATGACAATGACCAAGATATACCGCTAATGCCAGCATTTAAATCTTTCACTTCCAACGCACTTAAATCAATACTCCCTAATATAGGAAAGCCACGCTTGTTCCCCGCTTGTAGCAATCGAGCAATATATCGATATCGCTTGGTGACCCCGTAATGGTCGCCAAACATCGTAATGTACCTTCACAAACCTTCTCGCACTGTATGATAAAGGTTTTCTTCAATTCTAATGTATTCATCCATAGAATCATTTCTGTTCCATAAGCAAAATTTATAAATACCAAGTATTCAAGGGATGACAAAACCAAGAACTCCAACTATCCGTTGTTTCGATGAAGTATGAATCTATCGTTTCAACCTCATTTACAATTCAAGAAAAAGAGGACGATTAATTCCTGAACCTCCTTCGAAAAACTTTATATACACAAGGTGAAGAAATAACTACGATAGTATTCGGTGACCTTCAACTCTATCACGATTAGCCATTATACGCCTGAACTAATCACATTCACGACGCCTTTTTATCCGTCTCTCGACTGTGACCCTTCTGACCTTCTGTAATAAGTAAAGATACAACATATCCAAGCTCATCATTATCTTATTCTTCAATATCGAATCTCTCTTAAAATATTAGGAAAACGATTCATGTGAACTTGATTTAATGAAAATACGAATATAAATAATCAAAGAAAAAATGATATTGAATTTATAGAGAGAATGTAAGATAGATGCAGGGAAAATCGAAATTCTCGCCGCATTTTCTCGCGATTTCTGCTATCTACCGGAGGGAAAAATCCATGGAAAAAATCGCTTGAAAAATTTCATTAAAAATCGCTATTTTTCTAAAATCTAAAATTCGACATTTAGCCGACATTTTTCTGGCTATTCGGGGAGCACAGGAGCGTGTCATGAGGCATTTTTTCGCCGGCCTTGGCGATATTTCCCAAAATCGCGACGATCGGGCGACGACGGCTGCTTCGCGCTTCGGCCTTCGATTTGTCCCTGGTTTTGATCCAACGGTCCAGATTTCGTCTGCCTTTTTTGAATAATCCAACGGCTATTTTTGTGATCCAACGACTGATTTTAAATCTGTAGCTTGATCTAACGGTCTAGAATGATTTCTAACGGATATATGATGATCTAACGGTCAGATTTGAATTAAAATCAAATCCAACGGTTAGAAATAAATCACAACGGTTTTTTGACAATCCAACGGCTATTTTGACTCCAAAAACTTCTATAAATACCCCTAAAATCATACAATATCATTACAAACCCATCCATCCACATCTAACCTCCATTTCACTCTCAAATAATTTTTATTTGTTCTTTATCCTAATTATTTTGAAGATCATTGGGAATTAAGGTATGTTTCTTGTTCATTAATTTTGTTTTTATGCATATTTGATTTAGTTATTTTTGTGTTGAAGTAGTTTATAATCTATAATTTTATATTATAGTTTTATTTTAGTTTCTAGAGTAATTTGTTAATATAATTTTTTAGTAAATTACTATATTATTTATTTAGAACTTAGTTATTTGATATATAATTTTCCAAACTTAGTTATTTACTATAATAGAATGGCTACTTATGTAATGTTTGGAAGTATTTTGATACTATAATCTATATTTTTATATTATAGTTTTGTATAATTTGATAATTTAATTTTAGTTAATTAATTATATTATTTTTATTTAGAACTTAGTTATTTGATATATAATTTTCCAAACTTAGTTATTTACTATAATAGAATGGCTACTTATGTAATGTTTGAAGTATTTTGATACTATAATCTATATTTTTATATTATAGTTTTATAATTTGATAATTTTAATCTTTAGTTAATGAATTATATTATTTTATTTAGAACTTAGTTATTTTATTATATAATTTTCAAACTTAGTTATTTACTATAATAGAATGGCTACTTATGTAATGTTTGAAGTATTTTATTACTATAATCTATATTTATATTATAGTTTTATAATTTGATAATTTAATTTTAGTTAATTAATTATATTATTTATTTAGTTAGAAATTCTTAGAAATTTAATATTAGAAATTTAGGGGTATTTTGTATATTTTGTCGATATTATTAAGCTGTATATCATGTTATAAACTTAGGGTCTTACTTTTATGTTGAATACATATATATAATGTTATTACTGCCTATCACATACGACACTGAGCTTTAATTTTGTCAATAAAATCACACGTGAATTACAGAATCTGGCAATTATGCGATACGAGATCCCGCACGAGTATCGCAGACCTCGATGACATAAAATTGAACCGTTTGTAATTATTGTGGTTTAAGCATAAAGTGGTAATTCATCATTAAGCTTCATCCGTCACATACGATCCCCATTCAAATACTAAGCAAGTTGTCCAAATGTGCCACCGGCAAAACGTTAAAACGGCTAAACTTCGTAATGCAAAGGTAAAACAAAAGTGAAAAAGAATGATACAAGAATTCGAAATCACCACGGCGCATTACCTAGAGGAAACATCACCATCTCATTGATGATGAGGAGGAGGAGGAGGAGGGTGGGATGGGATGTGCATATGTATCCCGCCATGCACCTCGATGAAATGGTATTAATATTTGGTAAGCAGCACGTGCATCAAAAAGCTAAATGGAATCTTGAACAAGTAGATCGCGCCATAGGATTTGCGAGAGTGGGTAACAGGTAACCTTATACCTAATTCATTTTTCACTTTAATTATGTATAAAATAATGTGTTGATTTTATTTTTTTGCATAATTACAATAGGCGAGTCTTTCAACCGTGTGATCCATCAAGACGATACAAAGATCACAAAGTGTTCGCATAACATCCATCACCACCAATCGTACCATCATTATACAAGCTCCCCTACCGAAAACAAAAAAGCCTAAAAAATATGTTCAAAGGTGGTTCAATCATGAAACAATGGGACGATTAATTAGCAAGTTCTTCATATATGAAAGTGTCTTCCACCTCAAAAAGCCATCACCATTTTAAGAACATGATTTTGGCCGCACAACAAGGTGTTTGTCTAATTATATAATGTTTACATTATGATCCCCATATGAAATAGTTTTAATAACCAAATTTCCGTCATTATATGTAGGGATGGGGCACGAACCACCATCTCCGTATGAAACGAAAAGCAAGTACTTTAAATGGAGTATAAAGACATGGAAGATTATGTCAACTTGCAAAGGGAGAAATGGGAGACATATGGATGTACAATTATGTGCGATGGATGGACCGGGCCAACTAAATTGAGCATAATTAATTTCATGGTATATTCAAAAGGAAGCACAATTTTCCTCAACTGTTGATGCATCGGATAAGATTAAAGTCAACAAATACATTTGCTACTATTGCAGACGCTATCGCGAAGTCTATAAGAACGCCGCTCAAATCAGAATGTATAATGGATCTAAGCATTTGTGAAAGCGGAAAGTTGTTGATGAAGAAAATACAATCTAAGATTGACTCCATGTGCAAAGACACCGCATTGATTTAATGTTTGAAGACATTGGTAAAAGCGGATGTTGCTCAATGGACGGAACGGTCGAAGATAACCAACTTCATTTACAATCATGGTTGGCTGCTCGCAAAAATGCGAAGGTATGTGGTGAGATATTTGCATCCTCGAGCAAACAAGATTTGCAACAAACTATATTGCCCTTGACAAGCCTTCAAAAAGAGGGTTGATTTGAAGAAAATCTTTATTAGTAATGATCGGGTCATCTCACAAGCTACGAACTCGTAGCTTAAAAGTGAGGTCGAAAGACTCATGTTTGATCATCAATATTGGGAGAAGGTGGAGAAGCTAGTGTCCATCTATGAGGCACTATACACAGTGCTTCGCATTGTTGATTCAGAAGTCGTTCCAACCATGCCATTTGTCTACGAGTTGATTCGGTTGATGAAGGCAAATTTAGAACGACTCAAAGCTAAAGAGTGGGTGAAACTTATCATCGCAGATCGTTGGGATAGAACTCTAAGCACTTTCTTCATGCAACAGGACCACTAATATCCTCTTCGCCGATATTCACATTTAATAATTTTATGTTTATATTATTATCGTGATACTAATTCTCAATCACTATTGCAAAGATACTATCTAAATCCAAAATTTCACATTGCACTGAGTTGGTTCCAACCCTCGAGCTACTTCGTCGCTCATGATGTTTTTCAAATTAGATCTTAATGCCGAAGGCCTTTCTAATTTTGAACGAGGTAAATTAATGAGTTTAATTCTAATTAATTGATTCAATTTCTTCGATTATTTTTGTATTTTAGATTTTTTGACATTTTGAATTCACAACTTATACAATTCCGTGATGCAAGAAAAAGATTTGGTGATCGGGCAGCAATAGCGTCAAGATCAAAAAAATGGTTCTCGTGAGTGTTAATTCTCATTATAAGTAAATTTTATAACTATTTTATTATTATATATTGAATATAAGTAATTTTATCAGAGCTGAATGGTGGAGCTTTCTGTGAAGGAAATCACGCCTCCAACATTAAGGAGTTTGCCTAAAGGTTCTTCCCAACCGCATCATCTTCGCCTTGTGAAAGAAATTGGAGCACATTTCCGTTTACTCATACCAAAACAAAAGAACCCATTATGTGATTCTAGGGCTCCAACAATTGGTTTTTGTTATTACAACATGGAAACTAAAGTGATCCGTGATATGGAGGCAAGAGACTCATAAAGTTGTCGAAAATAATTTTTCTCGACATTAGAAATTTCAATGAAGTTCATAAGAAGAGAATCAACTATTTCAATGGGTTAGACCTTCCATTTAGATAGATGAAAATGGAAATCCCGATCCACGCATTGACGCATGTTCGAAGCAAGTGTTAATGTTGAGCGGGTTTTATCTGAAGAAGTTCATAGTGAAAGTTTTAGTCAAGACACGAGGGACTCATTTCAACCCGTTGTTACTTCTCGACCCTCTTTTGATTCAAGTGTTGAACATAGTAGTAGACCAAGTTTTGCTGGTACTTCTACTACAGGTTATGATGGCTCAAGAGGAGAGGGGACCAATGATGGTAGTGATACTGGAAATGATGGTGGGGATATTGCATCCACAAAGTCAATATCCATCGAGCCCATTCAATCGGTGAAGATGATTTCACTCATGCTACACAAGATTTAAGACCACGGTCGGGGGAGAGCCCGACAGATCTCGACCCTGATAATTCCCATTTCCCTGTGAACCCGCCAGCGGTCCCACCGTATAATCCCTTAGGAAGATGGCCGGTGGAACCCCACCTTAAGGAAGGGAGTAACGCCATGTATTAATTTAATACCCAATTATACATAAATATATATAAAAACCAGCAACAATTATAAATGAGGTCTCGTAAAAGTTCCATACGAATATCGTAGCCGTTTCAAGAAAGATTGCGGGATTTGGGGGCACAAGCAGAAATGAATAAGTCCAATACAACAAACCTTAATAGACAAATGCGATGTAGAGCACGATAGCCGGGCGAGAGAGCGACGTCAAATCTGCCCCGAATAGGCCCTACGAACTGTCTGGACCTAGGGAACAGATTTAAAACACTAATGTGAGATAAGCCACCCAAGTGAGTGGCATAGTTTATAAGGAAAATAACATTTTTATATTTCAATGGTTCTCCTCAAAACCTTCCGTTCACTTTCAGAAGTTCCCGTTTAGAAACATTTCACAAAACCCAACTTTTACCCCAAGTCCAACATATGCGCACTCTTGCTCAACAAATTAGCCGTCCCAATGTTAAGAAACATAATCCGAATCGGCAGACACAACATAAAAAGCCAAGCACAAAAACATGTATAGTCATCAAGAGATAAAAATAACCATGAAATGCACCAAACCATGAGTATTAAAATAGTTATACCACATTTAGAAAATCAACAACGCCCGCCACATAAACCAACGCTATACCGCACTACGTACTATCCTAAACCGCCTTGCAAACCGACTTACCACCGTGGCAAACCCAAAATACCAAACCGGCTGGTCAAACCGACCTCACGTCACCGTGGCAAAACCTGCATACCAAACCGGGCTGGGTCAAACCGAATTTCACGTCAACGCAGTAAAACCTGCACACCCAACCGGTTTGGGTCAAACCGACCTCACGCCAACGTGAGAAACCCAAAATACCCAACCGGCTGGATCAAACCACCACGTCAACGCGTAAAACCCAATACCCAACCGTCGCCAACCGACCTCACGCCAACGTGGGTGTCCCGTATCACCCAACCGTCGCGGTCAATCGACCACGTCAACGGGTAAAACCCAAAATACCCAACCGTCGGACTCTAAACCGACCACAAAGAACGCGACAACTACCAAACCTTCGGTCAAACCGACTACCTGCACTGCGGGCAACTATTAAACCCTCCTAAACCCTGGCCATCACGTGGCAAATCCAATATAACCGTTCCCTTCTCACATGTACTTTTCCCAACATCAGATAGAGTCACCACAAAATCTCACGATCCAATCTTTTAAACAATAGCTTTTCAAGATAGTTTACAACTTCAATCTATACCCAAAATATCCAAACACCACCGACTATCCACGAATACAAGAAAACTTTCTAAATATTTAAATGATGACAAACTCACATGAAATAATAATTTGTTTTATATGAAACCGAAAATCATGTTTGAATGCAACCAACCATCTTATCAAAACAATATATATGTAAAGTATTTAATCACAATAGATATATCAACACAATACCCCAAATCATTTAAAAGCATATAAACCACTCACCCACCATGCACGCCCGCCTCCCCATGCGATCGCCTCCTACCTCAGGCTGCGGAGTGCCTGTAATAGATAAACTCGCTAGGCTCTAATAACGAACCAACAACCTCAGGGATGCCCCCAAGGCCTTGTAAATAACCGGCAGAACTATGAAACCATCAAAATCGGGACTGATGTGTCCAATTACAGGGTGTGCCCTATAGGCCCGATACCTAAAATTGGGGCTTTTCACCCGGGAGCTAATTTCTCGAAATTGAACCGTCCAATAATTCCTAAAAACATCCAATTTCACTAATACAACTTCAATTTTTCCAAATTAACCAATCGGTACTCTATTTCAGTCCCGACTTCTCGGTAATTACCCGAAACAACCTAAAAATGGAAACCCAACCAAACGACATTCAAAATTTACAAACCACATATCACCTAAAGCTTCCAAGAGACCAGGGAACCCACATTGATACCATTACCTTGGTCCAACAAATACCGTGGTGGCCTGAAACCCGACGGAGCTTCAGCCGATTTCGCTTTCAATGTAACTTCCAACGGCAAGGAACCGCAAAGGGACCACGATGAGTTCAAGCCGCCCAAAATGGTGGAAATGAGCTATGGGGTGGGCCTGAGGTGGCCGGAAATGCACCGAAATCACAAACTCGTGTGAAAATCTAAGGTGCCTGCCGCCGGCACTGGGCCACAGATCCCATTGTCTCGCGGCGGTCAGTCGCAAAATTTAACGGCCTGAATCAGTCCGACGGTGAAGACCCGGTAGTCCGCCTGCGGCCAAAGAACTCCGCCTGGTGCCTCGGCTCTGGGTCTGGATTCACGCGCAGGTGGCTACTACTTAAAGGTGTTCCTGCCTGAGTGGTTTTCTTAGGGTTTTGGAAGCCTGGGCGTTGTTTCTGGGGCTGTGGTTTTCATTCGTATCACAAGCCATGTTTATAGCAGGCCCAGGTCGCCGTAAAATCCCAGATAGAACTTTGACACCGATAAAGTGCTATCATAACTTCTAATGGCCGTGAACTTTTTATCCGTGTTTCATCGCCATGACGCCCGCCTGCCTACGAACTCAGACGACGGCGCCACGAACCACGGCCTTAGCTAACCTAAAACTATTCCTCCGAAAAAGTCAAACTTGGTCAATCCTTATTAACTCATTAACTTTTGTCAAACTTTTGGCCAAACTTCTATTAAACTCGTCAAACTTTTGTCAAACTTTGTCAAACTTGGTCAAACTCGTATTATTTGGTACGGGTCGTTACAGAGCCGGTCCATGTGTTGGAGCCATTGGGAAGCCATATAAAGGAAGACAACGAAGGATGACACCATACAACGGCGATCTGGCTGCTCACGCTTGAGCCAATGAGTATTGAACTCAATTCGCCGATTCACCGAATGATGCCAACATATTTCCTCCCTTATATAACGAGCTTATCGCCTTCGCATCCTTCGGGGTTCAATCAGCGAAGAATACGGAATGGTCAACTATCCTCACGATCCACAAATGCCATTCCAAATTCCATATCAAACGCAGCATGATTTCTAAACGAGTACGAGGCTGGAACCTCACTTCCTATCCACTGAGAGGTTGTGGGTAGGAGTCAACATATTAATGTGTATTACATGTTCAAGTTACAATCAATATTACTGGCAACACCATGTCTTATTTAATATCGTTTCATCGCATTTATCCCTTTCATCAAATAAATGTAATGGAGCCACATCGGTCTTTCATTTTGATATGAATGGCTATCAGGATGTAATTTCGATAAATTATAATTAATATCACTTCAACAAGTCAGATATTCGCTTATTTACGCTTTTTTTTATACTCAACAAAGATTTTAATGAATTTCAAAAGATTTTTGTTAATTTTCGTGATTATCGATATTTTGTCAAAAATATTTTCGATATTTTCCGATATTTCTCGATGAGCTTCTCGTAAAATCCAAGACCGATATATCCGTAAATACCGATATTTTGTCTTGGATACTACGAAAAGATAGTTAAAAAATTATCATATTCATGTATCGAATTATACTTTTTTAATTTTTATTTCATGTTAAATTTTTCAAATTTGAATTTCAATGGTTGAAATTTGAATTTTGAATTTTGGCAAACAAAATTTGAAATTTGAAAAAATTTAAAATTTAAAATTTGAAATTTGAAATTTAAAAATATATCCGTTAAATTGCGTTCATTATGAAAAATATATCAGTTAAAATATAATCATTAAGTTTAATTATATTTTTTTAATAAAAAATATTGAATTATTAAAATGATACCTACCATTAAAATAAAAATATTATTCAAAAATATCAAAATAATATTTAAGGTTGTAAAATGACATTTGGCAATCTCATTTTTGGCAACTATCATTGTAGTTCCTCTAACTACAAAGTTGAGAAGTGGGGGAAGCGGGAAGGCAGAGTTTCGAGTAGAGGCAAAAACAGAATGGATTTTCAGTGCTCGAACGCCGGTGTCTGGAGAGAGGCGCTTTCAACCTATTCAGCGCGCATTGTATCTCTCAACAAACCACAATTGGTTTCGCTCGATGATTTCTACTGCAATCAGCTGCCTGCTCTCTTCCGTCAGCGAAACCCTAATCCTTACATCACCAAATCCGAGCTCTCCGTGCTCATGCAGTGGAAGCTCACCCGTGGAAAATGGAGGTTTCTTTCTGCAGTTTCCTTTTTATCTACATCCAACGACAATTTATGCAAAGCTTTTAATTTCACTCATGGAATTTGAATGTCAGACCGCGTCTATTGGACTTCGTTTCGTCCTTGGAAGAAGACCTTGTAAAGTCTGCTTCTCAGAAGGCCTTTCAATCGATGCCTGACATCTCCAAGGCCATTTCCGAGCTCACCGTCCTCAAGGGGGTTGGTCCCGCCACTGCTTCCGCCATTCTCGCTGCTTACGCACCTGATGTTGCGCCCTTCATGTCTGATGAGGTGAACTTAGGGTTAGGTTTCTTGTTTATTGGTTTTTTCTCTCTCTCTCTCGATTAATAAGGGCTACATTGTCTTATTATCAATCTTTATTACAAATGCTGGGCGAAGGCTATGGTGGCGGCTCTTGGCAACTCCAAGGATTATACATTGAAGCAGTATTTAGTATTTGCTGATAAACTACAAAACAAAGCCAGGGTTTGTTTCATTTTCTCTTTCCTCATTGGATTTATGTTCATATATTTTATGTTTTAGATGGAAAATGTACCAAGGTAGTGTCCCTGCTGGGATTTCAACGGTCTACAGTTTGGTTGTGTCATATGTACTTGTGAATTTGAACTTGAATTTAGATCACAATCGTGGAACCATTCCAAAATCAAATCAAATTTCAGAAATCAAATGCAGCCTGACTGCCTCATTTAAAGTTCTTTTCTTCATTATCCTACTGTTTAAATGCTGTTAGACACAAATGTTTGTTTCAATTTCACGAGTAGATTGAACAGGTAATGATTGAGAAGAATGTTGGTTCAGTTTCAAGGATGTCACTGAAACTAACACAACTTAAAATATCAAAATAGGTTGTCTTGATTAATGAAAGCAAACATGAAATGGGTTCAATTCCATGTGAACCTGATAATAGATTTAAAAAATTCAGTTGTGAACGAAACAATCAAGTTGTGGAATCAGTACTAGTTGATGAGAAATTACACCCAAAGTGTCACATCTCACATAGGTTAAGAAAGAGGGGGGGTGGGGGCGAGGTGGGGGGGGGGGTGGGGTGGCTATACTACGTAAGTGTGGGTGTCTCTTAACTTGACATGTTTTAAAACCTAGGCCCAAAGTGAACAGTATTTACATGATTGGTTGCGGACCAATAAGCTAAAGGGGGGAAGTTCTTGACACTATATGTCACATTCTACATCGGATATGGGAGAAACTTCATGACACTATAAGCAAGGGTTTTTCAACCTAGCACGCGTTTAAACTCGTGAGAGCCCCTTTGGATCCAAAGTGCATAATATCAAGCATGGCTCGTCCCTAATTGTTAAATCCAGACGTGAGCCGATCTCCAACCTCTGCGCGGGGTCTGTCTGCTGCGCCTGCAGGAGATGTTTGGTCCCGCAATTCCATGAGACACAATGAGAACGTTGTGTTTGTATAAGGGGTGTTTGTCACATTCCACATTGGATAGGGGAGAAAGTTCATGGCGCTGTATAAGTATGGACTTCTTTTAACCTAATAGATGCATTTTAAGCCGTGAGGGCCTTGGACCGAGCGGGTATATTTACGTGGTTGGGTCGAATTAGATTCTGAATGGTATCGAGACATCTTACGATACCGATGTGGGGTCTGTTCCTTTTAATTTTGTAAAGGGTGTTTGTCCGTTTGGTCCCGTAATCCCATGGGACACAATGAGAACGATGTGTCTGCATGGAGGGTGTTTGTCACATCCCACATCGGATAAGGGAGAAACTTCTTGACACTATATAAAATATGAGCTCTTCTCAACCTAGTAGACGCGTTTTAAAGCCGTGAGGGCTACTTGGGCCCAAAGTGAACAATATCTATATGGTTGGGTTGGGTCATTACAAATAGTGATAGGCGTCCGAGCTCGATGGAGTTCGTTCAGTTTGGTCGTGAGGGATGTTTATCTGGATTTGACCCTACAATCCCATGGGATATAACGAGGATGTTGTGTCTTCATGGGGGGGGGGGAGTGTTTGTCACATTCCACATCGGATAGAAACTTCCGAAAGTAGATGCGTTTTAAAGTCGTGAGGGCCCAAAGTGGACAATATTTACATGGTTGGGCCGGGTTGTTACACTATATAAGTATGAACTACTCTTAACTTAGTAGACGTGTTTTAAAGCTGGGAGGGCTTTGAAGGGGACACCCTTGTCAACCTCATCAGTTGCCCGGATTTTCTCTTGGCAACCACTAGACGAGCCAAGCGGCCAGAGATCTTGCCATTGTTCCGCGCCCATCGATGTCATGGAGATCTCCCTCCGGTTGGCGTCGTGAATATTTGCCTGCATGATCGCTGACGCGTCAACGGCAGTGAAGCTGGCGTATCGGCTCCTCTTCATTAAGTAAAGCGGATTTGTGGTCGGCTCTCATGATGTCGCGGCCTTAACCTCCTCTTTACTTGCTGGCGGGCGGTGGAGCAGCGCCCCTGTCGCCAAGGCCATTTAATGGCCCATCAACGCCCAGATTGCTTGATTAATTGGTGACGAAGCCAGATTCGTGAGGAAACCTTGGATCGACAACACGGTGATCATGTCAATTCAAAGCGCGACGCGGTGGGACCCTCGAGCCTCAGTTGTTGGGAGGTGTCATACATCAGCTGACCTTTTCTAAGGAACCAGTGGCCCGTAGACACGTGGCAGATTCGACTCTATATAAGGAGAATTAGGAAACCAGAGAAGGGGTGAGAAAAATCATATACTTAGTATCACTTTGTTTTGGAGATCCGTGCTAATAGGTGATTCTTCATTAGCGTTGTCTGTGGGAAGTTGACCAAAAGCCAAACCTTTTCCACTTAGGAAAGGTAAGAGAGAGGAAGAAGAGGTTGGTGTGTTATCGCCGGACCATCGGGAGACCTGAGGCCACGTTGGCCATGGGATCGCGACATTAGGCGCGGATGGGAGGAGCCAGCAGCGATAAGATGTACAAAGAACTTGACACCTCATCAGGGTGAGACCGGCGGGCTGAAGCCCAAGAAGACAAGGAAGCATGGCGGGGAACCATGACCTCCGATATGTTTTGCGGCCAGGTACTGTTGGTTTTGGCCAAATCTTGCATTAGTCTCTAGGCGCCCTTACCTTGCGGGTGGTCGTGAGTTCAGAAAAGCGAGATCTCGCGAAGCGTCTTCGGGCTCGCGTCTCGAAGGGCCGATGGCAAGACTCTCACAATGAGGACAACTGGGATCTATGCGGGGCCAGCGTCTTCTCGTGAGGAAGGCTTTTTCTCGGCAACGCTTGCCCAGCGTTATGAAAGGTTCTCGGGTGATTTAAGCGTCCTTCCCTTTCAAGTGGATGAGTATTGTCCTAGGCCTTTGGGTTTCTCCAGCCCAGTTCCAAATGTTTGATGGTGGGAGGTGGCCATTGATCGCATGAGTGCACTTTGGGAGTAGGTGATGTTGCCGAGTGCAAAGCACCTCTTTGCTCTGTAGTGTTCCCTTGACCATACTTGGGGCACTCTGCTGGTTCATGGTTGCCTTCGGGTTAAGTGGCCTCTTTCCTGAATTGTATCGGAGTCCTTCGCTACCAATATCTGTGCTCCAGTGAGATGAGAGTGGGTGTGGACCTATTCAAAACCGAGGAATGGAAGGCGAGATCACGTGTCTTTGTGGGGCGGCTTGGAGGACATCAACTAGGAGGCCATTGGTATGGACGCTCGGTAGGAGTGTAGGCGAGGTGACGGGCGAAGACTCGGATCAAAGTTCTTGTGTTCAATCTCCACCAGGCCGGGTGGTCGTCTATCAATGAGCGGTTTAGACGACCCGAGTGAGTACAACGTCTGGTATGATTTAGGCTGTGGCCTCCCGATCTCGCGATAGCGGTTGGTGATGGGGCCGCGGCTTAGTGGCACAACGCTTCCTCCCGGCATAGGCGTCGCTGATCGCCTTGATGTTCGGCAAGCTCTCAGCTCACGAAGCGCGCGAGAAACCGCAGGCGTAACGCGCGGCGGGGAAGGACTCCGCGAGGCCGCGGGAATGGTAAGTGCGTTGTCTTGGAAAAAAGTCCTCCCTACGAGGCCCACAAGGCGGAATTTGAGTTGGTCGACTCGATGCGGCACACGGATGAGAGGGGCTGTGTGACTATCGCAGAGATCATGGGAACAACATCGAGCAATGCCGAAATCTTCGTTATCTCTTGAAATCAATGGTATGGGCCGGGACAGAGGTCGATCAAACGGGAGGGCAGCCGCGACGAAGGAAGCCTGGGGCCGGGGCACAGAGTCCCCCTCCTGCGATCATCGGTAATTGTTTTCTCTTCAAGCCATGAGAGTCGGGAATGGGATGATGCCTCGGGCCTCATGGGGTGCACAATATTCGGGTTGCACCCGCATTAATACTTGACTGCGATGTTATTGACGGTGATAACATTTTGGATTAGGGCCCGGTAATGAAGGGCCCGGTCCACCCTGAAGAGCGGCTCGTACTAGCCTTGGAAATCGGGATTTTTTGGTGAGAAGGGTGCTCGTCGACATTGGGAGCGCGGTTGACATAATGCATCAGTCAATGTTGATATAAATGGGATACTAGGTGTCGTTGCTGCAATCGTCGAGAGGGATCCTCATAGGATTCAATAATTCGCGAACGACTTCTTTGGGGGAGATTGTGCTCCTGGTAACAGTCGGACTAGTCACCATTTTCGTCCTCTTCTGTGTAACCGAGGACCCTGCCCGTTCAACATCATCCTCAGAAGGGCTTGGATACATGCCTTGAAGGTGGTCCCATCCACGTATCACCAAACCTTGAGCTTCCTTATGCCACATAGTCAAGTTAATCTAAGGAGCGACTAGGAGACAACTCGCCTTTGCGTCATTGTCAATGCAAACGAGAGACAAGTCTCCAAATAGCAATCACAAAGAGAGGCTCGCGAAGATGACTCTCGTGTCGTGGAGCCTCTAAAAGAGCATGAGCTCTGGGAGGGACAAACAATTTTCTTGGGAGCAGGTTTGACAAGTGAAGAGGTTGAAGATATCCTCAATACCATAAGAGAAAACGTCGACGTCTTCACCTAGAAACATGAGGACATGGTTAGAGTGGACACGTGAACTACCCAGCACCACCTACGAACATGTGAGGGATGCCATCCCGTAAAGCAGAAGCTACATCGCATTCATCCCAAGAAGAGCAACATTGTTAAGGTCAAGGTCGAGAATCTCATGGCTGTAGGTTTCATCCTTTGAAGTGCAATATCCCAAATGGCTGGCCAATGTCATGGTGGTACCCAAGAAGAACGACAAGTGATGCATATGTGTTGACTACTTGGACCTTAATGAGGTGTGCCCTAAGGACAGCTTCCCGCTGCCAAGAATAGACTAGATCGTGGATGCTATGGCGAGGAATGAGCTCCTGTTCTTCATGGACGCTTGCTTCGGGTACAACCAGATACTCGTGTTCCCTCCGGATTTAGTGAAGACGGCGTTCATCATGACATAGGGTATGTTATGCTATAAAGTAATACCGTTTGGGTTGAAGAACGTTGGAGCGATGTATCAAAGGATGATGACCAGGATCCTTAAGCCGCTTCTAGGTAGAACAATGGAAGCATACATCCACGATATGTTAGTCAAGTCGCTAAGAAAGAACTAACATACTTCTCACCTTCAAGAAGCCTTCAGCCTGATGAGACAACATCGCCTGAAGCTCAACCCTGCGAAGTGCGCCTTTGTTGTCAGTTCAAGGAAATTCCTAGGCTACCTCATCACTAAGAGAGGAATCGAAGTGTGCCCGGCCTGGGCTCTTGCCCTGGTTCAGTAGTCGGCGTCGAAGATAGTCAAACAGATCTAGGTGCTAACAGGAAAATTAGCAGCGCTTAATCGGTTTATCTCAAGGTCCTTCGATCACCTACGACCACTCTTCCTAGCCCTCAAAGGAGTAAAGGATAGGGGGTGGGGCTTCAAGTGTGATTGCGCTCTAGAAGGGATCAAGTCTTATTTTTCATCTCCGCTTGTTTTGAGTCAGCTGGTGTCGGGAGAAGAGCTCTTCCTATACCTTGCCGCCTCACAAATAGTTGTGAGTGCAATAGTAGTTAAAGCTGAGGAAAACAGAGATCACAAGCATGTATACTGCACCAACAAAATGTTGATCGATAGTGAATCCCGGTATAATAGCTTCGAGAAAATAGCCTTCTCGTTATGGGTGGGGATGAAGAAGTTGAGGCCCTACTTCCAGGTGTATCAAATCACAATCCTCACAACTTACCCGATAAAGGCGACATTGCAAAAGCCAGACCTATCGGGGTGGCTATTGAAATGGGCAGTCAAACTTAGTGAGTACGGGATCCGCTTCAAGCCCAAGACAACTATCAAGGCTCAAGCTTTGGTTGATTTTGTCACGGAATTTAGTCAAACACGTTCGCCCGGACTTGTTGAGGGGTTATGGAAGTTGAAAATAGACGGGTCATCTTGGAAAGCAGGGGCTAGAGCCAGATCATCTTACTCTCACCAAACAACATCGTCATATCGTAGGTAGTATGATTTGCTTTCCAAGCAGCAAACAATGAAGCAGAGTACGAGGCACTGGTCTTAGGCCTCAAGCTTGCCTTGTCCTTGTTTACCAAGAATCTTGAGGCCTTTAGTGATTCCCAACTCGTCTTTTCATAGGTCAACGAAAGCTACGAAACAAAGGATAGCGGAATGTCAAGCTACCTATCTACCGTGAAGGGGTTAACAGCGAAGTTTTAGACATTTAGAATAACCCAGACCCTCAAGGGCGAGAACGAGCTAGCAGATTCTGTTGCTAGCTTTGCCTTGCCGATCCCAGACCACTATCCATGTAATGTAAGGGCTCGAATGCTCTCGACCCGATGTGCTTGATCCAGGCAGATTCATAGCCACGAGTTTAGGTAGATGACGTACACTCATGAACGACTCTCATCCTTCGCTCCTTAAAGGATGGCTAACTCTCGGAAGACAGGAGGGAAGAGTACAAGATCCGAAAGCGCTAATCAAGATACACTTTGATAAACGGGGAATTGTACAAGAGAATGTATATCGATCCGTATTTGCGCTCTTAGAGCCGCATCAGGTGAAAAGGGTAGTCCGAGAAGTCCATGAAGGAACTTGCGGTAGCCACGTGCGGCGACAGCGGGACGGGATCCGGTCTCGGGATGCTATTGGCCCACCACGAGGAAGCGCGAGAAGTGCGTGATGAAGGGAGGCTTGCGACACACACCCGGCGCTTCGGAGGCGTCATCCATGTCACGATAGGAACCTTCATCCTGACCGACCATGGCAATTTGTGATCTGGGCCATCAACATAGTCGAACCCCTACCCTCGGCTCCTGCATAGAAAAAGTTTTTGTTAATTGCCATGGACTACTTCACCAAATGCAAAAGCCGAAGCATTCGCTTAGATCAAGGCTCACCAACTGATCAAGTTCGTTTGGCAGAATATAGTTTGCCTCTTTGGCTTGCCTCTATCAATCGTCTCCGATAACGGTCCCCAATTAGTTAGTGATGCTTTCAAGTTTGTATATCGGAAGTACAGGATAAGGAACACCTTCTTGTCTCTACGCTACCCCTAGGCCAACGGACAAGTGGAGATCATGAACAACACCCTGCTATCATATTTGAAGAAGCGAGTCGACTCCAGAGGGAAGTGGGCGAAGGAACTCCCGGCAGTGCTATGGGCCTATTGTATGATCCCTCGAAGACCGACTAGGGAGACCCCTTTCTCTCTCGCTTTCAGCATGGAGGCTGTCTTTTCGGTTGAAGCTGGTGTCAACCCGACCTGGAACCACGACGAAGAAACAATCCTCAAAGCGTTGGACGACTTGGAAGAGCGAAGGGAATGCACTTCCATCCGCGTTGCTACCTACCAGCAAAGAGCAATATTTGACAGAGAAAAGTCCATGAGAAGAAGGACGTTTGGTAGGAGACTTGTCTGCGTGGGACCTTTTTCGGGGAAAAGTGAGAACAAAGCGGAAGGAGCCGTTTGTGTGGTATCACACGGTATAGAGCGAGGCTTCTGCACAGAGGCGCTAGCGGGTTGGTAGAGCAACACCGTGGAATCATCTTTGTTTGAAAAGTATTATAAATAAGAAAGGGGGAGATGAGATGAAGTTGTTTTTGTCAGTAAAACGTGTCTAAATCAAATAAAGGCGCGGGTAGCAGCCGCCGAGGGGCGTACCTCGGGTGAAGGGTCCTGAGCCCTGACTTAAGAATGCGGCGTTAATCCACTGGGGAGCCGCCACGGCGAGGGTCGCGAACCCGACTAAGGGCTTCCAATTATGACCGACCGGGGCACACCTCGGTCGAGGTTACTTTGACGAGAGATCCTCACAGGGACCTTCTGATCCAAACAAGGCGGTCACGGACTTAAGCATGTTAAAATGAAAAAGCTAAAGTCGTGCTAATAAACTAAGCTGGTAGCGAGAACAACAACAATATGTGAAAAAGAAGCTTTCCATTTCATAAAGTCACAAGCAACACAAAAGTTCTACAAACACTTACAAAAAAAAAAAAAGGAGGGAGGGACAATAAAGAAACAAAAGTGAGCCTCAGCTCTCGCCTCGTCCTTCAGCTAAGGAAGCTTTGTCCGCTCCCTCACCACCAATGCTAGCACCCTCGACTGCTGTCAGAGTAGTCTGGCTTGAGGTAGAGACACCAAGTCTGGCCCGAGGTAGAGACACCAACTGCGAAGCCGCACCGTCGGAATTTCCCCAGTTTCTCCTTCATAAGGTTGACGCCTCTTTGGAAAGCCGGCTTGCAGAGGGCATCCGACTAGGCTTGGAACTCCTTGTGCGTGTCTTCCAGCTCCATCCCATGACTGTCGGTGAGTCGAGCATGGAGCTCCTCCACGATTTTCTTCCTTTCCTCCTGGCGCTTTTCGACAAGCTGCTTTTGCGCTTTTCGGCAAGCTGCTTCTGCTCCAGCAGCTCCTCCTCCCAATGCTTTTTAGCAAGCGCCTTCTACTCCAACAGGTCCTTGCGGGCTTCAAAGAGTAGGTGGGAAGTAATTGCCAACTCTTCCTTCAACTTCCTGGCTTCCACTTCAGCAAATTCAGTGGCGGTAGCTACTAGGCTGTCACTCTCCTTCACTTTCTCCTGCAGCTACATGACATCCTTTTTAGCTCGTCGGTCAGTGTCAATTTGGCTCCACATCTCGGCAAAATCCGCGAACGACTACAAACAAAGGATATCAAGGTTTACAAAAGAAAAAAAAATAAAAAGAGAAGGAAAAAAAGAGAGAAACAAAACAAACCAACAACGCAGGAGACGAGAAAAACACTAACCTAAGCCTTAAGATCTTCGGGCTCCATTTGGTGAGCGCGATGACGACCACACACCGATCCGGTGCTTACGCCTCACGCGGCTAAACGGGAGAAGCGAGGCATCAAGTGCAAGGGCATTGATCGAGGGAAAGCGGGTGAGGATCGAGTGTAGGCTCCTCGGTAGTTAGGCTCCTGCCCGCACAGGCAGCCACTGGGTTAGCCCAGAAGAGTGGGATCGCCCCTCGGCGTTGCCCCTCAGCCCGAAAGTCGAGCTCTAGGACAACCGGCCTCAAGACGAGTTTCTTCCTCATCCTTGCGTCCTCTACTTGCTGCTCCCCCTCATTTCTGCCATTAGTTCTTGCAAGAGTTGGCCTCTTACAAGAGTCAATTGCAACCATTTTCGACCCTTGAGGTGGGGAGTGCAGCGGAAGTCAGGAGACGGGGTGTGACGCCTGAGTGAACTTGTTGGGATGACCAGGTAGACAACACAAGTTCTCCTTTGTATGAGAATCTTGTAATGGCGGGAGGCTAGTTGGGAAGAAGCAAGGCAAGCCGCTCTTGCTTGAACCGTGGTCGAGCCAACTCCACGTCACCTTTTGTCTCCTTTATTATTTGTCAAACGAGGAAGCGATCAATCGAACATGGGAGAGCGTAAAGGTCTGGTGAAGTGCGAAGGGAGAGCGGCGAGAGCGAGTGCACAGCTATTCGGGAAGGTTAATGGGATAAAGGGAGGTCAGGGTTATCCACTGACGAGCTCGACTACCTTTACCCGACATACGTTCTTGGAGATCCCCCTTGTAGAGTGTCGCGAGACGAAGTATTCAGCGAGGGACGAGAACAAGGCTGCGGGGAACTCTTCTTGTAATAAAGAACTTCCCCTCCTCAACTCGTTTTCAGGCCAAGGTTCAAATGATAGGTGAAGTTGAGAACGACCACCCCAAGCAGCAAGCAGATAGCTTTAGCATGGGTAACCGCGGGGTGGATACGAGTGGAGAAGAACTATCTTGACACCAATCTCAACTAGAAATGAGTACTCTTATTAGAGCTTCTTGGCTTGCTGCTCGTGCCCACGAGTCTTCCACGCCTTGGGGACTCGTGCCAGTAGCTTCCCTTGATCCCGAAGGACTTCAGTCGGGATTGATTAGTCATGAGCAGCGGCCTCGGCATCTCGACTCGAGTAAGAGCTAGACCATACCACGGAGATGGACTTTGCAGAAGACTGTGAGTCATACGGCGAGCTCCACGGGAAGAGATGGAAGCGTGGGGTTAAAGGGTCTTCACCGAAAAGGGGCACTCCCCCTCCTTGGTTGGGTCCTTGGGGAAACCATTGGAATCCCTACCTAAAAAAAACAAGCAGGACAAATGAGCGTGGGTGGGAGAGAAGGAGCACTAACATTGTGGCAGAGATGAGGAAGCCGGGAGCGTCGCGGGCTCGAACTACGAAGCGAGAAGAACTAGACCTCAGAAAAAGCGGTAGACGGCAATAGAAAGAGACTCTTTGTGGAAACGAAAGGAGCAAGCAACTCCTTAAATAGAATAAATAGGAGGGAATCAAGGGGTTGTCATTATGGTGCCTCGCTAAAACTCAAAGAGCAAGCCAAACGAGTCAACCCGCGCCACGTGGTAGTGCATGCGACAAGACAAGCTCGAGTGCATCACTACTGCTATATCTTCTTGACTCTTGTCAAAGAGGCGTATAGACTCACCTTAATGAGAGGAATACCATTTGACCACAATCAACGGCCACACCAGACGTAGTCAAGGGAGCAAGTGAAGGAATTCGCCCCTCGTCAATCTCATTGGATTCTTTGGGATTTTCTCCACAGCTGACCACAAAGGCGAGCAAGCGCCCAGTAAAGGTCCCTGCCATTTACCTCCGCCGTGGCGTCATGGAATCTCCCTCCGATTGGCGCGGTCATGGAATATTGCTACCATGGTCGCAGTGCAAAGACGCGTAGTCCAACAACGGCCAGCGGAAACCCCCCTGTCGTATCGGGTCCTCTTCATTAAAGTAAAGGATAGTTGCGATCAACTCTCCTTGGTCGTCGTAGCCTTGACACCACTCTCCGTCGCCTGATAGACGACGTAGCCGCATAACCGCCAGGGCCATTTAATGGCCATCAACCTCACCCACTTGGTCAGGCAGTTGATTAGGAGCTGCCTGTCGAAAGGCTCTTGGATTGATGAGCCCGAACTGACCCCTGTTAATTCGGAGAAGATGCCCAACTGCTTGACCAGTGGGACCCACGAGCCCCCGTCGTCAGGAGGGGTCGTACGTCAGTAGGTCTTTTCTAAGGAACCAATGGTGCGTAGACATGTGGTGGATTCGACTCTATATAAGGAGAATTAGAAAACCGGAGAAAGGGTGAGAAAAATCATATACTTAGTATCACTTTGTTTTGGAGATACGTGCTAACGGGTGGTTCTTCAGGCCCCTTTGTCTCAAAGCAAGCAATATTTATATGATTGAGTGCGGGTTGTTACACAAAGGTGTGTACTTTTAAATGTATTTAAAACTTTTCTTTTAGTATAAGTCTCATGTTGGCTTCATTTAGAGCTTGTGGGTCTATTTGGAAACTCTTGGGTTTGTAATTTTCTCACAATGGAACCATAAGAACCTTTTTAACATGCTAAAGTATATGCTAATTTCATTTCTGGGTGTATAAGAGCTTAGTTATCATATTTCTCTGCCTTCTCCCAATGATTGAAAATGCTTTCACTGTTCATTATTATTTTTTAGCTGTTCAACTTTTTCATGAAATATGCTGAACAATCAAAGACAAATGATTGTTATGTAAATATTCTCCTCATTCAAATAAGGAATCTTACATTCTAAATATTCGTAAGCTTATCTGTTGGAGCAAAGATATCACTTTTTTTTTTTTTTTTGTTTCCACCAAAACTGGAAGTACCGTAATTTTTTATTTTTTTATTTTGAAAGAGAAGTACCATAATTTGAGTATGTTTGAAAGCAAGATCCATTAGTTATTGAAATAGAACTACATTTGATTTTATTGATGTAATAGGACTGTATCTAGAAATACGGTTCACCCTTTTCAATTCAGGTCTTCTCCTAAGCCCTATGTACTGTTTTTTGTTCCTTACAAAAGTCTTGTTGATCATTCTCATCACTCTTTTCTTGTTTTTAAGAATTCTTTCTCAATTTCAATAGCTGTAAAGACTGCCTAAGTTTATTTCCTGAAAATGGGAATCCATTTTGTAGTCATAGATAGTTGCGAACTTATGCAAGCCAATGTTTGGGTGATTTACTTTCTTCTTGTATGTGGAAAAGATAAAAACCTTCCATGACGATTTTTTATTTATCTCTTACAAGTATTGCTCAAAATCAACTTCTTGTCCATTGGGATACAAGCTTAGATGTTATATAGTAATTGCGGGAGATACATTGTGGACAGCCATGAGTGGTCCGCAATTCCTGGCATAATGTCTGTCTTGGTGGAATAACGAGTTGTGAGTGACAATGTCAAGGGGCTCCACGATGATCCATGTGTTCCACTCATTTATGACCGATTCTCTGGTGCCCGAGACGACTTGTTCAACGAGCTCCCGATCCCTAGTGCTTCGATGTCCGAGGTGATTGAAATGATAGCATGCCCGACCTTTACGAGTCATATGCCCAATGAGTCTTTGTTGAATTCGGGCCACCCACGTGACAGTCATGTGAGATACGGCTTATCCCATTCCTGTATGTTCTGCTCATTTGGGTTGTTCATTGGAACACTTGCAAAGACTCTAATGCTTCCCCTTATTCAAAGCTTTAGGCCCCTTTCCTGACAGGCATTATAACCGTATTTTACTGCTAATTGGCATTTTGCTCTGATTTTAGCTTCTGCAAACAACTTTGCCTTTAATTTGTAATTCCCTTTTCCTTTTTCCTTTTCACTTTGATAATTTCAACCCAAGCAGTCCATCTTGTAGGTAATACTCCCTGATAAAGAACTTGCACTTTGGTTATCACTTTAGATTATGACTCCTTTCTTTTCACTTTTTTTTTTTTTCAATGTCTCTGGTTGGAAATCGTTTTCAGGAATTGAGTCTAGAGGGGGACTCCTTCACTCCATCAGATGTAGAAAGGGCTTTGTGGAGTTCTGCTGTTGGGACCAAGTTGCTAGATTCAGTACCAGATTTAGAACCCAAGATGAACACAAATAGAAATTCCAAGAGAAAGAGAAAGCAATGACAAATTTTTTGACAGCAGTACTTGGAACTTTGCTCAATGAGTTATAATATATATATATATATATATATATATATATATATATATATATGAATCCTTGTTTAGGCCCTCGCTATTTTTGGATGGTAATCCCTGTACTCATGGCCATGAGTTTGACCCCAACTTCTGAGTTTGAGATTGCTGTTTTTACCGTGGGTGATAGTTTAAACCTGTTTCCCTCTTTCTTTCAGGTCTTGTAATGAAAAATCAATTTTCATGACTACTTTTATTCTACTAAAAGGTATGTTTCCTATGCCCTATATTTGCCACTTCATGAAAAACAAGACTAAGTAAAGCAGATGATGCCAAATCATATTTGATACATTACTGAAAATTCCCTCTAATTGTGGATGAAATGCATGGATCACCCTGCTTATGCTCCAGAAATGGCTTATACAGGCAACGATGGCTTTTGGGCCTTTTGGTTTTATAACTCAAGGAGAAGTGCTCCATTTATCTAAAGTTCCTAGGACAAAAATGCTTTGGCGAATAACTGAAAACGAAAATTTCACAACAAATTATGTATTACTTTGGCTCGGTTCAACTATTAATGAAGATTTTTGGACACCGTACCTATTTACTTAGTTTTTCCTTCGTTTCTTTTGGTCAAGCAAAAAATAAAATAAAATAAATTGGTTACTTACACTATTGGATGGTTCTAGAATTTTTTTGTTTTGCTAGACTTATTTAAATTTGGTGAAATAAACATTAAATAGTGTGCCTCTACAATTTACTAAGCATTCATGGCGAATTCTGTCACGATCTGAACCTTACAGAAGGGTAAATTTTATCATTTATTGGTAGGGACGCACCATGTTTTATTCGGGACAGGGTTGCAGGCTGTGCTTTTCAACACCCCACTTAATGCTTGGCTTTAATTTCTATTTATTGAGTGTTATTATTGGCGCAGTGGGAGTACAATTTTTTCCTAAAAAGAGTTCAGTTATGAAAAGATTGGTGATTTATTGAGATCTATATAGATTAAAATTGTCTGATAAAACACAGATCTTAAAAAATAAAATTATTATTAAATTTAATGGTATAAAACTTGTTCTCATATGAGAACGAACTATTTATAGTTGAACCCTTTTTTTAATTATTGCTTGAAATATTTGAGACTATGTTTGGCTTTTTAGAAGTGCTAAAGAGAAAAATATATTATTATAAGGATAAAAGAGAGGGAATGTATGTTTTTTTTTTTTTTTTCTTTAATTGTTCTTCTCCTTCTTCTTTCCCAAAGGTTTTTTTTTACCTTTTGAAAGTCAAACGTACCATAAAATATTTCGTTGATGCAATTTAGCTTTCATTGGACGGACCTCCTAACATGATGTTAGCGTCATTTTTTTTCTGAAAAAATTTGTTATTTTAAGCTTTTAACTTTTTTATTCCAACTTTTATTGTTTGATAGATGTATGCACAAATTTTGTAATTGTCCTATAAAATAGTGGAAAAAATTACGCAAATAATAATTTTTATTAAAATTGATAAGTATGGTTATAATTTGTGAAGTTTGATTTTTCCAACTCAATCACAATTTGAAGACAAGGAAAATGTTTGATTTGAGAGATTAGTTAAGGGTTACGCGAGACTTATTCTCAAATGAACTCCTTGAAAGACGAAGATTATATGATTTGTTTTTTTTGTTCGTTCTTAGACTTATGCGGAGATTTTTATGGAATTTTTTGGTAAGGTTATTATTTTTTCTTTCATATAGAGTTGTTTTTATTTTTATTTATTTATTTTGCTTATATGCATTAAAGTTGTCATTTTTGGCTTATGGCCCAAGTGATAGAACATCCATCCTTAAAAATTAAAAACTAAAAACAGGCAAATGGCATAGAAAGAGGGATTTACTATCTTGAAAGGGAATCCTAAGATTTAATTACTTAATTTAAAGGAATTTGGTTTCTAAATTTTAACAACTTGTATATTTTTAAGTAAGGAAATATTTCGATAAGAAAATATTTATTATTTATTATTTTCTTAATATTTATTTGGATTGTTTAAAGGGAAATTTTTGACTTTATTTGAAAGACTAAGGTTGTGTTTGTTTTTTTTTTATTTAATGTTGAATAGAATTTTTTTTGAGTTTATTGATAAATAGTATTTAATAACATTAAGTATTAAGTTATTTGTTTTTTAACGTTGAGTAGTGAGTAGGGATAACAATGTGAATTATTATTTCGGGTTCTTGTACCGTTCGGTTCTTAATGAAATGAGTTTGGTTTAACTGTAATTGAGTTTTTAGTGAGTTCAGGTTTATTTTTTCAAATCTGAGATAAGTTTAAGTATTGTTATTCTTGTCTTGTTTTGCTTTGATTATATTTTAAAAATATTTTTTTATTATTTTATTTTATACTTTAATATAAATAATAATAATAATTAAAATGTTTTTAATAAATAATTTATAAAAATTCATAATATTTTTATTTTTTTATGAAATATATAATTTTAATATAATAAAAATTAAAAATTTAAAAAAAATGAAAATATAAGCAGGGCGGGTTGAGAATTTCTATCGCTTGATATCAGGTTTAAACCCGTTAAATTCTTAAATGAGATAGGTTTGGGAGTGAAAAAATAAATGGTGGATGGGATGGGGGTTGTCTTGTCGAAATATTTCGTTAATGTCGTCGCTTAGTAGTGAGTGTTCGCCAGTCCTTTATCGTATTTGGGTAATGATGAAATTTTTCTTATTTTGATGGAATATGATTTTTTATGAATAGAAAAAATCAAATATTTTCATTTTTTTTATTCATAACTTTTTTTAAAAAGTAGTGAAAATTAAAAAAGCAAAATATTTGAATCTTAAAAATTTATTGACATTCGACCAAAACAAGAGCCCCTAATTTCTATTGCCATCCATGCAACATGTCTTGAGATATCCTTTGTTGAATTTCAAATTTTATTGAACTGATTAATCAAAAATTTTAATTATAGGATGTATTGTTTGTTTTTGCATTTAAAAATAAAATATTAGTTCTTGTATAGAAGATATAGACTATTTTTACTTTTTAAAATTATGATGATAAAAGTTATCTTATATTTTTAAAGTTTGAGGGAATAGAATTATTTTTAAGCAACTTTTTTTTAGTTAAAATTGTTGTAGAACAAATTTATCTTGTATTCAAAGTGTTTATTTATTTATTTATTTTTTCATACTTTGAAATTTGAAATGGAAGAAGGAATGCAATCATTGTCATTTATTTATTCTTTAAAACATGGTAAATAAATCTATCAATGTTTTGCCACTAAAACAGCCTCCGGATTGGAGGCCCGAGAGTATGGTGGTGGTTATGGCACCGATGAACGCGGTTAAAATAGTTGTGATAAATTCTCGCTTTAGAAGGATATTTTGGCCACGAACCCAAAGCACAAGTATTTTAAAATTAATTTACAGGCTAGGCTGTCTCTGATTTATTATCTCAACGAAAAAAAGGTTCCATAAAATCAGAATTTTTAGTGTATCAATGTATGTAACGCTTCCCTTTGGGGAAATTAACAGTATAGGATTGGGTTGTGCACGATCTGGGGGTGGGGGTGAGGCCCCCCTCCCCCTCCTGTTCTATAAATATATAACGGTAACATATTCAGTAGCCGTTACAGGAGACCCAAACCATCATCATGCCATCCCATTTGAACTCGAAAGTCCAAACTCAAATCACATCGAAGATATGATGATATTGATATCTATGGGCTTTGTGGCGGCTTAAAGCTTAAAGCGACAAAATTGTTGGGTGGGGAAGAAGCTTCCCAAACTTGGGGAGGAATTGTCGAGGCCGGTCGGCGGAATGATCGGAAGCCGGGACGTGTCGATGCATTATTGGTCTCGCCACGAAACACAATTTCTACAAGTCCACGTGGTTCCCGCGTAAATAATACCCACCTGTAAATTGTAACTGAACCTCGCCCTTCCTTCCCCTGAAAATAAAAAAAGGCCGTCACACCATCCACCTCACCTCCATCCCAAATCGCCTCACCCCCCCTGACGGCCAAATCTGTCCCAAATGACGATTTTGGCCTCTGCCGACCGAAAGTTCCGCCGGAGCCCCAGAGCCCCCCTCCTCCCCCGAAAGTACGATGACGGCGATTCCTTTGAGGTTGGCTTCTCCGGCGCCTCTTTCTCCGGCGCTGTTTTTAATCTCGCCACCACCGTCGTTGGGGCAGGGATCATGGCTCTTCCCGCCACCATTAAACAATTGGGGATGATTCCGGGCTTGATCATGATCCTATTGGGTGCTCTGTTGACCGAATCCTCCATCGAAATGATTTTGAGATTCAGCCGTGCATCCAAGTCCTCTTCCTATTCCGGTGTTGTTGGTGATGCTTTCGGTGGCGTTGGCCGAACGATTTTGCAGATTTGCGTCGTTGTTAATAATTTTGGGATGCTCATCGTCTACATGATCATCATCGGTACCCATCTCTTTGCATGTTCACCCCCTTCTTTTTTCTAATCTAATGTGTCTTTTTCCTTTTCCTTCTTTTCCCCTAGAACTTGTTGTAAATAGTTTTTAGGGTTGTGAAATGAGTCTTAAGATTAAGCTTCAGGAATTAGGGTAACCAGTACAACATTGCTTACAGAATTGATCTTGATCAACTGGTTTCTGACATTTTTGGTTCTGGTTTTACAGGCGATGTGCTGTCGGGAACATGGTTGGACAAGGTCCACCATTTGGGTGTGGCGGATGAATGGTTTGGTCAGCATTGGTGGAGCACACGCTCCTTCCTGTTGCTTCTAACAACTCTCCTTGTTTTGACTCCTCTCATATCACTCAAGCGCGTTGGTCAGTTCCACCACCAATCTCATTTACTTAGCATATAATGTAAGCATTCCTTAGATAGTTTGGTAGTGAGCTTTATGCGATCAGTCATTGCTCCTCTGGACAGGTGCATTCCCCCATGCCGTTGGTGGGATAATATGCTGAAATGTGAATTTAAGCATCTGCTCAAAATGAGTGAGAGAGGATACTTGACTTCTTTCTAATTTATTTTCAAATCACTGGAGAATAGCTTTATCAATTAACATTATCATAATTTTGTTATTACTTGAGCTACCACTAGTCTTCAATGGTTGGCTTGATGACTCTCTCCAAGTTTTCTAGTTTTTAGTTGTTATGCATTTTCTGTAGTTGTGAAAATTGTGACCCATTTTTATGTGGTGTTAGATTCATTGAGATACACCTCAGCTTTGTCTGTGGCTTTGGCTGTTGTTTTTGTGGCAATCACTGCTGGTGTAGCCATTGTTAAATTGGTTGAGGGAAGTATTGGAATGCCACGTTTACTGCCTGAAATTGTCAATCAGGCATCATTCTGGAATCTTTTCACGACTGTTCCTATTCTGGTCACTGCCTATATATGTCACCACAACAGTAAGTTGTAAATTCCAATATGTTCTATTTTATTTTTGTCCTTAAGTATATGGGCTGTCACTGATTATTGCCTTCCAAGTAACGGAACTTAGAAAACATTTCATTTGGTTCAGTTATGCTTCTTTATATCCTGAGTTCACAACTTGATTTGAAATCATTTCTCTTGGTTTCTCGATTTTAATGATATCATCTAGGCAAAACTGGTTACTTTTGTAAATCATATGAGTGGAATAAGAAATTGATAAAAACAAAATTCTAGTGATCTGCAAAGATTATAGAAATCCTGCTAATTTAACTTCTCATTTTCTTGTGTCACCACAATGATATGGACTTTTCAAGTTAATGAGCAGGTTCTTGTATTCCAAAAGAGTAAAACAGGAAAAAGGAGGTTACAGTGAGGAATATTTCTTTCAAGTGATATGGAAAATGCAATCACTGAGCACCCCTTTGTCAGGCATGCTTCTAGGTACTGTTGTAGCTGATAACCTCTAATGAATTAGAATTGAAGTAAAAAGGAAGTAGTTTATAAAGGAAACAATATGAACTGAGTCAAAATTAAAATGAAAAATTTCATCAAAGTGCTCGCAAAACTATTAGGAACATGGATGGGAGTAAAACGGTTTTCATTGAGATGTTTTCTAATTGGTAGGAAATGGACTCAAATGTATATGTTTGCTATAATGTACTTACACAAGGGGATAATAATTCAAATATTGTTAGAGATATGGAAACAAGATATAAAGTATATACAGAAAAAATAACCTTTCTAACATTTTTTATAGGGAGAGAGCTTATGCCTCTAAATGAAAATTGTACTCCTGTCAATTAAATAACACGATTAACATAACAAAGTCCCTGTAAGGAAATAAATAAAACTCTTGATCTTTTTTTCTAATAGTTTGGAAATGGACTAAATGTATATGTTTGCTGTAATGTCCTTACACAAGGGGATAATAATTCAAAAATTGTAAGATAGATATAAACAAGCTATATGGTATATACATCAAAAACATAACCTGTCTCATTTCTGTAGGGAGAGAGCTTATGCCTCCTATATGAAAATTGTATTCCTGTCAATTAAATAAACGAATAGCATAACATAGTCCCTATAAGGAAATAAATAAAACCCTTGATCTTTTTTTTTTAATATGAATCTGGTTTTGTGAAAATAGTAGCTAGAGATATATGAAAATTTTGAACATAATATGGGGTAACAGTGACTGGGGAAAAAACAATACAATCACCTCACAATTTTTTCTATGATAATAGTGATTTCGGCCAGATGATTTCAACTTACCTGTTTTGTTTCCTAGATCACATTAATGTTTTACCAAAGTGTATGGGTTGTATAAATAGTCTCATGAAATGTTTGAGCAGCAAGGAATAGGATTGTGATTGTTAGGTATTGCGATGAACTCATTCCTTAACTCAAAAGCTAGGAATGAATTTCCTCCATTTGTTGCGAGTTGACCAACCCTTTTTGATTCATGAATTGGAATAAATATATTTAATGAGCCAGATTGAATCTGTTCAACTTCAGTGATATTCTTCCACTTGATTCTCATTGAATCATTTAGGTTGTGTTTTTTTTTCTCAGAATCCTCAGGTTGAAGACATTGCATATTGCATCTTGTTAATGTCCCAATGAGAGATAGAGATGCATATTTCTCCCTGTTTGACAGCCTGGACACCCACGGTTATAAAAAAAACATGTATGCAACAAAAAAAAGCTATTTCTATATCTTTGTCTAGACTGTTCAGTGAATAATGTAAGCAAAAACCCACAGCAGTGAACTACCATAATCTATTTTTTGATAACTGAGTTGTTACAATCCAAGCTGATCAAAGGTCTTGCTGAATGACCATTGCTTTTATCTGTCACAAATCAGTGCATACAATGCAGAATTACTGTTTTTTTTTATAATTATATTATGAAGCTGAATTGATCTCTTTTGCCTATAAAAAAAAAACGAAGCTGTTAAATATTTTATTTGCTCCTGCTTATAACTTACCCTTTCTTCTTTCTGTCTGGAAGTTCACCCAATTGAGAATGAGCTCCATGACAAAACTCAGATGAAACCTATTGTGAGGACGTCAATTATGTTGTGCTCATCAGTCTATATTGCTACCAGCTTCTTTGGATATCTTCTTTTTGGGGACCAAACACTTGACGATGTGCTGGCCAATTTTGATGGCGATCTTGGGATCCCATATAGTTCATTGCTTAATGATGTTGTGAGGGTGAGCTATGCCGTACATTTGATGCTAGTGTTTCCAATCGTTTTCTTCTCCCTTCGCCTCAACCTAGATGGTCTTCTCTTTCCATATGCAATCCCCATTGCTTTTGATAGCCGGAGATTCTTCTCACTCACTGCTGCTCTCATGGGTTTTATCTTTTTGGGTGCTAATTTTGTGCCTAGCATTTGGGATGCCTTCCAGTTCACTGGTGCCACAGCTGCTGTTGCTGTTGGGTTCATCTTTCCAGCTGCTATAGCTCTGAGGTGAGTTACATACATTACTTTTAAGTTGAACACTTGGATTATCCTCAGAATCTAAATTGCTCAAAACTCAGGGCACTAGTGGATGACTGTTATATGTCAGACCACCATGTTTAGGGCTACCTTTTTAGCTGGCCTAATTTCTAAGCCACCAAAGGGAGACAAGAAAAGAGGGTGTGCCTCGCATTCAAACCATGAATCCACAACCTGGCTGTCCAAAGCGTCATAATTAAACATATCGAGCTTGGGCCTCATTTAGATAGTCACTAATGCAGAGAATCTCATTATTGGATGCTTTGTGCCACATGATTCATACTCCAAATCAATATATTGCCCAAAGCAATGGATTAGCTTTTCCATCCACAACAAGCAGAGGACAGCCATAACTTGAATTTGTGACTGTCCCAGGAGGTTTATTTTTTATTTAAGAAACTGACAAATTATTTATCCTATTCAAATCTTAAACATGTCCTTTATTAAATTTTGGGCTTGATCATCTACCTGCCAAAGAGAAATTGCTGTGAGAAAACATTTGGCCTATGATTAAACTAAGACTGGCTCAAGATAGAGCTGATGGATTATGTGGCTGACATGGCACAGGGGGGGAGGGGGAGTGTTTTGGCATTCAGACTCCAGATATTCCCCCCAAGAATTACTGAAAGACAAAGACAAAGATATCTGCTTTAATCAGTTTTATATTTGCTTTGGAAGCCTATTGGCTCAAAGATATTCCTTAATCTTTATGAAGGTGTATAAAACGTAATATTAAATATAATTATGTTGTGCAGGGACACTCATGGAATCGCAACAAAGAAAGACAGACTGGTATCATGTGTGATGATCCTCTTGGCTGTGTCATCCAGCGCAGTTGCCATCTCCAGTGACATTTACAGCATCTTCAATAGATAACAGTGGCAGAAGTTTTTTACTTTTTACAGGGAGGATAATCATACAATCTGTCAGTGGCTTTGAGATACAGACTTAAGAGTAATAATGTATCTATTTGATCAAAATTTGAAGCCCTGAGATGGAGTAAGAGGGGCGGGCAGCTCCAGTTCCGGGTCTGGTTGCAGAAGCCAATTTTTGTCTGCTGTAAATCCTTTTAGGTGAATATGTTGTTACATTACACCGCTGTAATAACCAAACTCAAAGTGACTGGAGCAATAACAAATTTCAGGCCTGATCCAAACGGCCGAAGATGTTAATTAGTTACACTTATCATAGAAAGGTGGAAATTAATGCTCATCCAAACACTTGCTTTATATCCATATATCCATTCTCACCAACCCATTCACTTCTCCTCATAAATCGATTTCACAATTCTGGTTAGTCCAGCCAAGATGAAGAACCCTCTCATTCTGTACCCATTGCATTCTTCAAACAGCTTTCTTTGCCAAACCCCTCTTTCATTAATGAAATCACCGGTACCAGAATGTTGTCCTCGCACTGCATTGCAATAATGAACTCAACTGCAGCCTTTACAGGGAAAAAAAAAATGAATTCATCGGTGGTCCCTATCAAGATGCCGACCCCAAAAATGAGTTTTGCTGCCCCATTTGCTTGTACTCATTTCCCAGCAGACCTAATCTTTATAATCTACCTGATCCATCATTTGGTGTTACTTGGTCTAATCTTTATATTGCTGAAAATTGCCTTCTCAAACATGGTTTCCTGAAATTATTAGCTTATAGTTTTTGTTTTTGTAATACATCTGGGTAACATTTGATTCCACAAAATAGAAAATTACCAAACAAATCCTATGCTGCCCACCGGTTTTTGGAGGAATGAGATGTAATATTCTCATCGCTTTATCGGAATGGAGAAAGTAGTAGTTTATGAACCACTCCAAAAAAAAAAAAAAACCCGTCAGTTGTGCCAAATTAAATCGGAAATGGATCGATCATGATTATTGACCATACTTTTAATAAAGAAGCACCCTTCATTGTCCTCATTCAGCCACATCCATATCATTATTAATTACCCCAATGCTCCTTTAATATGCTCTTCCAATTTCAAAATTACATAATCCCTGTCCTTTCAAATTGCAGGCATCCCACTTTCTTCTTTGGGTTCTCCTCCAATCCCAGTTTGAATGCTTCTTTTCTTTTTTTCTGTTAATAAACAACACTTTTGCATGACTGATCTCATACACCCGCCTAAACAACAATTTATTCAGATATCAGTTTGACATGAAAAGATTGTGGATCATTGATTTTTCATACTATAGATGTATTTTCCTTTTTTCTTGCCCCCCTTTTTCTTTTCTTTTCTTATTTGGTGTGAACTAATGATTAATTAACGCATCTTTTTCTTTTAACAACGTACACTTTATCAATGACCTACTTTTTGAAAGCTTCAATTCTTTACAACTGTAATTGCCGGGTTTTCTCTGAAGCTTATTTTGTGTTTAATGAGCTGCCACTGACTCAAATTAATATTAAGTAGTCTTTCCTTTCATATCTTTTAAAAATTTATGCTTTGGGTTAAAACTGAAATTATGGGCATGTTCCTTTATAATTTTTTGTTATGAAAACAAGAAAAACGCATAAAACAAGTTTAGTTACCAATTTTTTTTTTCTTCAAAAAATTATTCAAAAAATAAGAACGATTTTTCGAAAACATCCAAAATGATTTTATCTGTGTTTTCAAAAATTCTTCTCCAAGAAAACAACTCGTGGGGTTTGAAATTATCTTGTGCTTTGGAAAAGTTGATGAGTTTTGAATGAGTGGTTATCAACTTCCCTTTCAGTCTCTACTGTTGATGTCACTTTCATCCTCAGTTGGTGTCAATCCTTCAAGTACCTAAATTTTCGAAAAAGTTGGATAAGGATTTGATAGCTTCAGCAGTCGTTCCATCCAGCTAATTAAACCAAAGAAACAGTTGTATGACTATAACCTTCGCATTGTAGTATTTACCATTTCATTGGTATTGGTGGGCTTTTGAACATGATGACAAATTCTGGTGAAAATTTGAAAATTGAAGTCATATTTTCTTTCAGTTCATACGTGGGCTCACGCTTATGGATAGTGTAATAAAACGTAGAATGGAAACAAATATGAAATACCCTAATGAAATGGTGCTTAGTGTTTGCGTTATGTTGAAGCCTGGAAGGTACCAGTAGTGCCGGGCAGGACCGGACCTTCATTTAGATTACAAGTTTATTCCTTTGATACAATGATTGATAATAAATATATTCAGTAGTCGTTGACATTTTCGACTCAAAACTTGTGTTCTTTTTTGGACATTCTCAAATTTTTGTTTATGTTTAGGCATTATTATTTCATTCATAGTTTTCGCACTCATTATAATTTTCTTTCCCCTGTTTTTGACTGGGTAATAAGATTGTTGTACAATGAACCTCACCACCTCCAAGATGCAACCTGTTGGTTTGAATAAAAAACATGAACTCTATGAACGAATTTCACTAACGAGGACATGTTTATCATATATATATATATATATATATACCTATATATATATATATATATATATATATATATATATATATATATGTATTAAACAAAAGAAAACATATGAGCCGTCAAAGTGATTAATAATAATAATATTAATTCATAATTCAACGCAAACATGGCACCGTCAGGTATCCTATTTATGTCTATTGGCAGTGGATTTGGACACGATTTTCTTCTCTTTGTTTGATTTTTGTTGGTGCAGATGCGATTAGCTTATTATAATTATGGTTAAGTCAAAACTGCGATAGTTAGTGTTTGTACCAGTAAAGGTCGTCCATTAAAATTATATATGATAAGAGGAGGACTGCAATCACAATTCACAAGGTGCTGCCACTTCCTAGCTATTTCGTCCATTGTGACTCTATAATTAATTTAATGACCCATGGTGATGGTGCCACTTGTACAATCATTAGGACCCCCCTGACGTTTAATTATGGGATCAAGAGACCAATGTCCTTAATTCCCACCTAATCCTGCTCATAAAGGGAGGGGAATAGGAATAGGAAAAGGCAAAACCGAATTGGCCCTACATCTACATTTCTCTTTTGTTTTGTTTATTATTCGCATACACGAAACTTGTACCATTGGTTATTGGTTTAAATTGGAGAAAAGCTACAAAAGCAATCATATTGAGAGCTGTCATCCATGATCCATGAGGGAGGCTCTCGACTCCCATTCTTTCCACTGAATGCCACCCATACCAATGGCGTGTACGGACTTTCTTGTACCTTGAAATGAGATAAGCTAACAGTTGTGTGTTTGATTCAAATCCAATCACTTAAACAGTTATAAAAGTAACCCAAATTCGACAGACAAGAAAATCGAACATTGTTATCAGCTCAATCACCTCAAGGATGGTGATAAATGAGATCAAATACTCGAGTAAATTGAGTGTCTCGGGCACATGATATAAAGCAAACGGAACATGCGATGTTATTCATCTCGAAAAACATAACAATACAATTAAATGTATAATAGTTAATATATAAATTAATGAGTAATAAAATGATATTAAGAGCTACTCATAATTATTCATCTCATAAATATCCACCATGATGGGTATATAATGTGAGGGTATATACGAGAAAAAGGATCCCAATTCTACCTTTTGAAAATAATAGACAGAGAAAGCTTTCCACACCTAACCTTGCTTCACTCCAACATATATTTGTATTGTCATATGGCGTTGGATCATTCTCAATCTAAATTATCTAATTGAGACGTGTTTTAAACTTTTAAGCCCAATTGAGCTATCCTTAGGATTAGGAAGTGGCATGAAATTTGCGCTCACACTTGTTTCATGGGTGATTCCAAGGGAATTGGGAGGGTGGGTATGGGACGTAACAAGTAGTAAGCAAATAATAAGTAGAAGGAAATATAGTAGGTAGGTAAGGTAGAAGGTAGAAGGTAGAAGGTAGAAGGTAGAAGGAGGGGGGAAAGAGCATGGGAAAAGATGGTTGGGGGGAAGGAGGAAGGAAGAAGTAGGAAGGGAACAAACTACTAGTAAAAGGAGTATGTTGAGCGGAGATTGCGGGCAATACCTGGAGGCACGACCAGACGCTGCCGGCTGTGGCGGACAGGCTGTTTCTGTGAGTGAGTGAGTGAGTGACTCTCTTCCACCACCACCACCCCCATACCACGTGTCCTTCTCTCCTTCCATCATCATATCATCATATCATCATCATCATCGCTCTCCCGTTTCTCTATTTCTATTTCGGTATTTCCTCTCCGTCCTAGGTTTTATTTTCTAACTGAAAAGACCCTTCTGCCCCTTATCCTATCTCTTTTCTTTTCTTTTCTTTTTTTCCTTTTTTAAATTTCAAATTTTGAAACCACTGTCCTTTTTTATCTGATTCACGTGACCTTCACAGCTCGCGGGCGATCGGCTGAAATGGGGGGGCTGGGCGCAAGCTGTGTTGACATGATTAATGATTGATGAACAAACAAAACATAGGGGATCTGCATTGTGCCATCATTATCCAGTTCACGCGGATTTGTCCATATTAACCCCCTTCAATACACTCTGTGTTTGTCGGTGTGGGGCAAATACCCGAGGCTACTTCTGACAATTCATGTCCCCCCCCGGCCCCCATCTATTTGTTCGGACCCCTTAACTGATCCCCCTACCTTAATTTCACCCGCGTGCCCCATCACGCTCCCAATTCTCCCATACGGGAATTCCACAATTCGTGTCGAGGAAAAAATGTCTAAAGGACTTTTGTTTTGTTTTGTTTTTTTTTTTTTTGCATAATTTATTTTTGAATTTTTTTAAAATTTCTTCTGAAATCATACTTTAGGATTTGTATAGAATATTTTAAAATCCATGTCAAATATTTTAAAAACATAAGTATTTTTAATTTTGTTTTCTTCAATCTATTAATTTTTAAATTATTAATTTTATCTATTATATTTTTAGTTATATACAATAAACAAATAAAATAATTTTTTTTTGTAAATATGATAATAATAAATTATTTAACTATGTTAATATGTTATACATATATTATATACATATTTTTTATTTTATCATAATAATAAACATGATCCAATGAAAAGACTTTTTGAAAACTAAATTTAAAAAATCTAATCTTTCATTAATTTTTTTTATATTTTTGACAAAAATATCTTTATTATTTTTTTGTAAAAATAGTTATTTTTTAAAGATATACGTAAATACATGAAATAGTAAAATACATTTTTATCCTAAATACTTTTTCAAGAAAAAAACATATAAATGATTAATTTCACAAATTTCGAGTTATTTATATAAGCCGTTCACAAACAACTACTCACCTAAATTATTATTTTTAATATATTTAAAATGTTAATTTTAAACGTATAAAAAATAAATAACTTATTACTTAAAAATATGATATTAAAAAAACAAAGGGCCCTAAGATTTATTACTTAAATATTCTAAAATAATGGCTGAAAATTAAATTTTACAAGCCTTTTTTTAATACACTAGTTTAAAACCTTTAATTTCGCCTAAAAAACTATTTCTAGTTACCCTCATTAAATTGCACAAGAAAACTTATTCAACTATCAGTGAGTAGAAAATAAAAAATTAAAAGAGTACAATTGGAAGTAAACTCTAAATTTATTTTCAATCATAAATCTGAACTCCCTACCCACTTCTTTCTTTCTCCCATCTTACTTTTTCTAGCCCCTTTTTTAAATAATGATAGGTGATTTTTTTGGCAGTTCTAAACTTGAAATCACCTATTTACTTTTCTCTCTACCATTTTTATTTTTCAATAAAATTGGTCATTTCATAAAAATCTGAATTTTAAATTTGTTTTTTTAATGTTTTTTTATCATCGTCTTGTGACTTATAGTTGTGTTGTCTTAATACGATCGGTTTAGTTTTCGTTGTCTCGTTATGATGTTTTTTTATATGGATGATTTAAATGGTAAAATATATTATATCGACGAATCACGATCTAGTTCATCATGGAATAGTAATATGTTATAGAAGCAGTCGTATGTTATAATCATAATATAATTATTAAATGTGTAAGCTTTAAATCGATTTATTGTGCTATTAACTTGGATGTTATATCATCTACTAGAGTTTTTAGTGAATTCAATTATATGCATAACTAATTTGAATCAATAAAATTATTCTTCCATTATATTTTAAAATATTTTCCCTCACAAAACCCGATTAATGCTTGAATACTGTTTAGTAATTAGAAAATTTTACATTTTCTTTAATTAGCTTTTGAACGAAGCGCGTTTGATTCACGAGAATAAAGACGAAAACAAATTTTGAAAAGCAAGAAAATGGAGTGGCTATTTTGACATTTTATATGAATCGGAAAACGGGTAAAGTTGTTTTTCGCTTGTTTTAATTAAATTCAACCAAATTCAATAAAATGGGGTTGAAAGATGAAAACGTATTTTAGCAATTGAAGTCACGAGAAGCGTATTTTACGAAATGGCCAAGATTAGAATCGTTGAAGATTTTTCGTAATGCAGATTTTGGATAGAGTTAGAAAATTTTTCGTGAAATTTAGGGGCATAATTTAGCGTTCTTTTATAAGAGTGAACACACATTGCCAAGCTATGATAGGCTGACTAAGATGTTTTTTCTAATTAAATATATTTTGATAATAATCTATTGTTATTATTTTATATATAGATTAATATCTTCAAAGTATTTTTCGTATAATTGTTGAAATTAACATGAGTGTTAGACTTTTATTTGATATTTTTATTATTGAATATAATCAAGAAAGGGATGCTTGTAAGGAGAATAATTCATATAGAATGATAAGGAAATTTATATTTCATTTGTGCTTTTGGAGTGCTTCAATTAGGATGATTGACAATAACTGAAATATATATATGATTCTTTTGAATATTATTTTTAAAAAATAAAAAATTTAAAATATTGAGGATAATTTTGAAAAACTATTTTAAAGATATTATAAATAAATTAATATTTTGAAAATAGATAAATTTATTGATTAACTCATCTGATCGATAAAAGCAGTATAAATCAATAATCTTTAAAACTTTAGAGGATGACGTAACATCAGTAGTATGAAAAGTATCATTTCAAAACACATCGTTTGATAATCCGATAATGCTTGGAAATCGCATGATTAGTCATAGCATCTTAATAAATGATGATTATGTCGAATCAGATTTCTTAGTATAAACATTATTCTGAAGAGAATTGCTTAGTTGATAACGATTAAGATCACAATAAGTCGGCGATAAAATGTAAGTAATAGAGTCGTGACAAGGCATGTTCTGATGGATTGATAACAAATAACACAAAAAATAGAGAAAAAATAAATATAAACCCAAATCGATGAAAAAAACCACTTTATTTTAAAAGAAATCCAAATATGAAGAAAGAAAATGGTGAAAGACCTAATTTCAGGTTAATAATTATCAAAAAAAATCATCTTTCATCTTTAATGAACAAAGGCTTGAATAAGAGAATAGAAAGGGGAATGACTAGAATAGTTGGGAAGGTCATAAAAGATAGAAGTTCAATAATTTGAAATGTTTTTAACAATACAATAATACTTTTTATTTATGTCTTTATTTTTAACAACTTTTCATGTTTATACAATAAATTTTTAAAAATAAAAAAATGATTAGTAAATATATATTTGTATTCTTTTTCCTTTTTATGGAAACAATATATTGGGATAAAAAGTTAATGAAAATTGGAGGGGCAGGGGTGGTAATGGGATTGACTAAGGAAGCAAAGCAACCACACGTTATAGGAAGTCAAAGGAGCGGTATGAGGTGACGGGACGCTCACAGGAAATGCGTGTGCGAAATTATAACCAACACAAAGAAGGAGATTTGGAGCTTCAAAAATTAACGGCACAATCTTTTATACTAATGAACGGACTCGGTATTCTCGTCCTTTCCCATTACGGAAGGCCTTGGAGCCTTTGATGGTATTTGTCTTGCTAGCCCCCATCTATTATTATTATTTTAAAAAACAAAATCAATTATCAATTATCAATTTCCAAATGAAAAAAAAGGAAGCAAAAAATCAAAATCAAAATCTCACGGTGTTCATAGGAATTTTGGATAATATAGGATTTCCAAGGTGGGAGTGGACAGGTTCCCAAGTTGTGGTTTCTACTTTCTACCATTGTGGGCGAGGAATAAAAAAATAAAAATGAAACGCCATGAAAAACAGACGGTTAATCTGGGAGTGGGAGTAGAAACGGAAATGGATGCGGAATGGTGTAAAATATGTAGGCAGAAGCGTATGAATGGGGGAGGTTTCTGCTTTCTAGGGCTTACGTTGGGGTTGGGGTTGGGGTTGGGGTTGGGGCCTCCTGTCCATGGTATATCATATATGAATGAATAAAATGGGAGTGCGGGGGGTGTAGTAGGTGGAAAGACCAATAATACCCCCTCCCATTAATATCAACAAAACGTGTTTCTCTCTGTTTTATTACTCGTGATTTTTTTTTTTAAAGAAAAAGTATAAAAACAAAAACAAAAGATCTCATTTTGTCATGGATAGATTGATGTGGGTCGGTCTTTCTTTCTTCTTTCCTTCCTCTGGTTGTTTCCATTTAGAGGTTTGGGTAAAAAGGAATAGGTTAATTTGATTTTTGACACAACAAACAAGGTGGTCTCCCCCAATTTTTGCAATTTTATTTTAAAAAGTGTTTTTGATTTCAAAAATCAAAACGTGTTGAGCTGTTAGGCTCTCTCTCTCTCTCTCTCTCTCTCTCTCTCTTTCTATATTACAGGCATCTCCCTTCTGTAATCCCTGTTATTACAAACCTTTCAAAGCCGTTTAAGGGCGCGAAGGTGGAATTGAATGCGGCCTGTTTTAGAAACATTATCAGAATTAGCACCCAAATCTCTTTCTCTTTCTCCGTAGTCTGCACAGACGGGCTTGTTCTTATATAAGATAAGATCTCCCCGAAATCGAATGCCACCGCGTATTGTAAACGCTTTGCTTTGATCTTATCCCACGCGTCGACCTCCGCCTCTCTATATTTTTCTACTCTCCCTGAGCAACCGTGGCTTTTCTGACAATGAGATAAAAAAAACCAAAGTTCGAGGCTTTGATGTTCCACCCATTTGGCCTCTGAAACATCGGGGCTTTGCTTTTTTCGTTTTTGGCTTCCGGGAGGAGTGATTCTGCGAGGTGGGTTTTTGAGATCAGGAGCAAAAATGGCGCTATCCTTTGACTGGTGGGCGAAGGAGAGTCACAGGGGGACGCCGGTCGTCGTCAAGATGGAGAACCCTAACTGGTCCATTGCGGAGCTGGAGGGCCCATCCGACGACGATTTTCTTCTCGCCGGTTCCCCCCACACCAACAGGGACAAAGGCCGGGGCAAAAACGCCAGGCAGCTCACATGGGTTCTTCTCCTCAAAGCCCACAAGGCCGCCGGTTGTCTCACCTCCATTGCCTCTGCAATGTTCGGCCTCGCGGCCGCCGTGCGCCGCCGTGTTGCTTCCGGAAGAACTGACACCGATAACGACAGCACCGGAGGCATGGAGCAGGAAAACCCAACGGTTAAAAGCCGGTTCTATTCGTGTATAAAGGTTTTCCTGTGGTTATCTGTTGTGTTGCTGGTATTTGAGGTGGCAGCCTACTTCAAGGGTTGGCATTTCGGCGCACCCCATCTTGAATTTCGATATCTATTGAAAGCTCCTTACGGGGTTAAGGATATCTTCAATTCTTTTTATTCTCGATGGGTTTTGTTTCGGGTGGAGTACCTCGCTCCTCCCCTGCAATTACTTGCCAGTGCTTGTATAGTGCTTTTCCTTATACAGAGTGTGGATAGGCTACTTCTATGTTTGGGGTGTTTCTGGATCCGATTCAAGAAGATTAAGCCGGTTCCTAAGGTGACTGTGGATCTTGAATCCGGTGACGGAAATGGTTACTTTCCTATGGTTCTTGTTCAGATCCCCATGTGCAATGAAAAAGAGGTAAATTCCAAACTCTGATGCTTTTGCTTTGTGTGTGTGTTTTTTTTTTTTTCCTGTTACCATTCGTCACTATGTTTTTGGAAGTTATGATCTGATATTAGAGCCTTCACCAGGTTTATCAGCAATCTATTGCAGCCTGCTGCAATTTGGACTGGCCAAAATCAAACATACTTATCCAAGTTCTAGATGATTCGGATGACCCAGTAACACAGTTGTTGATTAAAGAGGAGGTCACAAAATGGCAGCAAGAGGGCGCCCACATCGTGTACAGGCACCGGGTGATCAGAGATGGGTACAAGGCTGGTAATCTCAAGTCTGCTATGAATTGCAGCTATGTCAAAGACTATGAATTTGTGGCAATATTTGATGCAGATTTCCAGCCCACCCCTGATTTTCTGAAAAGAACAGTTCCACATTTCAAGGTAGCTAATCGTTCTCGGAATCAATGTGTCATGATATCAGAATGCAATGTTTGTTACAGTCTCATAGTCTGTTCCTTTAATTAAATAGCTTGGACTTTATTTCACCACAGCCACTTGATTGCGATGCAGGATAATGAGGAACTAGGGCTGGTTCAGGCGAGGTGGTCTTTTGTGAATAAGGATGAGAACCTTCTAACTAGGTTACAGAACGTTAACTTGTCTTTTCATTTTGAAGTGGAGCAGCAAGTGAATGGGATTTTCATCAATTTCTTTGGGTTCAATGGCACTGCTGGAGTGTGGAGGATAAAGGCATTGGAGGATTCTGGTGGTTGGTTGGAGAGGACTACTGTTGAGGACATGGATATTGCTGTTCGAGCTCATCTTAAGGGTTGGAAATTCATCTTCCTCAATGATGTTGAGGTAAGTAATTCTTCCCATCTTTCTTGGTCCATGTATATATTTTTTTGCCAGTAATTCGGCTGAAGTCAATCACCTCTTCCGTGATTTGGAAAATGCTTATTGTGGAATAAACATTGTACTACCCCAATTGTCATTGTTTACAATCAAAATGGTAGCTAATTGCTTTGAATACTAGCTTCATTAAGTTCTTTCTATGTGTAAATTTCAGTAGCGCATGGCTTAGTATTTTTACCAATGCCACAATTAGAAGCTCCATCAATTGGCGAGCGTGCATTTATTTTCCAGATTTTGCTTTCTACTAAAACCTTGGGAGCCTAAGAGTTTATTCTGATCCTATGTTCAGTGCCAATGTGAACTGCCAGAGTCTTATGAAGCTTATAGGAAGCAGCAGCACAGATGGCATTCTGGACCTATGCAATTGTTTCGCTTATGTTTGCCTGATGTTATCCGATCCAAGGTGCTCAATCTTTTAAACACTTGTTTCTTATAAGTGCTATTTGCTCAAATTTATGTATTTGGGGACAAGATTGATTCTAATTATTGACATTCTTCTGGGATCTCTTTTGGTTGATGCAGATCAGCATAGGAAAGAAGGCAAATCTAATCTTCCTCTTCTTTCTCCTCAGAAAGCTGATTTTACCCTTCTATTCTTTCACCCTGTTCTGCATAATTCTCCCAATGACAATGTTCGTCCCCGAGGCCGAGCTCCCATCATGGGTTGTATGTTACATTCCAGCAACCATGTCATTTCTCAACATCCTCCCTTCTCCAAAATCCTTCCCTTTCATTGTCCCCTATCTTCTCTTCGAGAACACCATGTCAGTGACCAAGTTCAATGCCATGATATCAGGCCTATTCCAGCTTGGAAGTGCATATGAGTGGGTTGTCACAAAGAAATCTGGACGCTCGTCTGAGGGTGATCTTGTATCCCTGGTTGCTAAAGGACCAAAGCCTCACCGGGGAGGCTCAGAGACTAATATTGGGGAGATGGAGGAAATTCTACTACAGGAACAAAAGGCCTCTAGGAAGAAAAAGCACAACAGGATTTATACAAAGGAGCTGGCATTGGCTTTCCTTCTTCTAACGGCTTCAGCAAGGAGTCTCCTCTCTGCTCAGGGGATCCACTTCTACTTCCTGCTTTTTCAGGGCATATCATTTCTTCTGGTTGGTTTAGACTTGATTGGAGAGCAGGTTGAGTAAACTATGAAATGGTAGGTTCTTAGGGGATAATTGAACTTATATAAACACAGGACACAAGGGCGGATTATATTTAGAGAGTACCCATTGAATGATAAATCATAACAGCTTTGGGGAGAGATATTAGAGGGCTGAAAGGTTAATAATGTTGTCCTCCAACCTCCCAGATCAAAATCTCGCCCAAATACGAGAAAAGTGCCACAAAGATGGCTTCATTTTGCAGAAGAAAGAGAAAAAGAAAAAGAAAAAGAAAATGGTGGTGCTCCTGAAAAAATATGAGGTTTTTTTTATTTCTTTTTTTCAATTTTGTATTTCTTTTTTTTTATTCTTTTTTTTTTTTGGGTCTATTCTTTTGTAAGAAAATGTTTATTTCAAACATCAATTATCACTTCTCAGTTACACAGGATATTCCCTTGTGCTTTTTTCTTGATTTTCTTTTTCTTTTTCTGCCCTTGTTCTTAGTCACTCAAATTAACTAACGTCAGAAGATGTAGAAATTAGATGTTTTTCTCATAATGCATAGAAGAGTGAAATCTCCCCACATTGTACTAAATCTTTGTTAGTGATCTCCAAGTTTGAATTGTTTCCATATTAAAATCTTTAACTAGATAAAGAGGGCAAATTCCAATGCCTTCTTCTGTATATCTGCAAGCTCTCACCCTGTAGAGTGTTAGACTGTAGTTGAAATGGAGAAAAAATTGTTTGAAAGTCACAACGATGCACATGCAGAGCAACTCTAACGGAGTTCTTTATCGAGTGTCATCCGATAACATTAAAATCTTGATGGGTGGCGTCGAGAGGTGTGAAATGTCGTAGGGGTTTGGGGTGGCGTATTTAAGCAGCTTTGAAGAGAGAATTGAGGGTGCGAAATAGCGGTTAGTGGTTATTATTCATACCAGCCAGTATATTTAAATCATGTTGGCGAGTTTAATTATATTTTTAATAAAAAGCGTTAAATTATTAAAATGTGGCGTTTTGGCGCTCTGATTGACCAGCATTTGTTCGTGGGTCAGAAATCTTATTCGGGGTGCAGTGATGTTGTATTACGTTTGGCCACTACAACTCAATGGGGTGCTCTAAGGAGGAGACACTAAGAAAAGGCAAGGAAACAGAAGAAGCACATGGGAATATGCAAGTATGCAGAGAAAAAGTACCTGAGGGAATATGCTTTATGTGACGTTGATACTGTGGTCCCCCCCATCTGATATCTGAGTGTTGGGCCACCGACATCATGTGTGAAGCTAGTGACCCCTCCCCCCACCCCACCCCCCCATGCCATTGCCCACCACCAAAGAAGGCCAAACAGAGCCCTATTGTGAGTTTTGTGTCCTAACATTCAAGACTGCTGACAGAAGATTTCTGTTTTCTTGTCCTTACCTTGAAACCGCTACTGAGTTTGTCTCGTAGAAGAACAAACATGGGTGGGAACTGGGAACTTGGAGGATTTTTTGAACTTACAACTCATTATTCCAAAACATTCTAATGGTGCTGATAAAAACAGGGGATGAAGTATAATTATAAATGTTCATTGAGAATGGTGTGGTGAAAAATATTTGATGTTGGTGAAGAAAAAAGGGCATTCACTCCATGTTTGGCGTCTTTTGTGGAAATTGATTTCTTGATGGGTATGGGGTTGCCTTTACTGCTGCTGGAGAAAACAACAGGCCCACAAAGGTTTCCCACAATATGACAAGAACCTTTTTTTATTATTATTAGTATTATACTTTACTTCACTTTCCTCCCTGGCCTTCTATTTAACATTTGTTAATTTATTTGTATAATCTTTTGGAAAGCAAGAATCAGGAGTTACCTTGAAACAACAAAACAAAGAATTATATTTTATTGGTTTGATGAGGTTCAAATTTGGTAATAGAAGTAGAATTTTGCAACCGTCAAGAGGTGGATAACAATGGGAACCAGCCATACCGTCAAGAGGTGGATAACAATGGGAACCAGCCATAGACAATTTAGTTCAGTTTGACCTCGTTAATGGTCGTGCGCCACACCTTTAATCGGATCCGAACTGGTCATCAATCATTATCTTGTGATCGACAGTGTCCAAGATTATGGTTGGGATCAATCTTCTGGAATAATCACCTGAAGAAATTTCTTGAGTTTTTACTCTCCTTAAACCCATTATAATTTATAACCAGACTTTCCATATATATATATATTTATATAATTTTGAACCCAACCCAATCGATCAACTTGACCAACATAAAATTAATCACAACTTAACCTGAGTCTCATAATTTTAGTTGGGTATATTTGGGTTCATGTATTTTATGTTAAGGTTTGGTTTGAATTGATTCTCAACCTCATCCAACCCACTGAATTGTAACCTAATTGTTGATAATATTCATAATATACCTTTTGATAATATACCTTTTGATATATTCAACAATATCCTAGGGCTTCTCCATATTCATAATATACCTTTTGATAGGCCTAGGCCCAGGCCCGGCCTAGGTGGAAGAAAGCCTAATAATATATGTAAATTTATTATCCGGGCAACCAATGAAAGAGGAAGAAAAAAAACAAGCAGGTGGTTGAAGCCATTCCCGGGGCTAAAATCTTTGGATATTAATCAGGGATAGAAGAGAATTGGACAAATAGAAGACGGCCATAACCGAGGGGGTAGCTCGGATAGGCGTAAAGGCTTTGGGATTTGGTCACTTAGGGTTATAGGTTCGAGGGATTAAAGCCCAGGAGCCATTTGGTATTTGCGCAGGTGTTCATTTCCAGTAAAGTGAAATTAGTCGAGGGGTGTAGTGTGGCGCAGACGTATGGTATGAAAAAAAAAAAAGACGGTCATAGACCATAGGTAAAGACACTTAGTAATTACTCACTACCTGTGTCTTTCCATTTTTGAGAAAGAGGAACCTAACTCCCAAAAACCTCGTTGGAAAAATGTTAACAGTACATACAGCATGGCAGCAACTGCTAACTCCAGTAGCCAAGACATATTAACGTGGAATTCTTGGGCCTTAGGCTTGAGTTGTGGCCTTTACTCTTTAGACGCAATAGTATTATACAGTAATAATACTAGAGGTGGGAGGGGGGCTAAACAAATTTACAAAGGGAATTTATATACCTCAGCTTTAGTATTAGCCTATTAGGGAAGGTACCCTACCCTTTATTGAACTTGGCGACCATTTTCCTTTTCTCATAAATGTGAAAGTGAACAAAGCCTTGCACTGGGGGGCCATGTATCATGTTATTCATGCATGTAGCTAAATAGTATCGGCCCGTGTTCCTAGTTCCTACTCCCTTCTCCATTGTCCTTTTCTTCACCCATAGCTTTTATTTTTCTTTTTCTTTTTCCTCCGCCTAGGATTACCCCCCACCCCTTCATATCTGTTGTTAAAATAATAATAGCAAACTTAATTAAGTTGTGATGCCGCAGTACTACTAAAGCCACAGAGATTTGAGACGTTAAAGAGATGATGAGAGAGATCAAAGGAGCACAGGATACCTACCTACTTACCTAACCTACATGCATGAACATATAAAATTTGAATTTCAAATCCACCCTCATTAATTAATTTTTCAAAATCCCAAACCCTCCAGTTTGTTTTCTTTAATGGCTCTGGTTTCGTTTTGAGCTTTCATTCCACACAGCCCTGTACTGTACTCTCTCCTGGTCTTGAGCAGGACTCAGGGAGTGCTTGAAAAGACTTAACAGGTTTGTCATTCATGGGGTTCCCTCCACTTCGATTGCCCGCATACAAATACATAAATAGAACATACTTGAATAATAATTTGAATCCTAAAAATGTAAGAAGTGAAGATTTAAGGGAGAAACACATTTACTTTGTAATAGAATGGAGCCTTGCACTTGTATTTGAAGGAATGCCATGTCAACAAAACGAACTCTCAAAGCCGCCCCCTCCCCTCCCCTCCCAAATCTATTTTCTGAACTTTATGCACTCTACAATATACTCTCTCTTTGACGTATTCCCCAAAACCCTCACAAAGCTCAAACCCACTTCCACTAAATCTACAACACCAACGAAAACAATCTTCTTCACCACTCAAAGACTCACTTTTGCTTTTCGAATATACATGCGGTCTGTAAATCTAAGAAGTCATCTTCTTCTGCTAAAATTCGAAGAACAAACAAGTTAGGAATTGAGAACCTATACAACTTTCAAGAATTTCCTTCTTTTTTTTCCTCTATTCTTTTCCTAGTTGAGTTAAATGTTCAGTCAACTTAAGGATATTTGAATTCTGTGTCAGGAAGAAACATCTTTCTCTCTCCCCAAAATTCTATAGCTCCAGTTTTGAGCGGCCTGTTAAACAAGTCCGAATTTTGGAGTTAGAAGGATACAGAATTTAACAAAAGAAAAATCTGCAGTAATCTCAAATGAACTTCTGACACTTACCATTCCCTCCAGGGTTAGAATCAAATCCCATTTGGAGAAGACTTTGGAGATCACCATCCCATACAGGTACAGCCTGTGCTTATGACAAGACTCTTTGTAAATGTGCTAATCACAAGACAACTAGGATGATAATAGAATGATCAGGAGATCCATTAGATACCTGAGTAGAATGAAATGGTGGAATTGGGATACCCGGCAAGGATCCGGGGGAAATTCCATGTGGGAAAGGGTGAGAAGAGCTCATTCCTGGACCAAACCCAAGAACAGATGTGCTGCCACCTCGTGAATTAAGAATCTGTGCAGGATCAAAACTAACTTAAATTGATTCATTTCCGTATTTATTCTAGCATAACATCACCTTCACTTACATCTTTGGATAGAAGTCGTTCTATATCGATGTTTAGTTCTGGATTGACAGTGGCAAGTTTCATCGACAGAAACTACAATAGGAAAGCAAGGATGTAATCACTGAATTGTAGGACATATAAAAGGCTAAAATAATTACACCAGTTGGGCAGATTTAATTTTTAGAAGTGCAAACCATTCTGAATTTCATGTTTATATGATCTAGTTCTAGTTTGATTTGCAATAGGGAATAAAGGGAAACTACATAGTGAGAAATTATTTTCCTTCAGCAATTTAAATGTATTGAAAATTAATTCATTTCCATTTGATGAAAACAAACATGACATAACATTGATCCACAACTATTATTGATCCCCCGCATAAACAATTGATGAGGCTAACTTTTTCTTGAATATAAATTTTAACAAAAAATTGATGCTCTTATATTTGTGTTGAGCAATGGCATACCTCAACCTGTTGTTGCAGTGACTGCACATAATTGATAATCTCATCAAGCATTACTGCCTTACCAGTAATCTTTCACCGAAAATAACAGAAAACTAATCAGTATCAAAATCAATGAAAAAGATCAATCAGAAGCCGGGCCTCCAAGTACCTTATTGCATCCTGGAACAAGTTCTTGAAGCAGTCTCATCCGCTCACTGATCTTTTCCCTTCTCACCTGCAAGCATAAAATAACTAGGTTCAAGATACATATATCAGAAAGCAGAGGTCTTCCATAAAATTGAAAGCATGATAGCAAGAAGGTACCCTTTCAGCAAGGCTGTGACTGTTAGTCGCCTGGCCCCTTCTGGCTCTCACGTGGATGTAATTTTCTTTTTGAGCTTCTCCACTGTTCGAATTTTCTTTAGAATGTTTATTTGGTTGCTTCCCACGTAAATTTGGACTCATGGATTGATCAATCTTTTGCATCTTCTCTTCTTGGTCTTTCGGAAACTCCGAATTCTCCCATGGGAGACCTTTTGGTTGTTCTCCATCAGCACTCTGTCATAGACATACAAAAACGATTTAACCACACTTTGAATTCATAAACAAGGATAACAAGTAACCGATTATACCTTGCTGGTATTCAACGGAGGAGAAGTATCAAAGGAACTTTTTCTTCTCTTCCCACTGGGTGAAACAACCACTGCATGGCCTTCTGAAATTTGGTGGCCCTCTTGAGATTGTGCACCATTTGTTAAGCTTTTCTCAGTGAGACCATCCTTGTTAGAGGCAAAATTTGGAGGGCATCCAGAATTAGCAGCCTGGCCACACTCAGCTAGGCCAAACGAGGCAACCATTTCAGAGAAACTCCCACTGCCAAATGGGTAGGGAACAAGGTGGGGGTTGCTACCGATTCCCTGATTTTCCAGTACAATAGGGTAAGTAGAATTAGCAAACTCACTGTGAGAAACCATTGAAGACCCTCCAAAATTCTCAGTCTGACTTAAGGACACAATGGGATCCCAACCAGAACCAAAGAAAGGGTCTCCTCCATTTGAAGATTTATACATGGATGCCGAGGGCATTGCCATTCCTGTACCCTTCTCAGAGATTGGGTGCATGTTCATCCCTGAAGACGGGCAATTCAAAAGACTCTGGCTTGTATTTTGAAACCCCATATCACCATTGTCATCAATGCCCATCTTATTCTTAAGGCAAAACAAGCCCCAGGAAACAGAGGAGAAAAGAAAAACCCCAGAATTTGTAGAAATCTACCCACACTAGCAGGAAACTAAAAAAGAAAAAAACTCTGTTTTCACTGTTACCAAACAAGGTCTGGATCGATACTTAACCATATAACAAAAGGGAAAGTGGGTTTGACCAAATACAGCTGGTAATATCTTGCAGGAGGAACAAGTAACCTAGACAGCTTTATAGAACAGAGGGGTTGTTAAAGCAAAAGAAACCTCTCGTTGCAGCATCTCACATAAACAGAGGGGTAAAGGAGAAATCCAGTGTTCAGGCATAAAATCTACAAAACACCAGCTACTTACCCCTTCTTTGAAAAACACAGCCTCTAGGATCAAGTCTACTCTAAGAAAAAATGGTTCCGCAGGGACAAGAAAGTGCACCTTTCAGAGCATAAAGTAGATAAACAATGGCATTAACCAAGAAACAGCTCACTAGACTCGCAAAAAGAAAGCAGATTCCCTTTTTCTCTTTTGTTGCCACAAGAATAAAAATTTCACACCCTCCTAATCCAAATTAAACAGACTTGAGATGGGCAGACCTGAATCTCTTGATCCAAGACTCAATGAAGAGGATCACAATAAGCTTCAAGCGAACAAATGAGATGAAAATGGGGTTAAGGGAAGCTGTATTGATGAAAATTGCAAATTTGAGATTTAAAAGAAAAGGTTTTGAATCAACTCCACCAGCTCCTACAAACCAATAAAAGGACAGTTGCAGAAGCCCTTTAGAGATATTCTCAGATGGGCGCCAAAAAATAAAGAAAAAGACCAAAAAAGCATCAAATTTTACTTGAATTACACTAGAATGGAAATTGGCAGGGCTTCAGGACAGTGGCCTAAAATAGGAATTTGATGGCAACCCTGAAAGCATCAAATATGCTTGCTTACATTCCACAATGAAAACCAAATTCAACAACTGCGTACTTGAAGAAACAACTAAGGAGGCATCAAATTCTAACTTTAATAGATCACAAACAGTATGGAGACCTAGGAAGCTAGAGGCTAGAGAGAGAAATCAAATATATAAAGGTGAGAGAGAAAGAGCCCTTTGCCTTACCTGCCCAAGTGAACAGGTGACATGTATGATTTTAAAAGACAGACTAACTGCTGCCCCAACTGCTCTTGCTGCTAAATTATTTCACAACCTAATCTGCCTTTTCTCCCATCCCCACTTTACTCCTTGTCATTTTCTTTTCTTTTTGAGTATTATATACTTTTACCTCAGAGGAGATTTGATTGGGTTGGGGAGGTTCTTCTCTTCAACCCCAAGCTTACCTTTCTTTTTCCCTAGCTTGCTTGCTCCCTCGTTTCACATCTTTTTTTACTGACACATTTGCCAACTATCCCTAACACTCCTCCCTTTGCTGTTCTACACTCAATATTTTTCTCAGTGCCAACTAACCCCTGCCTCATTTCTTTTGAGAAACCACCCATCCTGCTCCTCACCTCCATCACCCTCCATACACCGGCCCCCCCATCTCCATTCATGTCCCACCTCCCATATCCTCTAGTACCTCCTGATTATATGACCACCCAGTCCTCCTATTGGAAAAACATCAAAAGATGATCCAATCAGTTGATGGGTCCATGGGGAAAATTTGTGGTGTTGGATGAAGACAACTCAGGAAAGGTGCTGTTGCTGTGGATCACATCACAGTTTCTCATTTTCCTTTACTTTTTTGTTTTCTGAATTATTTTCTTTTACTTTGGGCTTTTGGCGCTCAGGAACATAAGGAATAAGGGAATCTCATCATACATATATATATATAATTTTTACTTCCTTGTCTTGGTACGGTTTCCAGCTGTATTCAAAGACCTCCACACTCCACACTCAAGCGGGTCAAACCAAATTGTCCGGTCAACCACAACTCCGGTTGTGATCTTGCTGGAATTTGAAGGCATTCCGGAATTAACGGCCACTTTGCTTCCACGTAAAAATGATCCTGTACAAAACAGAACACAGTGGAAGCAAGTCAATCAGATTTACTATCAAACCATCTGGCTGGATCGTAGTGGTTTGATGTTTGATGTGGAAATGGTGCAGAGTCAAATACCATATAATACGAAAGATGTAGTGATTGAGATAGTATACCAAACTAATCAATGTGGCCACTCACACCAAATTATTCTATTCACTAGCTTTTCCCAGTGGGGCCTGCCTAGGCCCCTGCCCCTTGAATCCTTGATATACTCGAGATCTATAAGCTTTTCATATATTAATATTTCAATGGCTTTGTTTGTTGAAACAGTAATTGGATAATTAGGGAATGTATTTTATTATAATCTTTAATCATCATCAAAATGAATGATTTAAGTGTTCATATTTGACTTGCCTCACTTTAGAACATGGTGCCATTTAAGGAAAATCAAGACCATTGCTTGCTAGTGTTATCTCCCCTTATTTATTCCCATTGTCCGAATATATACTACAAATTTGATATATATATATATATATATATATATATATATATATATATATTAAAAACGAAAATAATTTTATCGATTAGTAGTAATATATCGGTAAGAAATCTGAATATCGATCGTTAAAAATGCGTAAAGAATGAAATAGCGTGCAATTAATATAATTTCAAGCACCACAGGTGATAATATTATAATAACTATAATACATATGAGTTCAGTTATGTAATATATTGACGACTATAATCTAATTTATTGTTTTTGTCTAATCGTATATGTTTTGTTTATTTGAATCGTTCACATACAAATAAAACAATATAATAAGACGATAAAATGAAATTATGAAAAATATAATAAAATTCCAAATCCATGAAGAAAAACTAATTTATTAAGAGATCGATTGATAGAATGATGTGTAGAAGATTGATTTTAGGTCAAGAATGATAAAAAATTACCTCTCAAAGATGAGTGGTTAGAAGAGAAAGTTAGAGAGAAAAAGAGACTAAGGTTTTGAAACTCAGATTTGCCTAATACTTAGGATATGATTTTATACTTTATTGTATTTGTTTGTATGATTGTGTCAAAGGAATTTTAATTAAGCCTATGGTTTTTCATGGAGGGTGAAAAACATCAACAAGTACTTTCCCATAAACCCTTTCCAAAGATTTGTCCTTCCCTGTGCAGGACAGGAAGGAATTCATACTACTGCAAAGTCCAAACCATGGGCTTCATGGGAAAGGGGGAAAAGAGGGAAAAAAGGGGGAAGCCATTCATGTAAACTATCATTTTTGCAGTGTCTAAAAACAAAGTCTACAGAATATCTTTTTTTTTTTCAAACAGAGAGAGAGCAGAGCATATAATAGATTACAGAACCTTGCCAGTTTCATGGCGTATAAATCTTTTCAGAATCATACTCACCCACCAAGAATAAATCACATTAAATCAAGAATGTGTTGTCAGAATCAAGTCCAATACATAGAATGGGGGCCAGGGGTAGCAGCTAGGTCCCTTCTAAATGGGGTTGGCATGTGTTAAACATCAGTGGGTGGTACCTGAAAATAATTAATATATCAAAGACATTGTTAAGCAGTAAAGACCAACCAAAAGAAACACCACTATCACGCCTGTGACGTTACATGAATTTTTGGCTTAGGGGGGGGCCTGGGGGTGGGCCTAACACAAACCCTTTGATCTACAACCCCCATAAGCTGTGGTCCTCCCCAGGCAGCAATGATGTGGGTTGATCAACCTAAGAGAAGAATCTCTCAAGATTTTCCCCTCCATCTTCATTAGCTTAGCACCTTAAAGAAGAAAAAGAAAAAAAAACCCTGTTTGGTTTTTGCTTTACAATGTTCACAGCCCATGCTTGATGCTCCACTCCCTTTTAAGACAGGGAGATTTATACTTTTAAAGAAGCTTTTTTCCTTGCTCTTCTTTACAAAAAGTCGGGCAGCCCCCCACTTTTCCATTTGTATGCAAACATCTGCTTCTTCTGGTTGAGGAGAACCCAAAATGATCAGATGGTGGAGTTTATTATTAATGTAAATTTGGGTTTAAAAGCATGGTACAACTCATCAAGATTACATTAAAATAAAGAAAAAAAGCATATTGTTTGGGTAAATTGAATGGATGATGGAGGTTAAAGTTAATAAATCACATGAAGAGAATCTGAAGCGCCCCCAAACCCCCCATGCCCCTCCAATTAACTTGATGGAAGCATGCGCAGGAGAGAAGTAATCATCAACCCTCTCTTTATAAAATTAAAGCATAAAGTTTGCTGTTAAGGAAGCTGAAAATAATGATGCCTTGTATTTCATGCAATTCCTGAAACCCATGATGGGATTTGAGGTCGCGTTAATCATTTTAGCTCATTGGGCTTTCCACATCAAGAAGTTTTCTGCCATGCTCATTTCATAAAATCCAAGCCTCTTTGTGATTTTCCCTTTTCATGCGTCTCCAGTCTCCACTTCTAGAAAATAGTGGAAAATTACTTCAGGGCCGGGAATGTACATATAGCCCAAATTTCACAAATGTCGCTTAAAAAGAAAAAAAAGCTTAAGGTTATGTTTGGTTACATTTTTTGAAAATTGTTTTTGTTTTGAAAAATAAATAAATAAAGAAAATATGGAAAAAACTTTTGATTCCTACTTTTATTTTTTGTTCCAAAAAACATGAAGAACAAATATATATAGATAACACGAAAATGATGTTTTTTGTGTTTTTAAAATTTGTTTTAAAAAACAGGTTTCAAGAACAAGAACAAATAGGCAATAATATTTCCTGTTTTGAGTGTTCTTTTTAATAGCAATCATTTTCTCAGGCTCACATACTCATGTTCATTAAGAAAATTTTTAAGTAATTTTTTTTTTGTCCAACCTTGAAAGCAAATTAACGTCTCAAAAAGCTCTAATTGGGTTGAAGTGAAATTATATTAACTCTTTTAGTTCTAGGATTTAGATTTGTCTTTCGGAGTTGGATGATTGTAATATAGAGGAAGAAGACAATAACTATAATTTGTTTTCTTTCTTTTTTATTGAATGCATTGTTTATAGTTTATTTTAACTTCTTTTTGCTCTATTATGGATTGGGAATGTGATATCGCATCCATAAGAAGCTAAAAAAACTTATTTAGGGCTTGAAAATGAAAACCTAAAAGCTAAAAAACTTATAAAAGCAATAGATAAATTATTATAATAATAAGATTAACTAATAGTTGAGTTCGATTAATTTTTTTTTTATCATATCATTGTTAGTTAATTTAGGAAATGGTACAATGGGTTATTAACTGATACTACTGATTCTTAGTAACTCTCACTTTTCCCCATCATTATCTAACTTGAAATAAAGGTATACGGAATAGGAAATATTTAAAAGGTTGAACCATTAGTTGATAATTAGTCTGATACGTTCAATAGTTTTAGGATTCCGTTTTAACAAATAAAATTAGGTTTTGGGTACCCTTTTTTTTTTCTTCTGTTTCTTTTTCTTTTTGCCATCTTTGGACTGTTTAGTTCAACTTGGTAATTGGTAGGGAGCTCGTAGCTAATTAAATATTAATTTACCACATAATTAAGATATATATATATATATATATATATATATATATATGAGACAAAAAAATGAGTACGTAGGGTTTGTTTAGTTCTTTTGTTTTTAAAAAAAATGTTGACAATAGTTTTTGAAAACACAGATAACACAATTTTAGTGTTTTTTGAAAAATTCATTCCTTGTTTTTCTTGTTTTTTTTAAAAAAAAAAAAACAGTTATAAAAAACGTGAACCAAACATAACCTTAGGTTCTAAAGTTTTATTTCTAGTGATTGATTATTTTTAAAGGAATTTCTAGTGATTTATTTATTTTATATATTTTGAGCAAGGTTGTTTATATTTTATAAAATGTCGTTAGATAATATCTATATTATTTTATCAAAATGATTATGACTGTAATGAAATAGTAAAGAATATTTATTAGATGAATAAATATTTCAACATATTTACATAAATATTATAATTTATTAAAAGGATATCTATTTTATTTTATCCATCACTATTGTTGATGCCTTTTTCAACCGGAACTGGGCTGGAGCGTGTAGGGGTCGTTGGGGCGGTTTGGATTGCGTGAGAGAGGGAGTGGGATGCGGAACCTTGGATTATGCAGGGTGAGGTAGGACATTGCGGTGGATCTGCGGTTATGAATGTAACACTCCTGCTGCGAAATCAAGGAGAAGGGGTCGCGAGGGCCGCCGGGGTGGCGCTCCGTCTTCGTCGGTTCTTTAGGAAGAGTGCAGAGGCGAATGTGTTGAATATGAGTATGCGTTTAAGAGTGCGTACCTTTCACCGCTGGGGTGGCCATGTATTTATAGTTGATGTCCAACCAGTTGTACTGTAACTAGGATTTGTTCCCATTGGATGAGATTTTCTTATCAGTATCGGATTTGGTAATGGATTTAGAAACATTTATTTAATCCTCACTTCATATTGGGGAGATCAGTGAAGTGATGATCTGTTATTATTTTCCCTTCCTTATTGATAAGATTTGGTTGGATTGGCAGGATAATATATTGTTAGGGGTTATTCTATTTTCTGTACGGGCGAAATACGATATGATTTGCAGGATATGGGCGGCCAATTAAGTCAAAGAGATCGTCCTTTGGACCCAACGGGTCGGACGCCGTTTGGGTTTGAGTAGGGGGCACGGGTATTGCGTTAGGCGCGCCACTTCTTTGGGCTTGGTGAGTGGGCCTCACGGCCCGTTTTCAAACTCTATCGGTTACTGACCCTTGGAGTGCACGGTGTGCGTGGCGAGGGTGTATCGTTCTTGCATCGGATCTGATTTCACGTGTGCGTTTGAGGTTAGGTTAGTTAAGGCTTAGTCGACGTCATATGTCTTGTGGGATGACTCTTGGGTTTCGCGCTCGTTTCCCCTACCTCTTCTAGTTTCTTTCAGTTTCTTTCGCAGACCTCCTCTGTCCCGTGCTTCTCTGGTCCTCCAACCTCTTCCGCGATCTCGTACTTTATTTGCTCAGAGTTCTCTGTTTGACCCTTTTGTGTAGAGTCTTTTTTAAAGCATTTTTCTGGGTAGCTTCTTGATGCGCGGACCGCTGGCGTCTCTACCTCTTTGGTCTCTCTTCGTCCGATCACGACCCAGTATTTGGGGTTAAATTAATTTGGATTTTCGTTTTTTCTTGTTTGCTTTTATTGTAGATTAGAGTCACTCTTCTTCTTTACGTATTAGCGATGACTCTTCGGTTGTTCTGGGTTAAGACGGAGTTAGGGATGCTTCGTAGTTCGGTCGTCAGTTGGACCGAGAAACGTTCTTGGGCGCCCTCCTCTTCCTTGGATAAAGATAAAGGGAAAACAAGCTAATTAAATATCTGGGGGTGATTACGCCATCTGCCCGAGTCGACATCGCGGTGACTTATGGGACTGGCAGGTCGGTCCTTCGTATGGGGTTACCTTTCTTGACGTTATCAGGCCTCCCCTGGCGTCAGTATGGACCACATAGCGTCTTGACTTTTATGTAGCTTAAAATTATGCAGGATGGTATGTTTCTTTGAGGTGCCTTGATAATAGTCTTCGTTTTCCCGACACACTTCGGCTTCATGAAAGGGTTACCATGACATTTCAGTATCTGTCCTTCGACTCGCTCCCAAGCGGTTGGGAGTATTTTAGTGGGCTATTGGCCTTTTAGAGATAGAGGGCTCGGCGTCCCTAGTGTGGCTTTGCTCCTCTATCTTTGTGAAAGGAAACTGCAGGGCTTGGCTATTCTCCGGGCGCCACTGGAGCTCTCGTTGCGATCTCGATCTTCCTTCCTCCCATAAGTCGTGGAAGGCGCTATTTCTTTGTGGCTGATGCCATGGCCCCAGGAATATGATCGCTTAAAACGGGGCGACACTTTCTGGGTGTTCGGTGGCTTGGACCACCCACGATAATCTTTCATGAGTGTTTGCTGCATTTTCGGTATAACTTGTGTGAAGGTTCTTGAATATTTACGATTTGCCTTATTCTGTTTGCTTCGAGTGCTTTCGACTTGACCTTAATCTTGAAGATAATGTAAAGTAGCTCGGCGTTGGCGGAATGTCACCGCTCGTCCTTACGAAAATTGTCATCGGACATTCTGGTGCATCTAATTGAGGTCACAGTTCCATCGGCTTGAGGCCCTTGCCTCCTTCCACCGTAAGTCTCTCCCGTGGGCTTCTGCTTGACCACTCCTGCCCAGGGGAGAGATTTTGGTCAGGTTAAGTGTCTCGAAGCCCCGAAGTCTGCAGCGGAAAAATCAAGCTCCACTTTGAGAAAGATCGGCCGGTTTCGGTCAAGGTTGAAGTGGGGGCATCTCAGGCTTCTCGCTCCGAAGCGGAGAGGCGCGGTCGCTGCGCCAGAGGTTCTGTGGTCATGAGCTCTCAGCCCCGCCCAAGCTGCGTAAAAATGAAAAATCTCTTAGATTGGGTTTGTCGGCGCCGTTGGCGGTTATGCCTATTACGTGCGGAATCAGCTAGCCCCCGGAGAGTGCTAGGCCACCTCCTCGAAGGGTGGAAGAGTTGAAGAAAAAAAATTCGGAATCAAAGTTGGCGAAGATGGGGACTCTTTGCTCTTCGATGCGAACTCAGCCGGAGTGCGATCTTGTCAGATCCTTAAGGATTTTATTGGGAGGTCGAAGAAGTCTTTGCCGTTGATGAGGCTGCGGCTCACATCCCTTCGAGTTTGCCTCGGTAAGTCCGTATCGATGGTGCCATTTTCGAGGTTGATCCGTGTTGGATGTTGACTTCATGTTTGATGTGCGAGGTAGCCACTCATTTGAAGGGTCGTAGATAAGGCCAAACTAAGCAAGCATGTAAAAATCGCGGTTATAAGGCGAAGGAGGCCTCTCTTACGAGTAGGCCATTTTGCAAACGGTGCGATATATTGAAGAGGTGGAGAGACTTAAATCTGATCTAAAGCATACCGCGTCGTCTTGTGCCCGGGCGGAAAGTAGAGAGGATGAATTTTGAAGTAGCTTGGTGGCGGTTGAAGGCGACTTGAAGGTCGGGAGTGAGCTCAGTTCTGTTGAATGATCGATCGAGACACAGGATGGGCTGCGATCCTCCCCAGTCTGAGCTTGGGCCAGGATGAGCTCGTCACATCCGGGGGCGAGGCTGCTTGGCAGGAGTCTCAGGAGGCTGCGTCTGTGAATGGCGATCACAGTAATGATAAAATGCGTAGCGGTAGCCGTGGCTCGTGGCGAGGCCTCCGAGGCCAGGGCGCTGCTAGACACGGCTCGTCGTGAGGCCTCCGAGGCTGTAAATTCGACGGAGCGGCTGAATGAGGAGTGTCGCGGATTGCGCGGGGATCTTCACCAGCAAATATCCTTGGTTGCTCAGAGGGATGATGTTATTAGCAGACTGAGGGACCAAGCCAGTGCTGATGGGCCTCCGTTGGCTCGCTTTTCAGCGAGAAGGCGGAGCGATCTGCCAGACTTGGACCCCGACCGATCTCCCAGTGACGAGGGCGGAGGAGTCTTTCTCTGCCAATTATTCTCGAAGCCAGGATACTCTGGCGAAGCCATTCCCCTCTTCATCGATGCGTTCCTCCTGCGACGCCTAGGTTCTCTGTACTCATTACCGCCCGCTGATGTACGACTTTTATATCTTTCTTTTATGTACACCAGCTCCCTTTTGTCGGGCTTGGGGCGAGACATATAGCTCTCCTTTTAATAAATATTCATTTTTTATCGTCTACGTTCTCATTGTAGTATTTTCGCTTTTCTTCATGAATTGTATGGCTAGAGATTGAGATGCAGTGAATGGTCGCTGTCAGCTGTGTCGCTGAGGTTTCATGAAAATTTCAATTGTACCAGAAATTTGGACCGATTCCCCAGGCTTTAAGGCTTGTATGGCGGGCTCGTGGAGTGGTACGCTGGTCTTTGTTGGAATGTCTTGCATGTCTTGAGGCGAGTTTTTAGGTTGCAGTAGCTTCGTCAACGAGCGAGCGTCTCCATCGGTGATACGCATGGGTTGAGCGGATTCCTTAGAATTTGCATGACTATTTTGGTAAGAATTTAGTCTTCAGCGAGCGGTGATCTCCATGGTGGTTACATGCGTTCAAACAGATTCCTTGGTACACTTGACTATTTTGGCGAGCTCTCTTGACAGCGGGCCGATCTCCATCGGTGATTTACATCGTTGAGCAGTTCCTTAGTACGGCTATTTTTGGCGGAGGCTGCGTCGACAGAGGTGATCTCTATCGGCGGTTGCATGGGTTGAGACAAATTCAGCCCAGAATTGCATGACTATTTTTGGCGAGGCTCGTCGACGAGGCGGGTGATCTCATCAGATCGTTTGCGTAGGTTGAGCAGTTCCTTAGAACATGACCTATTTTTTGGCGGGCTCGTCGGCAGGCGGCTGATCTCCATGGTTGATTGCGTAGGTTGAACATATTCCTTAGAACACCCACGACCTATCTTGAGTCGTTGAACAGAGCCAATGAGCTGTTAGGCTATCTTGGAATAGATGGATAGGGCTCGTCCATATGAACTCGTCAATTACGGGTGTTGGCGGAAGCTCATTCAGTAATGAGCTAGCAGGAAGAGCTTCGTCGGCCTTGAAGCGGTTGGGCGAGCTTCGTTCATGAAGCTTCTTTGGGAAGAGCTGTTAGTGACATTAGGTAGAGCTAAATCCATGAGGCTGGCAGGAAAGGCTCATCCATGTGGACTCGTCAATCGCGAGCTATTTGGGAAGAAGTTTGTCCATGTGGCTGCTTCAGGAAAGGAGCTGTCTAGAGTGGAGCTTCTAGGAAGAACTTCGTCCCGATGAAGCAGTTAAGAGGCGGGAAGCTCGTTCATGAGAAGCTAATGGGAAGAGCTCGTCAGTCACGGACAGTTAGGTAGAAACTCGTCCATAGGGAAGCTAACAGGAAGAGCTTCGTCCATGTGGACTCGTCAATCGTGGCTAGCTGGGAAGGATTTGTCCATGTGGACTGTTGGAAGAGCTGCGTCACAGGTGGACTTCTAGGAAGGCTCGTCGATCTGACGGTTGGGGCGAGCTCGATGCAGGTAGACTTCTCGGAAGAGCTCGTCCATGAGAACTGTTAGGTTCAGTAGTGGCCAAGTGGCGATGGCCCAGAGTGGCGTATGTGAGGTGGCGATATGGCCAGAAGTGGCTGGTGATGTAACTTTGAGCGATCGACTCTTCGGTGGCGTGACGTCAATTAGACGGACTCGTCGAAGTGTTTCTTGGGCTCTGGCGCTATGGTAGGCGGCGATGTAGTGGCGTGTAACTGGCGATCGACTCCTCGGGTAAGCGTGACTGTCAGATGAGCTGAACGCTCGTGTGAAATTTCTTTGGAGCTCGGCGTTGTGGCCAGTGGCGATGTGGCCCAGTGGCGATGTAACTGGTGATCTTACTCCTCGAGTGGCGTGAGCTGTCAGTGAAATGGCTTCGTCGAAGTGAAATTTCTTGGGCTCTCTGGGCTGCGTGGCCCGAGTGGTGATGGCCAAGTGCGATGTAACTGGTGATCCAACTACTCGGGTAGGCGTGACTGTCAGTGGCGACGAACTCGTCGAAAGGAGAATTTCTTTGGGCTGAGTGGCTGTGAGCGAGGCGTGTAGCGATGTAGAATGGCGATGTAAGTGGCAATGTAGCTGGTGATCGACTCTTCGGGTAAGCGTGACACGTGCGAGTAGGCGAACTTCGTCAAAGTGAGCTCTGCGGGCTCAAAGTGTTTGAATTTGTTTGGATTGAGCTAACAACGTCGCGACCGTTCGACTCCCCGATTTTCTTGGTAGGTGCGAAGCGTCTTTAATGTTGATTGATGGAATTTGGGCGTTCGGTGACTTTTGTGCTTTGACCTTCTTATAAATGGCGGCTTCATTCTTTGTGGGGCTTATACTTTGTATATTTTGCTTTCACGGTGCGTGCGCAGGAATGCGGGTGAGATGGTCGTCGATGCAGTTGTCTTATTTAAGGATCCTTAGAAGATTTGGGATCATTTCTTGCTGTTCTACGCATGTGGGGTTGTGTTTCCACTAGTCTCCCCTTTATGGGAGTCATGTTATTCCCTAGCTTCGTGCTAGGGAATGCGTCCGGAAAGGGCGATGTATTTCTTGCGTCGCCTTCTCCATTTTCTGTTATTCTTTCTCTTCCTCCTTTGTCCTTTTTTTTGAAGAGGCTGTATGCGATTGTAATGTCGATGACATCAGCGATTGTAGCAGAATGTAATCCAGATTAAAATAAAAAGTGACTTTTATGTCACATGAACTTTCTCATTATGGATTTTCTGTGTCTTATATATACGAGCCCATTTTGAGATGTCTAACTTCAAATAACCGTGAGCAGCTCAGCTCGTTACATAAGATCGATAAGGCTATTTAATATTACAAGCCGATCTCTTGGTAAAGCAGCAAATGCTGCGCATTCCATGTGTGGTAAAATTTTTCCTCTCTGTTTGGAGCTCGTAATTACTGGTCGTGACTCGAGAGATCTGTAAGGGCCTTGCCGATTAAGGCCCGATTTCCAACATGCGCCGAGGTTCTTCCTTGTTAGTGGGAGTTTCTTTGAGACTAAGTAATCACGGAGTAAGCTCCTGGGTTTGACTTTTATTATAGTACCTTGCTGTCTTCCTTTGATAATCCTGCATGCGCCTTAGAACTTGCTCGCTTTTTCGTCCGAGTTCTAAGTTTAGAGCGAAAGGGCCTGCGTCATTGTGTTCAGTGATGCTAACCGATCTGGAGTATATTCAGAGCCTCGGGGGCTCATGATGTAGAGCTGGGGAGAATGGGGTTTCTCAGTTGCGACTTACGTAATCGTCTTTGTAGGCCCATAAGTACCACAGGGAGTACTGCCGAATTTTCGCTAGAGGTCTTCAATTTGGTCTTGGCGGCTTTAAGGGTTACATTAGTGACGACATTAGTTGGATTGCGGATGTCTTTGGAGATGAGTAATAATTTTTAATTAGAACCGACACTGAAATCCTACGAGAGATTTGGCGTTGTCGGTATTTTTAGTTGTTTGATGCCGGGGCTCTTGGAGATACGAGCACGCATATGATGGCTCGCCACACAAAATTGTGTATCTTACTCCACGTAATTGTGGCTAAGGGCGCAAACTAGCCCACTTGGTGAAGTAATCCACTGCGACGATTATGAATTTGCCTTGACCCTTACCAATGGGCAGGGGTCCCAGTATGTCCAAACCCCACTGTTGGAACGGCCAGGGGCTTGTGATCGATGTTAAAGGCTCTGATGGGAGGCGTGAGATCTTGGCGTGCTCTGGCCGGATTACGCACATTCTTAACTAGGTCGGTTGCATCTTTTGAGTATTGTAGGCGATGGTACCGCTTTCAGACTTTCACCTTTGTCTCTTTCGAACTCAGATATGGTTCCCTCATATGCTCGTGTACTTCTCTCGGCACGTGCTCGGTGTCTTCCTCTGTGATGCATTTAAGGAAAGGTGTGAAAAATCCTAAGCAGAGACACCCTTGTGATTAGTAAACTGGCGGACCTACGCCATATATTTTAAGCGAAAAACTTCTTTGGTCGTTTGGTAGGCTTAAGTGCAATATAATCCCAAATGGGGGCTCCATCAGTCGGTTGGACAGGCACAGACGACCACCTACATATAGAGATCGATTGAGGTTGCGGTGTCGGCAGTGTCGACTGCTGAGGTCTTCCTGTGAGGCTGTGGCTAGCTTTGGCGTATTTCGGGGTTCTACGCTCTGAGGACATGCTTGACGCAGACCAACACTAATTTTTAATATGTCACGAACTTTTGGAGGTATAGAATCATCCTTTCACTTTTTGCCTCGTAGGTATCTTCTATTGTCCCTGACCACCCGGTGGGAGTCACATAGACCTCTAGTGCGTTGGCAATGAATGGGCGAGGTTGAGGCATGCTATAATGACCTCATACTCGGCTTCGTTGTTGGAAGTATGGAATCCAAATCTGAGTGCGTATTCGATATCTATTCCCTTACGGAGAATTCGAGTTGGACTGCTCCCTTCACAATGCGTTGAGGCTCCATCTGAGAGTTTCTAGTTAGAGTCATTCATTGTAGCGTTTGCCAGCGGTTCGAGGTGAATTCCATGGCGAAGTCGACTAAGACTCCCCCTTTATTGCGGTTTTTTGGCTTGTATCGATGTTGACTCGCTCGACTCTATGGCCCATTTCATCAACCTTATGGAGACTTCTGGTTTATGTAACACTTGCTTCATCAGGTGGCTATTCAGTTTAGGACTTCTATGGTGTGAGCCTAGAAGTAAGGGTGAAGTTTTCGAGCTGCGGTTACCAAGGCCAAAATTAATTTTTCCATCCTTGGGTATCTCTCCTCTGCTCCTCTTAAAGCCCGGCTGCAATAGTAAGCCCCGGATCTTGCACTCGTTCTTAATCTCTGGCGAGAATTCTTGTTGATCGAAGTACGAAGCGCAGGTATGGTGTGAGGAGCTCCAGCCATGGGACTTAGGAATGGGTGGAGAGCTGAATATTTTTAAGTAGAATGCTTCTTCGCATAGCCTCATTGGATACCTTCTTGGGACTTGGAAGAAGGTCATTTTCACTTGCCACAGATACCCAGGCACCTTGGGCGACAAATCCTTCCGTCGTTGTTGAACTTCCTTTATACTTGATGGCTATGGCATGTCGAGCACGACCTTTATCTTTTCAGGGGATATAAAGTGTCGGAGTATCCCATGTAGTATCAAGTGTCTTTATTTCTCTTTTGAGTTGTCGATCGTCAGGTCTGCGATGTCCGTAGTCCCTATGGAACTCGCGTGCCCAGGTTGTCTCTTGTTGTGGGTCGGCTTCGTAAGTTGGCCATCTCGGGAATTGTTAAGTTGTGCCCGCTGCGCCGGGACACCGTGATCTTTGAAATTTGTCGAGGGTGAAGCGGCGGCGAATAACGTCGTCGTCTGGGGCTGGTGGGCTGGCCAGATCTCTAAGGTTGCCGCACAGGGGATCGCTCTTCTGTTTCTTGAGAGATCCTTCTGATGCGCTCTTGTCTTGGGGCTTCATCCTCGTCGTTTATGCAATCACTGCTTTTTTTAACATCGATTTGAGCTCTCTTTCTTGGATATGAGGCTTCTTCACGGATTAGCCTCACTTCTCGGCACTGCGAGCACCTACTATGGCGCTGCTTGTTTGGGGATTTTTGGATATGGAAAACATTAAGTCTTTTGACTGAATCCCTAAACCAGCCATGAACGCGGTGATCGCAAACTTCTCGTCAGGTATGTCCACCTTTAGAGACTCGGCATTGAGCCATTTGGACATAAGATCTCGGGATTTCTTTAGTACCACATTTGATAGTCGATGAGATGGTAACTTGGCTTCATGCGTCCGCTCCAATGAAGTGAGAGGCAGATGCAATGGATAAGTCCGTGAGGAGATTGGCGGCCAATTGGGAGTCTATTGAACCATGCCAAATTTGGGCCTTCCGGTGTTGCGGCGCTACACCTTCGCCTTGGGTCTTGGTACCCGGTACGGCTCCATTGATTTTGTAGGTGTTGAGATGATCGGCGAGATCTCTAGTACCATGAATGCTTCCACCTATAGCGTGCGAACTTGGCTAGAAGGGAAGTGGAGTACCTGTTTGTATAGGGTGACTGGTTTGTTGCACCCAGGTGTCCATAGTGTCGAGCACGATCAACTGCACCTTCTTTCCTGCGACCAGGATCTTTATTTGGAGGTTCTTGAACCTGAACTACATGAGTGTTCATGCTTTAAGGATGGCCATAATTCTCCGTTCCCGATATGTTCCCCGAGCTGCTTCATTACTTCTTCTCCCGGGACTCGTCGGTCTATGCCCCCTGGCACGGTTGGATTATGCTTCGGTTTCAGCCCTTTGGGGAATATCGACATTCTGGCTGCTCCCTCCTTTGGGGGGCGCCCGGTGTCGTGACCTTCACGAGTTTTGTCGCCTCCGGAGTGGTAGGATCACATCTAGTGAGTTGTTCTAATTGTTCTGTCGGACGTTGATTGGTGAGGCGAAGTGCTTCCACCTCGTCGGTGTTGGCTTGCATTGCTTCTAACGCGCCAGGAGGTCGGTCGTCTGCGTTGCTTGGCTGATCCTGCATCCTTGGAGGATTAGCGTTACCCCTGCTTGTGTTCCGTGTTGATACCATGATGGCGAGAAATGGAGTTATATTTATAAAGGCTGTTGTTCCCACGAGGCGGTATGGCCGATGCCTTTCAGCGGGCGGGGTGGAGGCGTGTAAGTTGTTGGGCGACTGGATTGCCGTGAAGTGGGATCTGACTCTTTAGTTATGCAGATTTGAGGTAGGACCATTGCACGTTGGATCTGCGAGTATGGATGTAGCACTCCTACGCAAAATCAAGGAAGAAGGGGAAGTGTGAAGGCTTGGCGAGTGGCAAAAAGCTCAGATGCTAAGTCAGTTTCTTTACGAGAGAAAGAGGCGCGCTTAGGAAGCCGAATGTATTGAATATGAGTATCATGCAAAGGTGCGTACCTTTCATATTGGGGTGGCCATCATATTTATAGTTGATGTCTGACGGTTGTATGCTATGTAGGATTTGTCCCCATTGGATGATTTTCTTATCAGTATCGGATTTGGTAATGGATTTAGAAAGAACTGTTTATTTGGGATAATCCTCCTTCCTTATTGGGGGGAGATCCAACTGGTGATGATCTGTTATTATTTTCCCTTCCTTATTGATAAGATTTGGTTGGATTGGCAGGATAATATATTGTTAGGGGTTATTCTATTTTTACGTACGACGAAATGTCGATTTGCGGGATAATGGACCTTCTAATTCATCAGAATGTCGTCCTTTGGACCCTAGCGGGCAGACCTTCGTTTTGAGCTGGTAGGGGCTTTGGAGGTATTATTGTGTTATTGCCCTTCTTTGGAGAAGCAGTAAGTGAAACATGAGCCTGTTTAGGCTCTATCAGCTATAAAATAAAGTAAAAAAAAAAATCTTTTTGTGATAAAATAAAAAATAAAAATGCTTGCATTAGGATTTTAATTAATAATAAAATTAACAAATTTTAATTACCAGCCTAAAATATTTCATAATCTTTATTATTCCTTAAATTCATATTTTAAATAAAAATGATCAAGATAATGGATTTTTTAACGTATTTAATCAAACAATAGAAGTACCAAAGAAAATAAAATATTACTACAATTGATTAATATATTATATATCTTTAAATGATTTTTTTTTTGAAGGACTATCATTAAATGATTTAATCTTTATATAAATGAGTTAAAATAAGAAAATAAATTTGAATTAACAAATAAAAATAATTTATTATTTTTTTCATTTTCCTTCTTCCTTCTTTTTTTTGAAGTACTCTCATTAAATGATTTAATCTTTATATAAATGAGTTAAAATAGGAAAATAAATTTGAATTAACAAATAAAAATAATTTATTGTTTTTTTTTTTTCATTTTTCTTATTCCTTTTCTTTCTTCTACATTTCCCCCAAAATTCTTATTAACCGAATATAAACCAAGTTTATTTCTTATTGTTCCATCAAATTTTATTTTATTTTCAAAATTTTCTCTATTTAAATAAAAAATAAAATCAAGTGAAGATCACTAGCTTCCCATGTAAATAGGGAGAGAATGATAAAAATGGGAAGTTGGATGTTTTTATAGAAGCACTTTAGAAAAAGCTACGTGTGGACCCCAAATTTTGAGACTTAGGATTTTTTTTTCCTTTGTGAGAGACAATCCCACATTGGAAATTCTGAGGAGAAGATGTGGACCTCGTATTTTGAGAACTAGAGTTTTTAACTTGTGGGATGCAATCTCACATTGGAAATTACAAGGGAGAGGCCTCCTTCTATACATAAGGGTCCTCTTCCCTTGATTTAGGAAAAAAGAGAGCTTCAGCGGAACATTCAAAAAATGGTTGGAATACAATGGTCCTTGATTAAATATTTTTTTTTGAAGAATAAATTAAGACATGAGCTTATATAATTTTGGCCCTATTAGTTCCTTAAATTTATTTTCTTAAGGAGGCTATGGGTCTTCCCCCACATTGAGTGGGAGGTCTTAAGTGGTCTCAAAGTTTAAAGGTTTGATGGCTTTGGGGGAAATCTTGGCTGCAAGTGGGCAGAATTTTAGGCGATCTCATTTGAACAATTCGACAAGAATTGATTCGGTCGGGAGGCTGCCGTCGCAATTTTTCTTGACTTTCTTTTTACTCTTATTTTATATAGTTATTTTTTAATTAATTGTCTTGTATATATATTATATTAGTCATTTAATTTACAGTCTTATTATTTTATTTTCCTTGTAAGTATATTGTTGCTTTTTGTTTATTTAATTAAATTGGCTGTTGATTTATATATATATATAATTCAATTTATTTTTCCTTAACATGTAAACTATCACCCACCCTTAATTTAATAAAATCCCCAAATTAAAAAGAAAAATTCAAGTTCTATATTTTCATTTCTCAGAATTTTAAGTATCAAAATTTCAAAATTGGAAATTCCCTAAATTTCTCATTTCTAAAATTCAAAATTTCAATTTTAAAATTCAAGTCCTCCAAATCTCAAATTTCAAATTTTCAAGTGTCATAATTTCAAAACTTAAGTTCCACAATTTCCAATTTCCAATTTTAAAGTTTATAATTTCAAATTTACAAAATTCATAATTTCAAAATTCAAGCGATCAATTTCAAATTTCCAAATCTCAATTCCAAGATTCAGTTGTCCCAGTCTTAAATTTTGAAAATTCCTAATTTCTAAAAGTCCCAAAAAATCTCAAATTTCAAATTTCATCTTCAAACATCAAATTTTCAAAACTTAAATTCCAAACCGGTCTTCAAAAATTTCAAACACACGATTAATTCTATAATTCCAATAAAATGGAATTTTAGGGAGTTAATTTGTGTAACATATAAATGGGCTTGGGTGGGGCCCGACATTCAATTTTAATAAATAATTTGACATATGATTTATAACAAATTTCTAATTGAATGTGAATAGTTTGTATTTTATTATGGCACTAACATTGTTTTCCAATTGATAACGCTTCTAACGTCTTGGTCGAAGTGCGCATTTTTCTGTTGAAACTTGGCGATTGTTATTTATATATGTCTTGCATGCTTTTGTATTGTTATTGCTTATCTTCGGTATTCATTAGTTGATTAGTTAAAAGCCATATTCTCCTTAGTTTGTTTAATAGAGACCCGATTTTAGGGGCTTAGAGGGGTGCTACGCTTCCATCGTACATTCCCGTTAAGTAACCTGACCCTCGGACCTAGACTCGATTTTCCCAGACCTGCCTTTTCTTATCAGGAGCTACATTTAGGGTTTTTATTTCTTATTTTGTTTTCACTTTTAAAATAAAAACAAAAATAAGTGGCGACTCCAAACCGTTATCTAAAAATGGGTTTATTTTTAATAAAAAACGAGTCTCGCCTTTTTTTAGTGGAAGCATAACCAAAAATCTGGGGTCCACAAAATAAGCTCAGAAGAAAGCGAGGTCAAGCTTGAATACAAATTAGGGAAAATGTGGAGTTTGATTGGACCAGTTAGTAGATACTTCTTTTTGTGCTTTTTGTGTATAGCACATCGAGAATTTTGACTAGCTGATTGTATCTTTCATATGTTTGATTGATTGTATCATTAGTATTGGTTGGTTGACTTCATCGGTAGATTCTTCTGTTTATCTTGTTATGTCAATTTGTTTCTCATTGTTTGTTATATACACATCATGTTCATCTTATACTCTTACTTAGATTATGTGTAGATATGGATGATATACCTACGTTTTGCATGACTATCTGTTGTATGACTACCTTTCTCCTGCATGATTGCTTGTTGCATGTCTATGTGGGGTGCACATGTATCCCCTTATCTCCAAACCTCTAGTCTCGGTCGACTTTGTGTCTCTTGGTTTTATGTTCGCAGTTGGAGACTTGTTGCTCCTTACTTGCTTTTCGACTGAGCTAGTGACTAGGAGTAAGGTCTAGTGATGGGCTATATCCATGTTTGTGAGCATTTTGGAGGTGACCGACATATTGATGCTGAGGAGTCCGATCTTCGAAGACTTGTATAGCCCAGAGCTAGATTTTAGGATACTTTTGTGACCGGTGTGCCTTTTCTGGTTTAGATGTCAATTAGGGTTTTTTGATGCACCCACACATACACTGTACACTTAGTTTATTCCTGAGCATTAAGAGTAGTGAGAGCCTTTACCATAGGCTGCCCCCTGGGATGTCGAGGAAGTGCATGTGTGGAGTTGATGACCTGCTGCATGGGAAGCACCGTCTCTTCGAGGCGTGTGGGAAGGTTGTGTACCATTGGAAATCTGATCGCTCTGCTAGGGACCCTTTTAAAAGACTACCTACCCTTGTCTTTTTAGAACCACCATTGACCTTTTAGGTTGAGTTTAGATCCAACAGATTAGGACTCCCATCCTACACGTGGGTGCATCTGTGAGCCTTCAGGGCCGGTTTTGTCACGATATGGATCCATATTCCTCTATTTTGGTTTCCTTTCTAGGGTATACATAGATTATCAGAGTATTGAGTTTCAGTGGGGCAGTTTTGTGCATAGTGATGGACTGCTTATTTCAGTTTCATTATAGCAGCGTTCTTTTTGGTTCGACATGGACTCCACTTTATTTGTTTCGGTTACACTTTCAGGATTCACTGACACAGACTGGGACCATCTTCGTGGGTTAGAGTTGAGGGTAGATTAGTACGTGCATCAGATCAAACAGATATGGATCAACATGCAACGGTTATTAGGCGACTTCTTTGATGGCGTCATTTGTGCTCACAGGATACAATACATGGCCTTAGTCGAGGATTGATGAGCGACGAGACCCCACGGCTTTCAGCACGGAGGATCTTTCCGGTTTGACATGGGGACACCACCTCCATCTCTGTCGATGGCTCAGGATGCTGCTTGCCTATCCCTCGAGGCACTCGTGTTGTTGTCCGGAAATTACATGGGGTGATCGACCACATGCGACTATTCCGATTCGGACTATCGGTGCCGAGGATTGCATCACAGTAGGTAGATGCTTAGATGGTTGAGGATTCGCGGGGTATGGATGTGTGGGATGGATTTGATAGTGCACCTGTGACCCCATTATCGCCTAAATTTCGGATGCCTGACATGGAGCGGTATACAGGCAGAGGATGTCCACGTACTCATTTGAGGATATATAGTCAGTTGATGAGGGGCATGGGTTTAGATGAGGCTCAGTTGATCATGTTGTTCCCTTTGTCACTGAGCAGTGTGGCACAGAGCTGGTTTGCCACCTTGGATGCTTCGCGTAGGCGGACTTGGGAGGATCTTTCCCATGAGTTTATCACGGCCAGGTTCTCTTTGACCTTTGTTATAGATGTCAACTGGGAAGATTGAGGCTATGAGGCTATGAGAGGCGAGGGGCTCATGGGGCGCTACATCTTTCATCTCTCATTGGAGGGAGAAGGTTATTCAGATGATTGATAGTCCATCAGAGAGAGAGCAGATTAGCATGATCATGAGGAGTTTACAACCCAGTTATGCTAGACATCTTATGAGCGTACCGATTATGGATTACAGAGCTTTGATAAAGGCATTGTATGGTATCTAGGATGGTATGGCGTGCGGTTTATGATCGGATTCTTCCTCTTCTGATAGTAAGGGGAAGAAGCCATCTGGATCATGTAGACCAGGGGAGGTAGGAGCCATCAGTTCCTTTAGACATGGGGCACCCAGGCCTCTGTACGCATCTATCTGACGCCTGGGGATTTCCTATACTTGAGGAAGTTCGATTAGACCTTCCATACCACCTCAGCCTCTTAGGTTACCAGCTCCATATACTCCACCACACCTAGTTTAAGCTGCACAGGTTGTGAAGAGACCACCTGCTGCTCATCTTAGACCCGAAGCCACGGTTCCTACCGGCGAGCCCTAGACGGCTCGGACACTTTGCGCCTCTAGGCATGCCTTTGGGTGAGGTCTTACAGACATTGATGACTGCTGGATTGCTTAGCCCATTAGCACCGAGGCCATTACCACAGGTTGTTCACCCTCATTTTCGGATGGACCTACATTGTGCTTATCATCAGGGCCCTGGACATACTACATGTCCGATTACCTTTGCTGAGACATTTGTTCGGGACTTGATTGACGAGGGTATTGTCACGGTTGGGACAACCTAGCATCGATTCTAACCCCCTTGGGCTTACTTTACACATGGTTTCCTCCTCCATTGGAGGTATTCATTCCGGTAAGTTTTTGTTGAAGTGGGGATCGCATCCATATGTTGTCATGGGATGATCAGAGGTCGGAGCCCATAGCATTTGATGATGGTTATGGCGATGATGGGGTTCATGAGGTGTTTTCGAGCCAGCAGATTCACTCACATGTCGTTTCGGCGCCGGGCATTACCCCAGTTTGGATCCCCACACCGAGGCCTGTGACTTTGCCTTGTTATAGTGTTCAAACTCCTTTTATTTTGACTCCACACCGAGGGACAATTGATACACCAAAGATCCAGTATGTTATCAGAGGAGGTAGAGTGGTTAGACAGCATCCTCCAGTTCCATCTCGGCCCATAGATCCTAATACTACTAGAGACGAGACAGTGAGAGAGAATGATGAGATCATCAAGCAGCTACAGAGTACACATGCTCGTATCTCTATTTGGAGTTTGTTAGCTTCCTCTACCACCCATAGAGAGACTTTGATTAGGGCTCTGAGCTGGATTCGAGTTGACACGACCACATCTCTAGAGGGCTTGATACATATGCTCACAGCTGGTCGAGCCAGTTGCATTGTTTTCTTTGAGGATGACTTACCTCCGGAGGGTTCAGACCACACTTGACCTTTGCATATATCAGTTGGTTGTTTAGGTCGTTGTGTTCCATATGTCCTCTTAGACAATGGATCTGCTCTAAATGTCTGTCTACTTGCCACAACAATTGCTCTAGGATATGGGCCCACAGATTTTGAGCCATCTACATAGATAGTGAGAGCTTATGACAGTACTCGTAGAGAGGTGATGGGCACCTTGACTCTCGAGCTGATGATTGGGCTAGTCGTTTTTCAGGTTTGGTTTCAGATTTTGAGGATCCCTGTATCCTTTAACCTACTCTTAGGCCGCCCATGGACCCATAGTGCTGGCGCTATCCCATCTTCCCTTCATTTGAAGGTGAAGTTCATTCATGATGGTTAAGTGATCACTGTTTCATCTACAGGCAGGGCACATTTGACACGGCGTGGAGATTAGCCATGGGGGTGATGATTTTCTTATGACCAGATTCGCTTTTGATGAGATACAGGTCGTGGAGCCGGGGGATTTTGTCAGAGATTCAGTACCCATGTCATTTGATCAGCATAGCAGCACGGTCATTTTGGACATGATGAAGAGAATGTCGTACATGCCTGGTTTGGGTTTAGGCGATCGTCGGCGTAACCGTGCGAATTTATGCAGTTTTGGACCCGACCCACTGCCCCTTTGGTTTAGGATTTGTACGTAGAGAATTGGGGCACGATGCATGGCGCGATTCACGGGAAATTCGGATCTCGACCATCACATTCCATTTGACTATCCTCGCCGTCCTTACGAGTTTGAGGTTAGTGACTATTTTGTAGGGGTTTGAGCCATTGTGCATCTCGATGGATCGATTTATGAGCCTACTGATATCTAGCATGTTGAGCTACATCAGCTTTTTTCACAGCTTCAGTTGCGTGGTGGGGATCCTGACACTTCTACCACCTTGATTGCTCCTCCTTCCCCTGGGTGGTCTAGTGTGCTCACTATGTGCTTTCCTAATGAGATAGCTGATTATGGGGGTATTGATGGGGTTATGTAGTCTGACGATTATGATGAGGAGCTACTCCGGATGGTTATTAGTAAGCCTGAGCTAGATTCTGCACTTAGTTATTTTTAGATACTTGCTTTGAGAGATGATGAGGATGCTCCTCTTGCTCCAGATGATGATGCGATTACGGGTGGTGTTATTGTTGATATTGCATCTCCTGATATTCTAGGACATGTTGTGGGAGAGTCACGTCTTTGTGGACCCACCACTTTCTTTTGATGTTTTTCGGAGTTTGTCTCACGTTAGATGATGTACTTGCCTTTTCATCTATGGTTGAGCATTTGCGGTATTCACAGTCTCTTTTATTGATGATATTGATGCAGCGTGCCTCATTCACCCATCACCCAGTTCATGATATTGATGATGAGCCTTTGCGACTTGATTTTGATGATATTTGCGGTTTATTTCCGATCATAGTTTCTTGATGAGCGAGTTTCACCTCCTTTTGATGACCTTGAGACAGTTGACCTTGGTACATCAGACCAACCTAGAGAGATGAGGATCGGTACCACTTTGTCTGCAGATGAGAGGGATAGTTTGCTTAGGTTACTCAGATCATACTTGGATGTTTTTGCATGGTCATATGAGGACATACCATGCCTCGACCCTTCTATAGTTCAGCATCATCTACCACTTGTGCCACATGCTAGACCGGTTAAGCAAAAATTGAGGCGATTACACCCTCGATGGAGTTTAAGGTGAAGGAGGATTCAAAGCAACTTAGTGTTGGCTTCATATCGATTGGTCCCGATTACCGTGGCGCTAATGTAGATCCCTTGTTCCCCCAAGGGCCCAGGCAAGTTTAAGTTTGTGTGGACTTTAGAAATCTCAAGGCTAGCGAGGATGATTTTCCTCTCCATATTGACATCTTTGGTTGATGATAGTGCTACTTAGGCATGCGATGTTGTCTTTATGGATGGATTCTGCGGTTATAATCAGATTATGATGGCTCAGGGACCCGAGGAGAATACATCTTTCATCGAGTGGGCGCCTCTGTTATAGAGTCATGCCGTTTAGGTACGAAACCTTGAGTGCTACCTATCAGAAGCGACTACTACCTTTGTTTCATGACATGATGCACGGGGATGTTGAGGTCTATGTGGATGATATGGTGAAGTCCGTGATAAAGGGGCGAGATCAACCCCAGGCGACTCTAGGCGCTTTCGGAGATGGATGCTTACAGATTGAGGCTGAATCCCAAGAAGTGCACTTTTGGAGTGACTTACGGGAAGCTCTTAGGCTACATGATTAGTGAGAGGTATTGAGTTAGATGCAGATAAGATCAGAGCTATCCTTGACATGTCTCCACCACGGACCAAGGCGAGATCAGGGTTTCTTTGGGCGAGGTTCTGATATATTAGCGGGTTTATTGTTAGATTGACCAGGATACTTGTGAGGCTTATCTTGGAGTTCTAAGGAAGAAACGACCTGGGTTTGGGATGATCGGTGCAGTGGCGTTTGAGCGGATTAAGAGTGTTGCTTTCCCTCTTGTTTTTCCAGTACCTCCCATTGCACAGACTGACCTCTCTTGTTATATTTATGCGTTCGGATGTCGCTTTAGGGTGCATCGCCTTGGCTTGATGATTTCGTGGGGAAGCGAACTATCTATTATCGAGTAAGAGGATGTTAGAGTATGAGACGAGTACATTATGATTGAGCATACCGCGGTTTAGTTTGGGCCACTCGGAGGTGAGACATTACATGTGATATTCCGTGTAGCTTGTTTCGTTGCGATCCTTTGAGATATACGTTTGACGGACCCAGTTTGTGACGAGACTTATGAGATAGCTTGTACTTTTGGCGAGTTTGATATTCGATATGTCACTCAAAAATCCCCATAAAAAGTGTGTTAGCGAGATTCACTTAGCCTCGCTTCCGGTTCTTTGTGTAGCGATCCCCGAGCCCGACCCGACCCGGTAGGCGAATCCGGATCGAAACCCCGGAGACGCCCGTTTAATTCTTTTATTTTACATTTTATTAAGTTTTCTTTTTCAAAAGTGTATGACGAATCCGGCGAGCCGAATAGGATCCGACCGAGCGGTTTACTCCGGCGTTTTTATTTATCTTATTAAAGCGTTTAATTAATTTGTATAGTTGCAGCGGTTTGATTTTGGGCAAGCCTGATCATTTACAAATTTCAAAGCAATTGGTAGGCCTAAACATTAACAATACATTTAAGAAAACATCCTATGCCCTTTGAAAATGATATACAAAAATCAAGGTTCAGGGTTTAACCCTTTTTGTTTACAAAATACCACTTGTTCAAAAGAGATGATATGAAAATGATGGAGTATATACTTATACGCCGTACTCTCTCTATGACTCTGTGCTGCACGATCTTGTCTCCCTTCTTGTCTACTCGAAACCTGCGCATAGATAAAACTATACGCTAAGCATTTTCATGCTTAGTGGTTCTATACAATTCTATTTCAATATTCAATGTAGCTCAGCATGCATTTAACATTAAACCATGCCTATTAATTCAACATATACTCATGCTATTTATTTTATTTTTTTAGCTTTCAATTTTCTAAATCATTTACCAAATCACATCATACAATTTCAATACCTTGATTCATTTCACAATTCAATTTATGAGATTTAAGCATATACATAGAAATCCATTTATACTTTTCGTCAATGTTGGTTATTTCACGCCCGACTATTAAATTCACGTTTACGACGGATTCCGTTTAATGATTCCCGCCCTTATTATCATTCGGTAATTTCAATTCACATTTCACATTTAGTCTCCCATCGCAGCGGATGCGTTTGGTGCACCCGACATGTGATATCAGTCATGCCATAAGCCATCATGGATCTTAGATTGATTGCATCGGCAAGTGGGACATTTCTTCAATGCCATACGCCATCATGACGGATGCCGATTAGTGCATCCCGCCAAGTGGGACATTGGACAATTTCGGGGTGCCTTCGTGACGGATGCAGATTGGTGCATCCTGTCAGGCGGTTCGATGCAATATATCATTCAATTCATTTGGTTTTCCGTGCTACATTTCAATTCCATATTCACTTTCATATCGTCTTTTCAAGGATATACTCAATCTATGTACTCATTTCATATACTCATTCACATACTCATTCATGTACTTATTTCATATTTACTTGGTAAACTACCAAAATACTTGAAATAAGAATAGAGTCAGAGAACAAACATGAAAAAACTTGAAACAAGGAATAGAAGTCGGTAGAACAAACCCAAAAATCTTTGCACTTTGATTCCAATCCTTGGAATCTCAATCTCAGTTTGGCTTTTCCTCCTCGTCAGTCCCTATTCCAAAACCATTAAAGAACAATATTATTCATGTGTACTAGTAGTTTTGGTTAGGATTGATTTTCGGAGTTTAATATGAGTTCCAATTTCAACAAGATATATATATATATATATATATATATATATATATATATATATATATATATATATGCTATATATATATATATAGATGGATTCTTGACTCAATACTGGGCTTTCCATAGAGTCAAGAACACACGAAACGGAGTTCGGATGAAGTTATGACCTTAGGAGTTGGAGGTCATGCGTAATCACACCCAGCCGAGGCGGCGGGCGGGCGGCGACCTCAGTAAACTCGGTGCGATATTCTATCCTCCTCAGGCATATGAATGTATTCTTGACTCAATGGGCTTTCCATAGAGTCCAAGAACACCCGAATCGGAGTTCGGACGAAGAAGTTATGACCTTCCGAAGTTGGAGGTCATACGTAGTCACACCCAACCGAGCTGACTGACTGAGCTGACCTGATCTTGGTAAACTCGGCCTGACACCTTGGTCTGACATATTATATCCTCCTCAGTCATATGAATGTATTCTTGACTCAATGGGCTTTCCATAGAGTCAAAGAACACCCGAAACGGAGTTCGGACGAAGAAGTTATGACCTTCCAAAGTTAGAGGTCATACGTAGTCACACCCAGCCGAGCTGACTGACTGAGCTGACCTGACCTCGGTAAACTTGGTCTGACATATTCTATCCTCCTCAGGCATATGAATGTATTCTTGACTCAATGGACTTTCCATAGAGTCAAAGAACACCCGAAACTGAGTTCGGACGAAGAAGTTACCAGTAGCCAGAAGTTGGAGGTCATCGTAGTCACACCCGGCGGAGGCTAGTAGTGACTGACCTGACCTCAGTAAACTCGGTCTGACACCTCAGTCTGACATATTATATCCTCCTCAGGCATATGAATGTATTCTTGACTCAATGGGCTTTCCATGGGGGTCAAGAACGCCAGCTTGAGTTCGGACGAAGAAGTTATGATATTCCGAAGTTGGAGTCATACGTAGTAAAACCCAGCCGAGTGGCGGGCGAGCGACCTGACCTCGGGTAAAGCTCGGTCTGGCCTCCAGTCTGACATATTCCTCCTCAGGCATATGAATGTATTCTTGACTCAATGGAGTTTCCATAGAGTCCAAGAACACCCGAATCGGAGTTCGGACGAAGAAGTTATGACCTTCCAAAGTTGGAGGTCATACGTTGTCAAATCTGACGGAGCTGACTGGCTGGACGGTAGGCTCTACAAGAGCGAGGTACGGCCTGTAGCTTGCATGGTCTCTTGGCCTCCGCTGCATGAGGTCTTCGGCCTCCGGCGCATAGTCTGGCGAGCCTCGGTGCATGAGTCTGGCCGACTCTTCTTTGTCTGCTAACCTACATTGCATGAAGTGCATTGACCTGTTTGCATAAACCTCTATGGGTTGACCTCATGCCTATTTGACTGTTCATTAATGTGGCTACAATTTACTAGAAGAACTTATTGCCAAATTCTCTTTATTTACTACCCAAAAACCCGTTCTAAGGTCCGGCTACCGGCGGAATGGCCCGACTGACGAGATCTAGTGAGTTGACCTCGGTAAAGGACCATAACTTGAGTGAGGTCCCGAATCGAAATTCAAAAGCTTCTTGTCCGATTTAATTGATGTGGCTACAATTACCAGAAGGACTCACTGCAAATTCCTTCACTTCATACCCAAAAATCAGCTCTAATGTTCGGCTAATGCGCACTATCACAATGTGGCCTGACTTCTCATGGTTTTAAAATACAACCAAACATTCCCCTAAGGCAAGATAACCACCACCTGATCATAGGGTGAAAATAACCAAAGTAGGAGAAGACTACCTCCTAGAGTTTGTCGAAACTCGATTCGAGTCTCTACTTGCAGGTCTTGTCACGAGGAAGGATTTTCCCTCTTGCTTCGTCGGAGACCTATGGTCGGGTGTTGGAAATCTAGAGAGAAGGAGAGCTTCTCACTCACAAAAATATCTCTCTTTCTCTGTTTCGTTTTCTTATGGATGTATAATCGTACTTTAAAAGGAGGAAACTTCCCCTCCCTCTTTCCCTACATGCACATACCCATCCCTTGATTTTTCTTTATTTCTTTTGTATTTAGGTCCCTCTATTTCTCTATTATTCTTCATTTGGAGTCTCCTATTATTTTCCTTTATTCATTTTATTTCTCTAATTTCATAGACATATAAACTTACTAAATTGACCCTTAGGTCCCCATTTCTAATTCCATATTTTCTCTTTTTCACTTAGGTTTTTTTTTTACGGATTCAATAATCATTTTAATCAATATTCATCCTAATAATTCCCGGAAATACCCAAGTTATTTGATTATACCGGAATATATAATAAATTTTATTATATAAAAATTCTAGGGCTATTTTTGAGGCGTTACATCTTGGCTTGATGAAGTGATTGATGATGATTTTCGGATGTAAAGGAGATCGCGGGGTGACTAGTTTGTACGGTTGGGCGCATATGCTTTGATGGTGCGATAACCATTACGGATATGGGATAGGTGTTTTATTGATTTCTCCGCGCCCAGGCGATCATATCTGAGATCATTTCGTTTGGCCTTTGAGGATCGTTATCAGGCCACTTTAGTTTCTGTGTTGAGTATGAGGCATGTATCCTTGGGTTAGAGACTGCACTTGAGCTCGGGATTAGAAGGATGGAGATATTCGGTGATTCTAATCTAGTGATTAGACAGATCCAGGGTGAGTGGAAGACCAAAGATGTGAAGCTTAGGCCATATCATGCTTATTTAGAGTTATTAGTAGGGAGGTTTGACGACTTGAGCTACACTCACCTACCTAGAGTGCAGAATCAGTTCGCCGATGCTCTGGCTACTTTGGCTTCCATGATTGACATTCCTGAAGGTGTGGTAGTTCGCCCCCTGCTAGTTGAGACTAGAAGTGTTCCTGCTTATTGTTGCTTAATTGACGAGTCGGGGTTTGATGATGATGCGCATGGTATCATGATGTTATCGGTTCTTAGATATGGCACATACCACGAGGTCGTGACGGCCGAACAAAGAGCTTTGAGCAAATTTGTACCGGCTTTGTGATACATGGAGAGACACTATAGCGTGCGACTGGTGTGTTATTGTGCTTAGATCGAGATTCAGGCGGTCGGAGACGATGAGAGATCCATCTGCAGGGTTTGTAAGGCCCCACATGGGAGGACATATGTTGGCTCGTAAGATTATGAGGATTGACTATTTTTGGTTGACCATGGAGACATATTGTTGTCAGTTTATTCAGAGATGTATAGAGTGTCAGATGCATGGAGATCTCATACACGTTCCACCATCAGAGTTGCATGCATTGACCTTACCTTGGCCGTTTTCAGTATGGGCAGATGTTAGGAAGATTTAATTTGAAGTCTTCTAGTGGTCATGAATTATTCTAATTAAACATTGATTATTTCACAAAGTGGGTGGAGGCCACTTCTTATGCAAAGCTAAATGCGGCCAAAGTGGCCACCTTTATCAGATTGCACATTATCTGCAAATATGGGGTTCCTCATGAGTTGATATCGGATAGAGGTGTGCATTTCGAGGGGGTGAGTTGTGCTATTACGAGAGATATGGCATCCGGCATGCTAGATCATGCAGCGTATAGGCCGCGAGACAAATGGGCGATGAGGCCGCGAACAAGAATGTGCAAGAGGATTCTCGCAAGATGATTGAGACTTCTGGGGCCCAGTGAAGCTTCCTTTTGCATTATGGGTGTAGCGCACCTCCTTTCGCACTTCTACAGGAGCCACACCTTACTCTCTAGTTTATGGCATGGAGGCAGTTTTGCCCGTTGAGATAGAGATGAGATCCTTGAGAGTAGCCTTAGGCCGGGTTCGGAGGCGGGTGGGTTTAGTCACGGCTTGATCGGCTTAGCATTAGATATGAGAGGAGATTGAGCTGCGACCATATTCGAACACGAAAGGAAGATGGCTCGCTTTCAAGCGGGTCAAGCTAGACCCTGCAATGGCGATTTGGTTTGAAGAGTCCTCGGAGGTTAGTCTCATTGACCACACAGAGGGAAGTTTAGACCGTGGAGACGGACCTTACATTATTAGAGAGTTAACCCGAGGAGGGCTGCGTAGTTTGATGGACTTAGATGGAAACCAATTGCGGAGCCAACTAATGTGGATCCAGAAAAAGTTTTACGTTTGAGACCTTGGTCGCAGGATGGGTAGCCATCATTTCGGTTAGCCATATACCTTATCACTTGTGACTCACATTTTTTTTTACCGTTGCTAGCCCATTGAGCCTCACACGCGCATTTTGACCTATTTTTTCTCTTATAGCCCTGCTTACCTTTTCATACCTGGGATAGGGGCCCTTTGGTGTGTGGATGCCTTAGTTTAAGGATCTTCTGAGTTATGGACACATTGACATGTTCTTTATATCGCCTTACCACACTCACTTCCTTGTATCCGTTCCATTTCATAGTTTCTATGTTTTCACCACTTTCTTTCTATCTAACTTCTCGTTCTATCTCATTCTTTCCCACTTAGATTGGTGATCTATTCATTTCTTGCATGAAGTTTTTGTCATGTTATCCCTTCACTCATTCCATCGACATTTATTCAGAGACTTTTAGTTTGAGAGGCTTATGTCATTTCATTGGAGTTGTTTTTGTTGAAAATCAAGCCCACGTCGCCTCATGCTTGTGCATGTTTCTCTCCATATTTAGCATTCCTCTTTTCCTTTTTTAACTTTCCTGAATTAATGCAATATACCATCTATGATTACGAATCGACCAAGGTGGGCCGTTGGTTAAATTCACTTTCCTTGTAAGAGAAATTTTGTCAGGTGATATTGTCACTTTCGGAATTATCTCAAATACGCCAAACTATTTATTTCCTATTTTCTTTCATTACAAAAATAAGAAGTGAAGACTAGATTCCTCCTAAAGTTTTGCCTTCCGATTCTTCATGAGTATCGAGCGGGTTTAATCCTGTCTCTTATTCCTCCATCTTCATTTATGCTAAATACGGTCTAGCGTTTGGAATGACACCAACTCATCCTCCTCTTCTTCGATGGCGACCAATTCACTCCTTTTGACAAGAATCAAAAAAATCAAAGAGGAAGACCTTGGTGTGATCATTGCGAGCGGGTCACTGAGAGAAACTTGTTGGAAGATTCGCGAAACCCGGCCAGTTGGAAACCACGTCAACCACTTGAGAAAGAAGGGCGAGGTAATCATGTAGGCTGTAGATGAGCGATCGCCACAAATTGAAGCTAGCCCTTTTAACAAGAGGCAAATGGAATGCTTGAAACTACTATCTCCTCTTATGTAATCTGATCCTGGCTTGGCACATCTTCAATCGAGGTCATTAGTTCGAGGACCTTGTCACAAAGGTAATTCTTTAAAGCGCCTTTATTGTTGGTAAGAAACATAAAAAACCTTGGATCTCGTGGATAGACATCAATCATATGACGGGAGAATCACGACAATTTTTGTACATATAGCCCATGTCCAAATAATTTATGATCCGAATACTTCCGAGATGGTTCACTTTGAGTTGCGGTACTAGTTGGTTATTTTATCAAGGGATCTTACTCTCAACTCGATTCTCCTTGTTCCCTAACTTGGATTGTAATCTATTATCAATTAGTAAACTCACACCAAGGGGAAGAGGTGTATTACTAATTTTCATCACTCACGCTGTGTGAATTTCGAGTTGGATTCGGGAAGACGATTGTAATCTTTGAGGAATGCTGCAGACTCTACATCCTTAAGGGCACCCTGATCCACAAGAACAACCTCGAATGGTAATTGGTGGTAATTCTTTTCGGCCTCATGTCAAAATAACGATAGATTGCAATTATGTTATGTAGCACTATCGCTTGGGTAAATCCTAATGTTATGTATCTCGAGCATTTATTTCCTTCATTATTTAATAAAATCGAAATCCTTTAGTGTGAAATCATCAATTATCAAAGTAAGTTCGGTCTCATTTTCCCGTTCAACCTATAAAGCGTCTAGTCCATTCTCAATGATTCATAGCGATGTCACGGGGTCCGTCGAATAAAAAAATGTAGCCGGTACTAGGTGGTTTGTCGTTCATAGATGATCACTAGATTAACGTGGGTATTCCTCTCATGAAAGAAAAAATCAAAACGGGTCCAAAGTTTTAAAGAAATTCCCAAATGTAGTTGAGACCCGATTCAATCAAAATACAAATTCTAAAGTCTGATAATGCTAGGGATTACTTCAACTCCATTCTAGGAGAATATCTAGCAAAAGAAGGGATAGTTCACTTAAGTTCATGTGTTGATACCCCACAACAAAACGGAATAGCTGAAAGGAAAAATAGGCATTTGTTAGAGGTGGCTAGATCGCTAATGTTCTCTACGAATGTACCAAAATTATTATGGGGGGAAGAGCGTCTTGAGGCTACCTCATCAATAGGATGCGTGCAGGGTACTAAAATTCCAAACACCTTGTCAAACACTCCTTAAATCCTTCCAGACCACTCGTCTCATATCCATGCGATCACAAAAATTTCGGGTGTTTTTGTTCATATCAATCTAACAACATAGAAGTAAACTTGATCCTCGTCGCTCAAATTGCATCTTTCTTGAGTATTCTGCAAATAAAGGGTATAAGTGTTACTCTCGGTCTGAAAAATTCTACAAAATTCAATGGATGTCACATTTTTAAAGCGACCTTACTATCGAAATTGATATTCGGGAGAATTCAGAATAACCCGAGTTTGGAACCTTGAGTCATTGAGTGAGTCACCCGTCACTATTTAAAAATCAAGTTTCTATAGAGTCATGTAATGAAGCTGAGTTCATTGTTGACTTGTGGGATAATAAGGCATCGAGAGGAAATGGAGGAAGGAGCACTTTCTCAGCAAACCCATGAGGCTGAGCCGGGTTCTAATCCAAGCAAAATTCAGTGCTTGATGCTCCTAACTTTCGAGATAAATACTTGTTGATTGAGTTAGAAAATAATATTCTTAATATGCCTATAGCTTTGAGAAAGGAGTTGAGTCATGCACTCGGCATCCCATTGGAAATTTTATTTCACATGATAAGCTATCACCTACGTTTCGTGCATTCACTTCTAACATCACGAGATACAAGTTCCTCGAGATATTTCGAGGCTTTCAAGTATCCTCAGTGGAAGGCCGCGATCGATGAAGAAGTTCGAGCGGCAAAGAGATGAGTGCGTGGAAATTGCGAAGCCTCAGGAAGGTAGAAACCGATTGGGTGTAAAGTGGATTTTCACGATGAGTACAAGGCAGATGGTAATGTGGACAGGTATAAGGCTCGGTTGGTCGCAAAGTTCACCCAATCATATGGTATTGACTATCAAAGAAACTTTTGCTCAGTTGCCAAAAACGACCACTTGTTCGTGTAACATGGCGGCTAATCTCGTTTAATTAAGCTTCACCAACTTGATGTGAAAATGCCTTCCTCAATGGTGACTTGGGAAAAGTTTACATGGACATTCTGCTGGGCTTGAGACTACACATCGAATTTCAACAAGGTTTGCGAGACTCACGAAAATCCTTGTGGTCTCAAGCAATCTCCTAGGGCTGGTTTGAGCAGTTCACTAAGGTAGTGAAAGTGCAGTTGTTTATTATCAATCCGATCACACATTGTTTGTGAAACACTTCCCCGAGAAAGGGAAGATGGCCATTATCATTATATATGTGGGCGACATAATTTTTGGTAGTAATCATAAAGAGAAAAATTGACCTACTTAAAATTACGACAAAAATTTGAGATGGGGACCTTGGAAACCTAGTACTTTCGAATGGGATTGCTAGGTCAAAGAAAGGTATAGCAGTCTCACAACGCAAATACGTTCTGGACTTACTAAATGAAACAGGGATGCTAGGATGCAAGCCGGCAGAAACACCTATGGATTCAATTGTAAAACTTGAAGAAAGTGATGGAAGTCCTCCAGTTGATAAAGGAAGATATCAACGTCTTGTGGGAAACTCATCTATCTTTCATACAAAGGCCGGTTTATCGAGCCTGCGGTAGTATATTAAGTCGATTCATGAATAATCCAATCGAAAAACACATGACTGTTGTGACCAGAATATTGAGGTACCTCAAAATGACACCAGGAAAGGGTCTCTTCTTCCAAGAACATACAAAGAAAGAGATTGAGATTTTTCGGATGCAGTTAGGCGAGGTTCGGTGGCGATCGGAGATCAACTTACGGCTATTGTTCGTTTTGTTTGAGAATTTGGTTACATGGCGAAACAAGAAACATCTGATGGTAGCGTATTAGCGATCTTTGTGAGCGAATTCCGATGCTATGTACAGGTATCTGAGGAATGCGGTTGAGCAATTATTAGAAGAATTGGGTTCAGTTGAAGCATCCCATAGTGTTATCTTTAAACGTAAGCGCCATAATTATTCGCTAGAATCGGTTCATCATGATCGAACTAAGCACGTGGAGATAGATCGACACTTTATCAAGGAAAAGATTGAAGAAGGGTTTTCAAAGTGACTTCACTCCGACAAAGCGTCAAGCGGTGACATTCTGCAGCTCTTGCTCGAGTTAACCCGCAATCTGACGAAAAACTTGGAATGATCAACATCACAATACGGCGAAGTGTTGAAAATCAAGCCCGCGTCGCCTCATGCTTGTGCATGTTTCTCTCCATATTTAGCATTCCTCTTTTCCTTTTAACTTTCCTGGAATTAATGCAATATACCATCTATATGATTACCCAAATCCGTAAGGTGGACCGGTGGTTTAAATTCACTTTCCTTGTAAGAGAAATTTTGTCGGTGATATTGTCACTTTCCAGAATTATCTCAAATCTGTAAACTATTTATTTCCTATTTTCTTTCATTACAAAAATAAGAAGTGAGACTAGATTCCTCTAGAGTTTTTGCCTTCAAATTCTTCAGTTTTATTATACCTTCGTGCTTGGAGATATGTTCATTTATTGCCATATTGGTTTGTCTCTCATTGTTTCATTCAATCTATGCGAAAAAAAAAAGAGAAAAGAAAAAAACATATATAAATAAATGCGCACATATATGTATTCAGTATAAGTATTCCTTGATTTCGTATGTGGATTTATGAGGATCATTGTCTTTAGTGTATGTATTACTTGTGGGAGTTCGTATGTGGGTTTCCCGAGATCCTAGTATCATGTGTTTACTTTGAGATTTTATTAGTGGTATATGAGATGACCGATCCTCTCCTAGGGGCTCCGAGTTAGTGTCATATTCATCATCCAATTTGTCGACGACATGTCTTCCCCATGTAGTGATTTGGGTAGATTCATCATATCATCATCAGTTTTTCCATGCGTTTATCTTCGACAGGACCTCTCATTTTCACATATATCACCCTCATATGTTTATTGGTTTCGAGTTTGATGTTTCACTTTACATCCTTTTCCTCTTACCTATCTCACCACATGTTACACTTTTTGCATTACATCATTGTTATTAGCACTTCCATTGGATGTTCTTATGTCCATGGCTCATGAGACTTCTTATGCATGTGGCATTCCACACACGAGGGAATGGGGTTGATCATTGGGTGTTTGAGCCTAGTTTCCATTCATTTCTTTTAACTTATCACTAGCCTACATTAGTCCGTGTGTCATAGACCACCACACGAGACCATGGGATTTAACGTTTTCTTTGACAACATTTACTTTGATAGGTATTTGAGACTTGGTCGATATTTGGACATTATTATGTGGCTTTTTCTAGGAGATGCCTTGCTAGCATTGGGATCCATTTCTAGTTACGGTTCTAGATGACCCGAGGTTGTCTTTTGTTATTGAGGGATGGGTGGGCGTTCTCGACATGCCATACTAGGGCATACCCCCTATTTGTCGGGATCATTTGGATGTGTTTGTTTGTGTAGACAGATTCTTTGTAAGACCCGAGAAAATTCCAATTTCTGGAAAAAGGGCAAAATCGTAATTTCGGTAAAAATCCGAAAATTTTCTAGATCTCGGATGATGAAACGGATTTCTCCGTTGGGATCATCTCGTGAAATCTAGCTAACACGTCGAATTTCGTCGAATTCCGAGATAGTCGAAATGTGCACATTTTTCGAGGCACCGAGTATCGGGTGCTGTAAAATGAAATGTGATGTGACGAAAGTCACTTATAACATGTAATCATGTGACATGAGTTGCATGAGTAGAGAAATGATGGAAATGGACGACCGAGGTAGTGCCAAATGTCAAAAATCTAAGAGTGAGGACATGATTGACATTATTGAATTTGATTAAATGATAATAAGACGAAATAGAGAATATTGTTGTCCTCCATCTTTAAGTAAGGGCAAAGCGTGAAAGAGCGGATTGGTGAAACTTTGGTTGCATGTTTGAAGAAAGTGTGGCTTCTCTCTCTGTTTGAGGTTCAACTTATGATTCTTCGAACAGAAGGAAAGTAAGCTCTCTGCAGTGAGGGGCTCTGTGAGGGCTCCGGTTTTGAGGAGTTTCGATAAACTCTGAGAGGTAGGGGTTTCATCCTACTTGAAGTTACACTTTGTTTAAGTGTTTTGTGGATGTTTCGGTTGGTTTGAGGCCTTGAATGGCCGTTTGATCGGTCCCAAAACTTGGGACCCGGGTATTAAGGTAGAGCCCGTTTTGGGTGATGGTGAGTCACCTTGCCTTGGGCGTTTTGTTCCACTTGGTTGCATGCTGCAAATCATGTGAGTGGACATGGTGGGATGACCATGAAATTTAGGTTCCACAAAGTGAATGATGATTGAATGATTAGCGTGAGCAGTAGCAGGGTTTCTTGTTCATGTGAATGTGTTCAAGAAATATTTTGTGAAATAATGTGTTTTGGTTGATAATTCAAATTGAATTGCTCGTAGTTATAAATTAGCCCGTGAGCTGTTTTGGTGAAATGATGAATGTGCATAACATGTTTTATGTGCTTTAGTTATGTAAATATATGCATGATGATATATTTGCATGTGTGATATGGTGTGTTGGAAATGGCATAATGCATTTCATATGCACGGGGTAACCTAGGAATTAGGTGTGAGTGCATGACATGGATTTCCTGAAAAGCAAACATGGTTGCGAAAGGAATTTCACAGGATGAATTTTCGGAGAATGGGGTTGGGAGGCGAGTCCAGTGGATCATTTGGATGAGGTTATGAAGCTAACAGAAGTTCTCACTTTGTTCGCCTCGGAGGGTACTCCCATATTTTTACCGACATTCGGTAGTGTATTTTCAATAACAACAGGTTTTGTTTTGAAAATGATTATTTTTCTTATACATGGCTTAGGCAAGTGTGAGTGAGTCGGTGAGGACTCGAGACATGGGGATGACATGTAGACACATTCAAAATGGGATCACGCATTTACTTGAGTGTGTGTTTACATTGGAGCATTGCATATGCACTTAGGTGGAGAGTAATCCATTTAGGGTGATTTCCCTTCACGGGCATTAGCTCACCTGTCGAGGAATTACATTATTTGGTGCGGGAGCGCATGAGGAACGGCTCATCCTAGAGGCCGATCTTGAAGAGCGAGGTGTGGCTTTGGTGTTTTAGTTGGATACATGTATTAGAACATTTTGAACTTTTAATATATGGTGTATAAGAGTAAATTATTAACTCTTGAAACTATGATACATAGTTGATGTATATTGATGAGTATTGTCGTATGGGCCCAAGTGGCCGTTTTTACTCATGTTATATCTTATGATGTTGATTGGGACAGGTTAGGTACCTCGGGTAGAGCTCCCCGTACAAGGGAGACTCTGCTCGATTTTCGTGAGTGGTGTCGGGTAACCCGACATCTACGAGTATTCCGCAGGTTGATGGGTTGTCAACGGACACCCCGGTTTTAGAGCGTCATAGCTTGGTATAAGAGCTTAGGTATACGAATACCTAGGGAGCTCGGGTTTGGGTATCCATCACCACTTGGGTGGTTCGATGTAGGTTTAGGTATGAGATTACCTAGGAAATCACGGGACAAAACTAGGACACTACATGCATGTGTTTTGGGTGATTGTTTGGTGTGTTTTGTGTGATTTGATGAATTGTTGTGTGAAGGATATACATAACATGAAGTATTATGTGTTGTGATTGGTTTGTGTGCTTAGTAGGTAGCACATAAGTGTTAGAAAATTTTTAGGAGTTTTATAGTGTGTAAAACTGGAACAAAGGAAATGAATGAAATAAATGTGAATAAATTTATTTGGTTTAGTGGATAATAAAATAAGATTTTAATAAATTTTAAGGTTGAACACTAGGTGTAATGTGAGAACAGGAGGTTGAAAAATTTTGGACAAAATGGTCCAGAATAAAATGGAAAAAAAAAATGAGGTGAGAAAAATTATTTTCTAAGGTTTTACAGTTTGTAAAACTGAAGAAAATCAAATGAAATAAATTTTTATAAAATTATTTGAGTATTCTGGAAAATGAAAAAAAAAATAGATATGTTTTTTTTTTTTGGTATTTTCCAGTGGTTGGAAGAAATGTGTGAAAAAAAATAATAATAATGAAAAACGAAAAAAAATTGGTGCATGAACCATTGTTTGCTGCTCAGATGTGTGATGAAGAATTATGTGTGACATGGGTGGGCTTGAATGGCTTAATTAGTATCCTGATACACCATTTATCATTATTTTTGGTAGTTTGGCACGGAAATTTGTTGAAAAATTGTATTACAATACAATTAATGTATTGTGCCAAAAGAGGACTTGGCTGTTGGGAATTTTGTGTCACAATACAATTAATGTATTGTGATTGAGGCTAGGCATGAGAATTTTGTGTCGCAATACACTGAGTGTATTGTGACCAGTGAGTAAGTACGGGCGTTTGTATCGCGACCACATCTAGGTGTATTATGGGCTGAGAAGGGCTTGGGGCGGTGGTTGTGTCGCGACAGTTTGGGAGCAAACCATTACAACTGACCTTGCGGTGCGACATTTGGGCGCCCTGACCACGGCGCCTATCTTGTCTGCGAGCCAAGCCCCCATGCGGCTGCGACACGGCAGTTGGGGCTCTTTACACGCGGCGGTGAGGTGCGACATGGAGAGTACAGGCGCCCACGACACAGCGAGTGGCGCGGCCAGTGCCACACAGGTGGTGGTAACCGACAATTTGTGCGCTTAATTGCGCTTAGCTGTTGCCGGATGATCTTGTTTTACGAGTCACTTTTGACAATTCATGAACCTTTATTCATCATGAAAATTTTGAAAAAAAAAAAATTGAATAAAATAAAATAAAATCAATTAAAGTGAGACAAAAATTTTTTAAATGAAATTTTTGAAAAATAAAATTTTTGTGGATAAAATTGATTTGAGATGTGGTGATTATCGCATTGCACCATAATGAGACATCATTAATATAAAACGATATCACGTATATGAATAGTCTGAGAACGTGTTATTCAAGCTAACGTCACTGGTAGACTAAGCTGATTACAGGCGTACATATGGCTGGTCGAGGTGAAGGCGTGGGCGTCACGGGTGTAGTTAGGCACCACCCAGTGTTGATCGACGGGCCTTTGTTGAAATTTTGTAGGTATTACGGTTCTTGCCGCCTTGTTGAGTGCGGTGGTCGGGAGGTCCTGGTAACCTCTAGAGGTTTGGGCGCATCATCCTCAGGCATTCACGGGGGAGGAGGTCCAGATGGTGCGGACCATTGGTTCCTGTACGGAGTAGAGAGAAGGTGTTAGAGGCTATGGAGATTACCTTTGACATGACCAGGATCAGACTAGCGGTGTTCCAGCTAGAGGGTGAGGCCCAAGTATGGTGGAAATGGGCAAGGACCTCTTGAGATCTAGAGGCAATGACATGGGCAGAGTTTCAGGAGCTGTTCATGGGTAAGTACTTTCCGGATACTGAGAGGCATGCGAAGGCTCAAGAGTTCCTGGAGCTGAAGCAGGGGACGATGACCGTGATGGATTATGTGGCTAGATTCACGAAGTTAGCCCGTTTTGCTGATGACTACGTGGCCACAGACATGGCCAAGGTGAGGAGATTCGAGAATGGGCTGAAGTTGTCCATTCGAGGCAGGATTGTAGGACTTCGCCTATAGGACATGGACTCCATGGTTGGGACGACCCTGACCATAGAGAGAGATTGAGGATGCTCGGAGCACTCGGGATGCGGGTGTTGGTAGCAAGAGGAGGATCGACCTTCATACAGTTCGGGAAGGCGAAGACTTACGCTTCTGAAGTTTCGAGGACTAGGGCTAGGATTGGGCATTTAGTCAGTCAGGGCAGAGGATATGTTACTTCTGTCGACAACCTGGGCATGTGAGACGAGATTGCCCCCAGAGACAGGGATCCCAGGACTTTGGGACAGAACAGTCCCAGTTAGGTTGTGAAACAGAGAGTATGCGGTTCATTCCTCCAGCGCTATAGTGCGGTCGGAAGGAACGGTTCGGTTTCGGGGGTGCTATACGGAGGCCTGCCGACCTGGTGGGCGGAGGGAGTCGGGGTGTGGGTCGGTCGAGATGCAGGACTCGATGGGACTTCTAGTCGGGCGGGCGGGCGATATGTTATTTGTCGGCAGCTTGGGCATATGGCGAGATTGTCCTGGGAGGTACCCCAAGAGGTCTCATGGTGCAGTGAGCATCTGAAGCGTGGGATATGTAGTGTATGTTTTCTACTCTTGCACTTGTTGACTAGAGTAAGCGTTTAAGTGGATGCATCATATTCATTCATTGTTGCATCTTGTAATGATAGATTTGGGCTTAGAGGTTAAGGCCTTTAGAGAGAAACCCGGGTATAGATGTTCTTCCACACAGGATGTAAGGTTGAGAGTTGACTTGATAGGTCGGGATTCACGGTGAGATCTCGAGTTACGCTCATGATGGACCCGGGAATGGGGTGTCATGTATGGCATCATTCGTTCATGTGCACGGTAACGGCTGCGTAGTCGGGTGTGGGTGCACGCTGTATGGTCATTCACCACTCTTGGTGAGTGTGGGTTGAGTTTGCCTTTGGGACTACGTCCAATGAAGACTCATAGTTCGAATCAGGAAATGAAGGGTAATTAAAGTGTGTTAGGCAAAGCAAGAAGGGGGCCGTTAATCCCCTAAGGTGAGAAGCCTGGAGTTAGGGTGAAGGGGCCATATTAGTATCGAAAGGTCTGTGTGGGTGAAGGAGACCAGGTAGTATCAGAAAGGTCTGTGTGGAGTGTAAGAGACCAGGGAGATATCCTAAATTTATGTGTGGGTGAGGGCAGGGAGCTATCGAATTCGTATTGGGTGTAAGGGCAGGAGAGATCCCAAATTTACGTAGGTGTAAGCAGGTTGGAAATATCGGTTTCGATGGATATATCGGTACTTGCATTTTGCAGATATCTATATCGGATATATCGGAGGAACTATATCGGTGGATATTCACATGAATATCGATATATCGAAAATTAACAAATACTTTGAAATTCATAAAAATACTTTTTAAAAGTGTAAAGAAATGACATTAATAATCAAATATATATACATTGCAATGAGTTTTAAAATCAAATGAGATTGATGTGGCTCGGTGCGACAACGATGGATAGATCCAGATTTAGGTAAAGATCATCTCATACCAAGACATGGTGTTAAGGTAATATTTGATTATAAGATCGAACATGTCATGAATAAATGTCTTGACATGTCTACAACTTCTCCATGGATGAGGAATTCGAGTTCATCCACATACTAGTTTGAATATTAACTAACATGAAAAATTAATTTATTAATATATTATTACTAAATTAAACTAATTTAAAATATAGAAAACTTCATATAATACTATAAATTTATAATATGCATACGATATTAACTAATATATAACTTGATTTTAAAAAATTACTTGAACATGAAATGTTGTTTATTAATATATTATTACTAAATTAACTAATTTAAAATATTAAATAATATATGAATTTATTTAGAGATATCACAAAGGGAAAATTTTTGGAGTAGAAATGAAGATGAATATTAGTAGAAAATTGTGATCAAATTGAATGATTTAGAGTATTTATAGATTTTTTGGGTGAAATACTTAGTTTGGATGAATTCAAAAATATATTTGTAATTTAATTATAGCCGTTGGATTTAATTTTGGTGCAAATATGGTCATTTTGATATATTTCGACGATATAATAATCCGATATATCGATATATCTCGATATCTCCAGATATTTTACCGATATTTCCGATATATCTAGATATTTTACCGATATTTCCGATATATCTCCGATATTTTAAAGCAAAAATCGATTCTGTGGCGACAATGTTCTACTCACCGGAAATTTGGCGAAATTCGATCGTCTGATATATCGCGAGGAAATATCGCGATATTTCTAATTCACACTGATTTTTCCTCTAAGCGATTTTCGGTAGCAAAAATGGCTTCGCTATAAACAGATGTAAAGTATATGGCCAGATATATCGAAGCGATATATCGGAAATTTCAATCAGGTGTAAGAGACCAGGGCTAATAGGAATTTATGTGTAGGTGTAAGGGCCAGATGAGATATCCACAGAATTTACATTGTGGGTGTAAGAACTTGGAAGATATCCCGAAATTTTTGTGTGGGTGTAAGAGATCTGTGGAGTTATCTGAAATTTATGTGTGGGTGTAAGAGACTCGTGGAGATATCCAAAATTTCTGTATGGATGTAAGAGGCTCATAGTGTAGGCCGAAAAGTTCTGTTGCCCGAGAGAGAAAACACACGGTCATGTTATCATGAAGACTTAGAGTTGAGTGATAGGAGTCGGGAGTGACTCGAGATGAAAACACACGGACATAGTTATCATGTAGACTTAGAGTTGAGTGATAGGAGTTGGGAGTGACTCGAGATTTGGATACCCCATTGGGAATTGAATTGGGTGGTGGCCGTAGGGCTCGATGGATGTCATTCATGACATGGACTAGGTTATTGGTCTATTTGTAACACCAGAAATATACCCTAGTAGTTTCAACATGTTAAATTATTATGTCGGCATAAATTGAAATTTTGTAAAATAGCGCGATATAGAGATTTGTAAAACCAGAAAATTGACCCCGGGTTATAAAGGCAAAACCGTAATTTGTCAAAGAGGCATCAAAGACATGGATTATGAAATTGAGGCAAAGTATAAATAATAAGACTTGTAATGTAATTATTGGAAGTTGGGGGATTAAAGCTAAATAATCAAAGTTTTGTAAATAGATGTGGGGCAAAAAATGCATTAATTTTGGTCTCTAAACAAGAATGCAAGGAAGGAGAGGAAAGGGAAGGAGAAGAAGAGGAAGGAGAAGAAGAGGAAGAAGGAGATCAAGCCAAGGTATGAATGCTTGACTTTGGTCTGAATTTTGTATGGAAATTATGGATTTTAGCATGATTTTGGTACAAGAATTTCTTGAGTATGGATTGCTAGGGTTTCCATTGAACATTGATTCCATCTCTGGGGTTTTGCTAGGCAAACATTCTAACTCACAGATTTAAGGGAAGTTTAGTTTGAAAAGCCTAGTTGATAATGAGTGGATATGGAATCCTTCTGAAGTTCAGGATTTGTAAATTGGAGTGAATTTTGGTATGAATCCTAGGATTCTTTTGCAAATTAAAAGTGTTTGTGGAGTTGTTGGGAGGGATTCCATGTTAGTTTTGATGAAGGATGCATTAAGGTGATCTATGGATGAAAGTGTATGAAAAAGGGGAGAAAATACACATTCTAGGCATTTTCGGGTGAAGTGTTTCGGTACACCTTGAGCCTGTACCGGTACACTTTGGGTTCTGGTCATTTTTGGCCAATGTGTACTGGTACACGTTAGACCTATACCGGTACACCCTGTTCTGTTTTTCCTATTTCGACCAGTTTTTGTATTTTGGCCATAACTTGCTCATTTTATATCCGATTTGAGTGATTCAAGTGGCCAATTAAAATAGACTTCAAGGAAAATCAAACATTGAGAAATAGGTATCGTCAAATTATGATTTTAGGTAGCCCAAAAATTTACTCAAGTGAGTATATGCAAGCCAATTCTGCATTAGTCTTGAACATAGAATTAGTAGGGTTGTTTTTCGGACGTGGCTTGAGTTCGGTGCTCCGAATTGGGTGATTCCAGTTGGAATAGAACCCTTAGCACCTTAGCTTTAAATGAGTACAAATAGATAGTGCCAAATATGAAGTTAAGATCCTAGAAAAGTGAGTCTTTCAAACTGTCCCTCGGGTAAAATCGGTAAAATGACTAGTTGGCATGAAAGTGCCATAACTTTAGTTTGGATGATCCGATTGGATTGATTCCAATTCCTGGGTAAAGTAGATTCATAGAAGAATAAGAATACATGAATAAGGGTGTGATTACATACGCATCATACTTTACGATTATATGAAATCTGATACGTAAGTAGACACGTAATGTGACTAGAATGCTTACTATTATAAAATAGTAAGTTCTTGAACTCCATAAAATTATAAAAATGCACAAGAGCTAGGTTATTAAATGACACGTACTCTATTCGATTAGTAGCCGGGTACTCCGTTAGTGCTCCGGCGCCGATTGGAAATGCCGGTACTCACGATTGGTCTTTCGGCACTCCTAATTGAAATGCCGGTACTCTGTTAGAATCTTCTGGCACTCATCTATTAGTGCTACGGCACTCACATCGATTAAGTGCTGCGACATATCACGATTAGTGCTACTTAGCGCCACATTACTGTAGACTAGAAATCACGCTGTGCGCACTACGACACTTCCGTCTTTGTATAGTATCTTCGGATACTTATTGTCTTTGTGTCTTACACTTTTATTAATCTTGATGCAGTATTCCCATAATTATATGATAATAGCTTTGAATAATGAATAAGAGGAAATGAGGTGTATCGTTACGTCTGTAATACCTACGGTATTTGAATATAAAGTAAGCTACGCCTTTCGATGGGAGACTTTGAATAAATATAGTCACATGTCTGATTATAAGTCGATGAAGTACCTCCCAGTGCTAGTATAAATAATTTTGTGTAGTACCTACGGGTACTTTTATATAAGAATAAGCATAAGTAATTGTATGCATCCATGATATGAATGCATGTAATTTCCAATATCAGTTATTGTTATATCTTTGAACATAAATGTGTCAGTGCATATCATATGTGTTACTAAGCGTAAAAGCAGCACGGGTTTTAATCAGGTGTAGGTACGGGAGAAGGCGTCGAGATATTGGCGATCTCTTTGGGCTGACACCTGAGTAGGGGTTCATCATTGTAGGTTACGCTTTACGATCGGTAATTGTGTCTTATAGTTTTTTGACTATATGGTAGGACCGATAATGTATATGTGTGACAACGTAAACACCACTCTGATTGGTAGTTTTATTTTGAGGACTTTTGTATATGATGTTGATATATTCTAAGACTTGGATATCGATGTCTAATTAAACGGAGTAAAGTCCGTATATAGTCTCGTCCGGGACCGGTTGGGATCGCATGTCGGGTCGAGGCCAGGGAATCGGGCGTGACCCGCTATTGGATTGTCAATGATTGTGACCTTGGGAAGGTCAGCGTTTACACACCAAGTAGGGGTTGTGTAGGGTTACATGTTGTGTGGATTATATACAGGTGTTAGAGGACATGCTGCGAGCATGCGTCTTGGATCATAAGGGTAATTGGGAAGGACGCGCCCTTGGTGGAATTTTCCACAGCTACGGGTTATCGGGCAATTATCTGGATCTTCCATATGAGGCATTGTATGGGAGGCCATGCGAGATCCATGATATGTTGAGTAGAAGGTGGGAGAGAGCTCCATCCACGGGCCACTGATCGATTAGGAACTGCCTTGGAGGAAGGTGGGCTTGATCGACAAGCGTCTTCTCACGGCTCGAGGCGGCGAGAGCTATGCTGATGTGCGACGTTAACCCTTAGAGTTCGAGGTTGGAGATCACGTCTTCTTGAAGGTGATACAAGAGGGAGTGGTCAGTTGACAGCTGTGGGAGGCTATCGCCGGGAGTTTGGTACAGGCCCTTCGGGGATACTCGGGAGGTGGGCACTATTGCGTGCCGGTGGCGGTGCCGCCCGACATGTCGGTGTCACGGGTGTTCCGTCTCCATGCTCAGGAAGTATACCTCGGATCCATTTCGTATGGTGGATTAGGGATGGAGATTGAGGTTGATCACGGTGGGACCTTCGGAGGGACCGGTGTGCATTTGGATAGCCAGTGATCGGGTTTTGCGGCCTTAGGGAGGCCAGTGAGGTAGTAAAGGTGCTATGGCGGCACTATGGGGTGGAAGAGTCAACGTGGGAGCGCGAGGACACGATACGGGCCACCTATCCCTTCTTGTTTAGGGATGAAGGTACGTAGTTTAATCGTTTAATATTTAAATGACGATTTTACATGCATGGTAGAGTGCATGTTGCATATGCATGTGCATGATTGTGATTGTCCAGAATTTCGGGACGAAATTCCTTTTAAGGAGGGGAGAATGTAAAACCCGAAAAAATTTCAATTTCTGAAAAAAGGGTAAAATCGTAATTTGGTAAAAATCCGAAATTTTTCTAGATCTCGGATGACGAAACGGATTTTTCCGTTGGGATCTTCTCGTGAAATCTAGCTAACACGTCGAATTTTGTCGAATTTGAGAACCCCGGTCAAAATTTACGTTTTGAGCTGCAAATTATCGGGTGCCATAAAACGACATGTGATGTGACGAAAGTCACTTATAACATGTACTCATGTGACATGAGTTGCATGAGTAGAGAAATGATGGAAATGGACGGCCGAGGTAGTGCCAAATGTAAAAAATCCAAGAGTGAGGACATGATTGGCATTATTGAATTTGATTAAATGATAATAAGACGAAATAGATAATAGTGTTGTCTCCTACCTTTAAGTAAAAGAACAAAACGTCAAAGGGAAAACGGATTACAGTGAGCTTTTAGGTTGTGTTTTTAGAGAGAGAGTGTGGCTTCTGGGTTTTCCAGTGATCAGACCATCGGAATTCTTGAACAGAAGGAAAATTAAGCTACGCGGTGAGACCTCTGCGAGGGGCTCCTGGTTTGAGTTTCGACAAACTACGAGGAGGTAGAGGGTTCATCCTACTTAAAGTTACACTTTGTTTAAAGTGTTTTGTGGATGTTTCGGTTGGTTTGAGGCCTTGAGCGACCGTTTGTTCGATCGAAAACTTGGGACCGGTGTGGGAATTTTTAGAGCATTTTGGACGGTCAGAGTGATAGTGCACTTGGTTGTTTGGGCTGCGGATTGTGCTTTGTGCTTCTGATCATGTGTTGGTTTGTATGGTAGGAAATGGCCATGAAATTCGGGTTCTGAGTGAGCCGTGATTGGATGATTGGTAGTGAGTGATAACTGAGGTTTCACTTTGTTCATGTGAATAGTGTTCAAGAAATATTTTGTGAGATAATGTGTTTGGTTGAGTAATTCCGTCAGATTGCTCGTAGTTGTAAATTAGCCCATGTGAGCTAATTTTTGGTGAAATTGATGATGAATGTGCATAACATGTTTTATGTGCTTTAGTTATGTAAATTTATGCATGATGATATATTTGCATGTGTGATATGAATTGTGTTGAAATGGCATAATGCATTTCATATGCACGGGGTAACCTAGGAATTAGTTGTGAGTGCATGACATGGATTTCCTGAAAAGAAAACATGGTTGCGAAAGGAATTTCACAGGATGAATTTTCGGAGAATGGGGTTGAGAGACGGTCCAACAGATCATTTTGGATGAGGACCATGACTGTTTCGGAAGGTTCTCCAACACATTCGCCTCGGAGGCTAGTCCCATATTTTCTGGAGCGTTCGGTAGTGTATTTTCAATAACAACAGGTTTTGTTTTGAAAATGATTATTTTTCTCATACATGGCTTAGGCAAGTGTGAGTGAGTCGGTGAGGACTCGAGACATGGGGATGGCATGTAGACATTCAAGTAGGATCACACATTTACTTAAGTGTGTGTTTACATTGGAGCATTGCATATGCACTTAGGTGGAGAGTAACCCATTTAGGGTGATTCCCTTCTTGGGCATTAGCTCACCTGTGGGGAATTACGATATTTCGGTGCAGGGAGCGCACGAGGGACGACTCATCTGGCGGAATCTTGAAAAAAGCCCAGGGTGTGGCTTTGGTGTTTTAGTTGGATACATGTATTAGAGCGTTTTGAACTTTTTAATATGTTGTATAAGAAGTAAATTATTAACTCTTGGCCCATGATACATAGTTGATGTATATTGATGAGTATTGTCGTATGGGCCCAGTGGTTTTGCCTCATGTTGTATCTTGCCCTTGATGTTGATTGGGCGGTTAGGTACCTCGGGTAGGCTCAAAGTACAAGGGGAGACTGCGATTTTCGTGATGGTGTCGGGTGGCTTGGGCATCCACGAGTATTCCACAGGTTGACGGGTTGTCAACGGACACCCCGGTTTTGGGGTGTCACATTCTTGCTGAGATGTCGAGCCATATTTTGATATTTAGGGGTTTCATCACTTCTTTATTGGATGACATACATGTCATACTTGGGCACATCCCTTATCCGCCAAGATCATCAGGAATTTGTTTGTTTGTGCATACAATCATTATCGAGAGGATGAGTATTGTTATGACATTTTCGGGATTTCATCATGTTTTGATAGATGCCACACCGGGGCATATCCCTTATCTTTCGGGATCATTTGGACGTGGATTGGTTGTCCAGACAGTTCTTATCGATGATATGAGCCATTGTTATGACATTTTGGACCGTCATGTTTATGTTGGATGTCATATTAGGGCATACCCCTCTAACCGCCTTCTTTATCTTCCAATTCGGGCGTTAGGACTTACGCCTCTATATGGATCGAGATGTTCGGACTTCATACGCATCACATTTTCTAGTGCGTGGATCGAGGCCCGTTCGAACCGTTTTTGCGTATCGGGCGTTTGGGCTTAATACAATATGGATCGGATGTTTGAGCCGTTTTGCATCACATTTTCTAAGCGCGGTAGTCGGGCGTTCGGACCGTCTTACGCATATCAGGCATTTAGACTTTGTCTTCATATGGATCGAATCATTAGACTTCATACGCATCACATTATTGCTTTCGATGGATCGAGGCGTTTAGACTTCATTTACGCATATCGGGCGATTCGGACTTCGCCTTTATATGGATCGGTCTTCGGAGACTTCATTGCATCACACATTTTCTATGCAAGTAGATCGGGCGTTCGGACCGTCTTCTACATATCAGCGCGATTCGAGACCGCCTTACGCATATAAAGCGTTTGGGCGCCCTTCCTTATGGATAAGATATTCGAGACTTCATTTTGCATCACATTCGCTATACCTTGATCAAGCGTTCGAACCGTCTTTTGCGTATTAGGCGTTCGAACCGCCTTCATATGGATAAAGATATTCGGACTTCATACGCATCACATTCGCTAGCTCTTGCGATTAAAGCGTTCGGACCGTCTTACGCATATAAAGCGTTTAGACTTTCTGCGCCATATGGATCGGATATTCGAGACTTCATACGCATCACATTCGCTGCTTCGAGATCGAGGCGGCTCGGACTTTGTTTTACGCATATTAGGCGTTCGGACTTTTCCTTCATGGATAAGGTGTTCGGACTTCATTTGCATCACATTTGCTGGGGTGCGGTCAGACGTTCGGACCGTCTTACGCGTGTCGGGTTCGGACTTTGCCTTCATATGGATCGGATGTTCGGACTTCATTTGCATCACATTCGCGGCATTGCGGTCGGGACATTTAGACCGTCTTACGCATATTAGGCGTTCGGACTCCCTTCATATGGATCGGATGTTCGGACTTCCCTATATCATATTTCTTGCTTACGATCGGGCGTTACAAATTTTATGTACATATTAGGCGTTGAGCCGCCTACATATGGATAAGATATTCGAACTTCATACGCATCGCATTTGCTAAGCGCGGCAAGTCAGGCGATTCGAACGCCGTCGCCACATATGAGCATTGAGCCGCCTTTATATGGATCGAGATGTTCGAGACTTCATCTGCATCCGCATTTTCTAACCTGAAGCGAGGTCATACGTTCGAGCTTCATCTTATATCGGGCGTTGAGACTTAGCCTTTATATGGATCCCGGATGTTCCAAACTTCATCGCATCACATTCGCTAGCTCAGCAGATCGGGCGTTCGATTCGTCTTACGCGTATCGGCGATTCGAGACTTCGCCTTCATATGGATCAGATGTTCAGACTTCATTTGCATCACATTTGCTAACACAGCAGGCTAGACATTCTGATGCCTTCACCATAGTTTAGAACTCTTAGATTTCATCTTTATCAGAGATATATATTGCTACCAATATTCATGGTCATTATCATCACACACTTTGATCACATGGTTTATTTCGGTTGTCGTACTCTCTGCTTGCTAGTTCATGAGTTTCTCCACGACGAGTGTTGATCGCCATACAGTACACATGATCATTCTAGTACCCACAGGCGGGCCGACTTCCGCTCGTTTCATATTTCGATACAGGTTTAACCTTTGAGAGGACCTTCTTAAATGGAGGTTGGATCTATATCATGGGCGGAACTATAGGTTATCTTGTTTTTTGTTGTTGTTGTCCACTCTTAGGGTGTCTAGGACCCTCTTGTCTTTGCTTTAGTGTCCCTCTTTGACACTCTTGGGGTTTTTTTTTTCTTCGATAGAGTTCATCTCGCTTCACTCACTTTTCACACCTTCGTTTTACTTCATTGTTCATGTTCGTTACACTCATGAACTCTATCGAAGAGGGGCATATTTGTGGACCTCAAATTTTGAGACTTAAGATTTTTTTTTCCTTTGTGGGAGACAATCCCACATTGGAAATTTACAAGGGAGAGAGGCCTCCCTTTCTCTATAAAAGGGTCATCTCCCCCTTGATTTAAGGGGAGAAAAAAAGGGAAACCATAGACTTGCTCCACCAAAAAAAGGTTGGAGACAATAATGGCCCTTGATTAAATATTTTTTTTGGAGAATAAATTAAGGCATGAGCCTATATAATTTAGGCCCTATTAGTTCCTTAAATTTATTTTAACTTAAGGAATTTATGGAGTGCTTACGTGAGTGGGAGGTCTAAATAGTCTCAAAGTTTAAAGGTTTGATGGCTTTGGGAAATCTTGGCTGCAGGGTAATTTTGGGAGACGATCTCGCTTTGGAGGCATTCGACTTAAGAGGTGATTCGATTAGAGGCTACACATACCCAGGAATTATTTTTCTTGACTTTCTTTTACTCTTATTTTATATAGTTATTTTTAATTAATTGTCTTTTATATATATTATATTAGTCGTTTAATTTATAGTCTTGTATTTTATTTTCTTTGTAAGTATATTGTTGCTTTTTGTTTATTTAATTAAATTGGTTGTTTATATATATATATAATTCAATTTATTTTTCCTTAACATGTGAACTATCACCCACCCTTAATTTAATAAAATCCCCAAATTAAAAAGAAAAATTCAAGTTCTATATTTTCATTTCTTAATTTTTAAGTATTAAAATTTCAAAATTCAAATTCCAAAATTTTCATTTTCTAAAATTCAAATTTTCAATTTTAAAATTCAAGTCCTCCAAATCTCAAATTTCAAATTTTCAAGTGTCATAATTTCAAAACTTAAGTTCCACAATTTCCAATTTCCAATTTAAAGTTTATAATTTCAAATTTATAAAATTCATAATTTCAAAATTTAAGCGATCAATTTCAAATTTCCAAATCTCAATTCCAAGATTCAGTTGTCCTAGTCTTAAATTTAGAAAATTCCTAATTTCTAAAAGTCCCAAAAAAAAATATCAAATTTCAAATTTCATCTTCAAACTTCCAATTTTCAAAACTTCAATTCCAAACCGGTCTTCAAAAATTTCAAACACACGGTTAATTCTATAATTCCAATAAAATGGAATTTTGGGAAGTTAATTTGTGTAACATATAAATAAGCTTGGGTAGGGCCCGACATTCCATTTTAATAAATAATTTGACATATGATTTATAAACAATTTCTAATTGAATGTGAATAGTTTGTATTTTATTATGGCACTAACATTGTTTTCCAATTGATAATGCTTCACAACATGCGAGTCGGGTATACATTTTCTCATTTGACAACGATTATTTATTTATATATATGCTTGCATGCTTTTGTATTGTTATTGCTTATTTTCGTATTCATTAGTTGATTAGTCAAAAGCCCTGTTCTCCTTGATTGCCCAGTAGAGACCCGACTTTAGGGGCTTAGAATGTATGCTTCCATCATTATCTTCAGATAAATAACACGACCCCGGACTTCTGTTTCGGTTTCCTAAAACTTTGCCTTTTCTTATCGAGTCATATTTTAAAGGTTTCTTTCTTATTTTGTTTTCCCTTTTAAAATAAAAACAAAAATAAGTGGCGACTCCAAACCGTTTTCTAAAAATGGTTTTTTAAAATAAAAAACGACTCTCGCATTTTTTAAGTGGGAAACGCATAATAGTAAAAAATACGGGGTCCACACTACGATTTCATCATAAGCTGTTTAACACTAATCAACTATCAGAAGTTGATTACGTGACTTTACCAAACATCCTATGAGAATTGATTGGAGGTGAATCACCAATCAACTCCTGATTATTCCTCCAATCAGTTTAATTAAGCAGGTTCTTAATTATAAAGCTCATATTGATAGTAAGTGGCAAAAAGATCCTTAAAACCTAAGATCACTCCATTTAAGAAACCCTTGTTCTCTTTTATTTATATACTTTAAGTTGGATCGTGGAAAGCCTTAAATTTGAATTTGTTGAATTGAAAATTAACATTTTATTTATTTATTTTCTTTATAAAATAGGTGCACGTTTTGTTTTCCCCTTTAGGATTTAAAGAAAAGCGACTCATGTAACCTACTTTTGATGAATTCCATAAGTTAGTCCTTGAAAACGATATCTAAAATACTATAAAAGTTGTATGAAGTTTTTCTTGGCCAAAGCTAGGGAAAATCCCTAATGTTTGATCCTATTGTCTAATATGGCCTTTAATGTTTTTTTAGATCCAACCATGCTCCTAATGTTTTTGTTGTGATACACTTGTGCTCCTACTGTTAATAAAATCAATAGGTAGGTAAACGGGGCGTTAACAATGTTGACATGACAACCTTCATATACATTTTTAATTGATGTGATAGCTTTGCTTATGATTCATTAAACTTAGAAATTATTTTGATAAAATTGCCCTTATCCCTAACCTCTAAATACCCCTCTCTCCCACCATTGTTTTCATCGCCTCCTTCAGTGTGGTGGTGATGATGACAATACTTTCACTCTCATCATCGCCCAAATCGCCATACTTGTACTGCTAGTCCAGTGCCTTGCTTAACTCGAAATACCATTCAATATTTGCATAACACAAGCCATTAAGAAAAAGCAAGTACTTCTTCCCTAGGAGATTCTTGCGAACAATGCACAACAATTGCGATTTTTGATTGGGTGGAGAAGGAGGAGAAGGTGGTGGTGATGCTAGAGGCGACGTTACTAGAACAATAGAAGCGGATTGATAATTAGGAGGCCACGACGCCGTGGCCATTTAATTAATAGTTAAATGTATACGAAATCACTCCAAACTTATAAACAACAATTAATTTAGCAAAGCAATAATGAAATCTTCAAAAGAAAAAAAAAGTTTATATTTTTTCTTTGCAGAATTAAATTGGAACAAATCTAGTCATTGATTTCAATTCTAAACCAAACACAAAATTCCAAACCTCCCAAAAAAAAAAAAAAAAATCCCAAATTCCTAATCACCGAGCTTCACAAGTCAAACCACTCAAAAATCTTCAAATGCTCCAAAACTTGATCATAAAACCCATCTCGGAATCAAACCCAGATCACTGGTCACATCTTGAGCAAAACCCTTCTTTCGAAGTCATGGAAAAATAAATCAACAAACAATTAGGATTTCATGAAAGAGACGAAAGAGAAATAGGGAGAAAATTAAGGCTATGAATAAGAATTAAGGTTAGGTTTTACATAGAGATTTGAGTGGGTTTGAGCTCGAGGATGAACTTATGGGAGAGGAGGGTATCGGGTGTCCACTGAGGGCATTTTTGTCAAAATATTGTTTTGGGTTTAAAAAATCACGTGCAAAGCTGCTACTTTAGCTATAAATGAACATGGGGATGCCATATCAACATTGTTAACACCCTATTTGCCCTTTTGTTGTTTTCGCTAATGATAAGAGCATAAGTATGTCGTGGCATAAATGTTAAGGGCATGGTTGAACCAAAAAAACGTTAATGATTAGATTGAACATACGGCCAAACATTAGGGGCATTTGCACACATTGTTCCGCCAAAACTACCACATGAGTAAAGTCTTTTGGTACAATAATGAAGATTAGTTAACCCTATACTCATCCTTCAAGTGATATTTTTCACTTAAGCTTACCCTCATAAAGGTTGTAAGAAAGGATAAAAGGATAATCTCATAAAATTCAATTACAAATTTAAGCTCAAATGATAGAAAGAAAAACTAGGATTAAGATGCTTTAAATGGATATATTGTAAGATTTAAATAATCAAATAAGCGGATAACTTTAAATCTAAAAAGCCAAGATCTCAAATGTGTACATAGCATGTTTTAATTTATTTTAGATAAAGACATGCACATTGGCCAGTTCGCGGTAGGATTCATCTTTGTGCGGAAAAATAGAAAATTAATAGAATGTCTTCCTCAACTGGCCCCGATACGAGCACAATGGAATCTAGAAAGTTATCGAGAATAGTGGGGGTTCTAACATTTTATAACCTTATATAATGACTCTGATATGCCCACTCCATTATATGGCGTTAATCAATGTTATTAGGCCTACACTTAATAATGTCTGAATTCATACGTTCGATTCATTGTACCTTATGAGGGTTTGAATGACCCTTCGCATTCCTTTATTATCTCAATAACTATGACCTTTAGTCTGCTTTATAAAATTAAAATGACAATTAAAGTATGTCCACCTAGTTGGAATTATTCCAACATTCTCCCACTTGGACGACTTTAATTATATTTTTTTTTAAGTAAGAAAATAAGTTTGATAAAAAAAATAATCAAACAAAAAGCAAACTTTATGTGGCCACATATAAACATAGTTAAGAGATAAGCATCTCAAAACAATCTGGTCCAATAAAACACCAATATCGAAACATGACAATTATCATGTCATTTAGCGACACAAAATTAACCATATTCACAAATAGTAGTGAAGTTATTGACATAGATCACGTATGGCCCGATTAGTGTAGCAAGCAACAAATGTGCTGCATCTTATCAGTCCTTTGTATGATTTCTTTATGAAAGAAATCCTTTAAGAAAATCCATATGTATATCTCTTGATATTGAAATAACCAGATAGTGTTATTCTGGAGATAAACCATACTTGAAATAACACCACTTTCAAGTACAAACAAAGAAAGTCCTTATGTATATCTCTTTATAGATTGAAAAAACCAGATAGTGTTGTTCTGGAGATACACCATACTTGAAATAACACTACTTTCAAGTATAAATAAATATAAAATTCATGGCAAAATATAAATATTGAATATCAATATTCATTAAATGTGTCCTGACACATGACGAATAAGTAACTCCACTAACAGAAATTACATCGAAGGACTTCATAATACCCACATGTTCCAAAACATGTGCGGAGGTAATAGGTCTAAGTCCCTTGGTCAAAGGATCAACTAACATGTTAGTGGTATCAATGTGCTCCACCATGATATCTTCATTTTTGACAAGATCCCTTACTGTGAGATACTTTAGCTCGATGTGCTTTAAACCTTTTGAACTTTTATTGTTCTTTGAAAAGAACACAACAACATTATTGTCACAGAAGATCTTTATAGGTCGAGATATGGAATTAACAACCAGTAACCCAGAAATGAAGTTCTTTAACCAAATTGCCTGAGTAGCAGCACCATAACAAGCAATAAACTCAACTTGCATAGTAAAAGAAGCACGAAGAGTTTGTTTGACACTCTTCCAAGAAATAGCTCCCCACATGCATCATAAAAATGTATCACGAGTTGATTTCGGATCATCGAACATCTTGCAAAATCTGAATACGTAACCCGATACTTCAAAGGTTTTCCATTTTTTCTATAAACAAGCATGTAATCTTTTGTTTTTGTTGCAAGTATCTCATAACTTTCTTTCACGGCAACCCAATGCACTTGTCGGGATTAGAAAGATATCGACGAGAACTCCCCTTTATAAAGGCTATGTCGGGCGCATCGAACTTGGCATCACAGTAAGGCTAAACAACGTTGGCATATGAGATATTCTCCATTGATTTTCTTTCAAAATCATTGCTAGGACATTGACTTTTACCAAGTTTGTCACCTTTTACAAGCGGCACTTCTCGACGCACCAAGTCTACATGTTAAATGGTTTAAGTACTCGTCGACATAATATGTTGAGACAATCTCAACGAATTCCCGAGATACATCCTATGAATCTCAATACCAAGAACAAATGGCGCCTACGCCCCAAGATCTTTCATTTCAAAAGTCTTGGATAACAGGGCTTTAGTTTCATGTAGAAGATTAACATGATTATTGGCAAGCAAAGTATCATCAACATAGAGAACAAGGAAAATAAATTTACTCCCACTTGGTCTTAAGATAAATCGTTAGTCCGCCCCTTATTCCTCAACTAAACCAGAAGTTATCACTTCGTCAAACTTTAGAATGCGCTCAATACGGAAGCCCTATTTCAACCCATAAATGGATTTCTTCAGTTCACACACCAAGTGTTCCTTACCATTTTCCTCAAAACCGAATTTTGCTTCATGTAAACGGTTCATAATGTGCCTTGAATCCAGGGGTCAAGGTTGTGGCCCGTCGGCAGCGGAAAATCACGTGGCCGCCATATTATCATGGAGACCTATACATGATTAAAATGGCCACTTGGGCCCATACATCAATACTCACCAAAAATCTAACCAACTATATTACAATAGTTCAAGAGTTAATTACATCACTCTTAATACAAACATATATTAAAATTTAGAATTCTAATACATGTTTTACAAAATAATCAATCAAAGCCACATATCGGCTTTCTTCTTAAAAGCGGCCTCTAATGAGCGTTGTCTTCCTGAAAAATCCCTGTACCTGAAATAATGTTCTATCGACAGGGTGAGCAATGCCCAGTAGTGATAATCTCATGGTTCTCCGCCTAAGTGCACGTAATGGCGGTAAACACACTTTCAGAAAATGCACAGTCCTACTTGAATGTCTACATGATATGGATGAGAATGCGACTCACCCTTTCCCGAGCACTCGAGCCCTCACTGACTCCCTCACGCATGCCTAAGCCAAATGTGAGAAAACATCATTTTCAAAACAAAAGGTTTTTGTTCTCGAAAACATACTATCGAATTTCGGTAAAATCTATTAGACAACCTTCCGAGGCGAATTTGTTGGATAACTCTTCGAAACAATTCATGGGCTCCTCCGACGTGAATTGTTGGACAATCTCTTAACCCAATTCTCCGAAAAATCTTCCATTGAAATTCCTTTCACAACCATTTTCCTTTTTATTTTCTTTCATGTCATGCGCTCTTCTTTTTATCGTTAAGTGCGATGCATATAGGATACGTATACCATTTCGAGACAATTCATGTTAATATACAAATCATGCATATATTAACAAATTTTAACTCACAACATCATGTTATTTATTCATATCAATAACATCTAAATTAGCTCACATGGGCTAATCAACAATCCAATTTAATTCCAATGGCTCTCACACAATTATATTTTATATAATTCAAACACTCATGTTAACACACTAAATTTTCATGCATTAATAATTTATTTCCATACACACTCCAAACCCATTCATCTTAAGCAATATTTTGCTTACAACACACATGGACCATTTTGGTCCAACAAACAAGCAGGAATTTGTTTTTAACGGTCCACATTCGTGCGTGGGAGCATGCATGGCTTGACCCTCTCCACCCAACATTAGTTCTACTTTGTATGCTTAGAAATCCATGGTCATTCCCAGGCCCAATGGCTTTTGAAAACCATAATTTAATGCATAAATTATAACATAAGCCACCTGGCTTGATCCGTGGGAGCATCCAAAACGTGTCCCAAATTTCCAGCATTTCGGTCCCAAGTTTTGGGATCGACCAAACGGCCCCTCACGGCCTCATATAATCCAAATCATTAACAAAGCTCTTAAAAAGGGATTAAATCAAGTAGGAGAAAACCCCTACCTCCCGAAGTTATCGAAACTCCCCAAAATCGGTGTCCACACATAGCCCTTGCAGTGTAGAGCAACTTTGCTTCTTGGCCCGACGAAAACCGACGATCTGAACATTGGGAAATCTAGAGAGAAGTTGGACTTTCTCTCTCTAAAAACCCTCTCTTTTTCAAAATCTGCTCTCCCCTCTCCCACTTCCGGATTCTAGCAAAAAAAATGGAGAAGAGATGTCTTCTTTTGTCCCCTCATTACCACATGTCAAGCCATCATTGACTTATTTGGATTTCTTATTCACTTATCCACCTACATTTGATTTTCTTCCAATTAGGAGATGCCACATGTCCATATGGGCCCCACACTTGAGCTCAAGTTGACTAATTTTGCACTTGACATCTCACGTGAGCCACTCCAAAATGTCTTAAAGTGTCCTTTACACTCGTTGCTAGAGGTGGCTTGTCCAGGAGGGGTGGTATTTAAATTTGGTAGGAGCGATGATGGTAGGGCCAAAAGCAGGTAGGGCCAAAATTGGCAGGTTTTTAGGGCCAAATTTTAACGATGACCCGCCCTAGCGAGACGATTCGGACCAAAAATGTCTTTCAAGACAAAAAAATTAGGTAGTAGGGCCATCTTGTAGTAAGACCATATCAGCTTAGGAGCCAAATTGGCCAGGTTTTTCGGGCCAATAATTTAATGGCTCAGCCCGGCCCTAATTTCGGGCGGATCTGGCTAGCCCACCGGGTCGGGCCAATTTTGCCACCTTTACTCGTTGCGCCGAAAAGCAGTATAAATTTATTGTCTCGAATATGTGAATTCGCGTGGTAGCTAGATTTCGCGAGACGATTCCAATGGTGAACTCCGTTTCGTCATCTGAGATCTAGAAAAATTCCGGATTTGGACCGAAATTACCATTTTACCATTTTCAAAAAATTAGGATTTTCTCGGGGTTTCACACATAAATCACCATTTAGGAATGCGGTTTTAACATCCATCTGATGAAGTTCTAAATCAATTAAAGCCATAATAATTCTAAATAAATCCTTTCTTGAAACTGGTGAGAAGGTTTCAATATAATCAATACTTTCTTTCTGAGTAAAACCCTTGGTTACCAATCTAGCCTTGAATCTCTCAATCCTTCCTTGAGAATCCTTGGTTTTGTATACCCATTTACAACCTATGAGTTTACAACCAGTAGGTAATTCCACAAGTTCCCAGACACCATTGTGGTCCATGGAAGCAATCTCATCTTGCATAGCATTAACCGCAATACTTGGCTGAGACAATGCGCGCATCTTTATGAGTCATTGGGTCATGGCCCGGACCCGATGTCAAAATCATGTTCTCCCAGATAAACTACATAATCGTCTGGAGTTGCAGATTTCTTGGTTCTAGTTGACCTTCAGGAAGCTATCACTAGTTCTTGTGGTTGAACAAGCGCCTCACATCCTGAGGCGGGGATCAAGCTGCGTCAATCCACCACATTCGATTGCCTCCCCAAGTAGGTAATGGAAGAGGTTCCACAGATGCTGGCTCTCCAGATAAAGGTAATGAAACAACTATCCTTTGCTCAAGTTCCTTTAGAAGAGGGACTTGAGAGTTAGGAAAATCAGCTACATCAAGTTCCAAAAATTTTGCAGAAGAGACTCAACAATTCTCTATCCATGAGTAGGATTATAGAATTTGTAGCCTTTAGAATGATTAGATACCCAATGAAGTAACATCGTACAGTTCTAGGATCAAGTTTCTTTTCCTGTGGGTTATAAAGTCTAACCTCAGCTGGACATCCCAAACCCGAAAATGATTTAGGCTAGGTTTTCCTGCGGTCCATAATTCAAAGGTGTTTGGGCCAGTTGCTAGGAACTCGATTGAGGATATAATTGGCAGTTTTAATTGCTTCACCCCAAAGATATTCAGGAAGATTAAACCTACTCATCATACTCCTCATCATATCCTTAAGGGTGCGATTACTCCTTTCAGCCACACCATTTTGTTCAGGACTCCCAAGCATGGTGTACTGAGCAATTATTCCACAATCCTGCAAGTATTTTGCAAAAGGCCCCATATGTTGACCTACATCCCCATGTACCATAATACTCTCACGCCTGATCGAGATCTCACAAATCTTAATGACTTTTTTCCTAATTGTTTATAAGCCTCAAGCTTAAACACTTTAAATTTATCTAAAGCATCGATTTCTCTTTAATCAAACCAAGATATTATACTTGAGAAAAATCATCTGATGAAAGTGAGAAAATACCTAGAGCCACATATAGTAGTGGAATAAGGACCACTAATATCAGTATGAACAAACTCCAGCAAATCACTACTACAACTAGCTCCTATATTTTTAGCCTTGGAAAGTTTTCCTCTAATACAATCCACACAAATCTCCATATCCTCAAAATCAAGAGATGGCAATATGTCATTTTATCAACATTCCAGCTTGTAACTTAAAATACCCTAAAATTTTTATAATAAAAATTATTATATATTAAGGTATAATTGAGCCAACTTAGGTATTTTAAAATTTTTTAATATTAGATTAGATGATTGTTGAATCCAGAAATAAACCCAAGTGAAAAAGAGAAAATATAGAAATTGTAAAATGGGGACCCAAGGGTCAATTGTAAATAAGTTTATATGTCTAAGTGATATTAGGAGAAATAAATGAGTAAAAGGAAAAAAAATCAAGGAAATGACATGTGGCATGTAGGAAGAGGAGAAGCTTCCTCCTTTTTAAAAATACGATTAAAGTGATCCATAAGAGAAAGAAAAATAGAGAAAAGGAAAGTTAGAGAGAGGCTCCACGCTTCTCTCTAGATTTTCCTTGATCGGACCATAGGTCTGGGCGAAGCACGAAGGAGATCCTTCCTAGTGACAAGAGCTACAAGTAGAGGGTCGGGCAGGGGACTTTGACAAACTCCATGGTGGTCTTCCTCCTTGGTCTTCTTCTACCCTAAGGATTGTTGGGTAGTTATACGGCATAGGGGAAAGGTTGGTTGCATTTTTAAACCATGGGAAGATTTGCCACATTGTGACAGTCTTGTGACTAACTTGAACCTTAGAGCTGATTTTTGGGTGCGAAGTGAGAGGGAAATTGGTAGTGCGTCCTTCTAGTAAATTAGCCGGCCACATCAATTAGCTTGATGTTAGGCTTTGAATTTCTCGATTTGGACCTCTGTAGACTAAGTTATAGTCCTTTTAATGAGTCGGCCCGATAGAAATGCGGATTTGGGTCGGTTTGTCGGTTAAATTCGACTAGCCGTGCTAGAGCGGGTTTTTAGATCAGAAATAAAAGAAGAATTTGGCAGTAAGTCCTTCTGTGAAATTGTATCCACATCAATGAACTTGATGTTAGGCTTTTTTAGATTTCTTAATTCGGACTTTGTAGACGAGTTATGGTCTTTTTTACTACGAGCAGTCAAATGGGTGGTGGTGCGTCAAAGCGTAGGGGTCGTCAAGCGGTGGTCGTCAGCGGTGTCGTCAAGCGTGATCCGTCAAGCGGTGCCGTCAAGCGATTGTCGATCAAGCGGTGGTGATCAAACCGAGGTCGTCAAGCGAAGTGCCGTCAAGCGATGGTGAATCAAGCGATTGTCAGAAAGCGATGGTGATCAAGCGTTGATCGTCGAAGCGGTGTCGTCAAGCGTTGGTGCGATCAAGCGGTGGTGGAATCAAATAATTAATTAGATCCAGCGATTGGTCGTCCAGCGGTGGTGTCAAATAGTGGTGCGTCAAGCGATTTCAAATTGCGTCCAGCGTTAATTAGATTAGCGGTGGTAGATCCAGCGGTGGTCGTCGAGCGTTGAGAAGTGCGTCGGCTTGATTACTCGTCGAGTTCGGTCATTTCGTCAAGTTGACTACGATATCAACTTCGGAAGGTCATATCTCCTTCGTTTGAACTCCGATTTGGGTGTTCTTGGACTCTATGGAAAGCCCATGGAGTCAAGAATACATTCATATGCCTGAGGAGGATGTTAGATGTCAGACCGAGGTGTTTGACTGAGCTCGTCACTTGATGCGGCTCGTCGGTTAGTCGACTCGTCAAAGTTGACTACCTGACCGCCCAGCCGGAAGGTCATATCTCCTTAGTTTGAACTCCGATTTGGGTGTTCTTGGACTCTATGGAAAGCCCATTGAGTCAAGAATACGATAATATTCTGAGGGTATAGAAGATGTTTGACCGAGGTGGTAGACAGGCTCGTCAGTTCGAGTGCAGCTCCGTCGGTTCGAGTTATTGTGTGCGGCCTCCAACCGGAGGTCCTAACTCCTACGTCAGGAACTCCGATTCGAGTGTTCTTGCACTATGGAAGCCCATTGAGTCAAGAATCCATCTAAATATAGAATGTTTAAGTGGAACTCATATTAAACTCCCGAAAATCAATCTAACCAAAACCACTAGTACCCTTGAATAATATTGTTCTTTAATGGTTTTGGAATAGGGACTTGGCAGTAGGAAAAGCCAAGCGTGATTGAGATTCCAAGAGTTGGAATCAAAGTGCAAATATTTTGGGTTTGTTCTACCAGCTCTATTCTCGTTTCAAGTTTTGCATGTTGTTCTAAAAGCATATTGAATTGATTTAATTGATTTGAGAAAAGTGATTGTGAAATATTTGCATATAAAAATTTCGTGATTATTGAAAATCATTTGTTTATACAAGCATATGTTATGCTATATTTTGCTATAAAGGATTTGAACGCCCTTAATGGGAATGTTAACCGGTTTATTTCGCGTGGGGATAGGTGGTATACACCAATAGAGATTCGAATGCGATCTTGAACTATTGATGTCCTCGATCGACCGGTAGGTTCCATTATCGATAGTGTTCATATTTGATTGTTTATAATAACCAGTCAAGCGGCTAAGCGGGACCGTACTGTGTTATAAAACCATGATCTGGCGCGACCCGGCGGGCCAGGTCAAAGTGTTCCCGATATCACGTATATGAAGACGCATAGGTTAAATTAGTTAAGGGCATAAGCGAGATTGATGGCATCTTGAATTGATTGGCGCCAAGCTGGTCGGTGCTGTGATTGATTTTCAGAACTAGATTGATTAGCACTTGAATTGATTTTGGTGAATTGAAGTGCGAAGCGAATGAATTTGTGAGCATATTTGAATTGATTTGAGATTGTGAAATATTGATTATGAAAATGTAATTATGGGATGATCAATGAACTATAACTTATTGTATATATATATATATAAAAAGGTATATGTATTGTATTTATATTGATCATCCAAAAGATTGAAAGTTCTGAATTATTAAATTGCATGATTTAATTTAAGCGAGAAGCAGGAGATGGATTTGTATAGAACCACTAAATGAAAATGCTTAGCGTATTTACCAATGCCTTGATGCCAGACAGTAGATAGTGATCGATAGCGGACCCAAGATCGAGGGCGTGAGTCATAAAGAAAGAAATCTCGGGTATGCTCGACATGTGCACTCATTTCATGTGTTCTTTTTGATATGGATATTTTGTATAAACAATTTGAATACTGAACATCTATTCATGTAAATCATTTTTAAAAGGCTTGGATGCCTACATTGTAAATGGATTTTGTTAAATGTAAATGTTTATGGGCTTGCCCAATTTTGTAATCGCTTCCCCAAAGATATGATTTTGAGTGATTGAGTGATTTTAGTGGCATCCGGACTTCGGTTGGATCATGGCCCGGTCGGGTCGGGGTAAGAGTGTACATCAATCTTTCTCTCCGATATATGACCCTAAACATTTTATGCCACAACATGAAAGACCTCTCTTGGATTAAGTGATCTCTTGGATGTTGCTTTATCAATATGCAAAATGTATTCACCATTCACTACCAAAAGATAATTGATACCATCAATCGAAACACCATAGCTGATATTGGTAGAATTAATTGATAAATTGACTCTAAAATTACCAAAAAGTCACACAATATCAAGTTTATCTAAAAGAGGTATTGAAATCAAATTCCTCCTAAAGGATGGTACATAAAATGTATTATTCAGAACTAAAGTAAATCCTGACTCCAAATTTAAACTAACATCTCCAATAAAAGCCACTTCAGCTTCAGCATTATTGGCAACTCTAAGTGTCCTTTCTAACTCTTTCGGACTCCGCTTGTTTGAATATGTATAATAAGTAGAGACAATTCCTGTAAACCATAAAGGAAAGAATAATTTGTAACATCCCTTCAATTGGCCACTTTGGTGACACAATAAAAATTACAAATTATCCTCTCAAACAGGAAATCCAAAAACATGTCATAAACTCCTTTATGAGATTTTGTAACCGTATATCTCTTATATATATTTCAACCATTTTAAATCACAACATATGTACTGGAGAGGAAATAAAAGTAAAGCAGACAAGATAAGCCTTATCTTAATCCAAATTAATTGCAATACTGCTATATATAAACATTTATGAACATAAGAAATTAAGTTGATCCTTCTAGACCAATGGCTAAGCACTGATATTGTACCAAATAGGTTCAGGTTCCAATCACAGCTTAGTTATGGTTTAATATTTTTTTTTAATTGAACAAAAATTACGGACCCCAGGATTCGAACCAACAATCTTTCATCCCAACAGTGTGCACTGAAACCACTCAACCAAATGGTTACTTCTTTCCTTTTATTGATTTTTAATGATCTTAATAAATATTTACTACCAGAAATCAAGGAAAATCCTTTGAAAATAAAATATATTTATTTTCCTCGGTATGCGCACCTTGAAAATGCCCAGTACCTTATTGCGTGAAGGTGCTGCAATACCTTTCTTCTTCTTTTTTTTTTTTTAATTTGAAAATTCCCTTTGGCCATTTGGCCATTCCAATGGACGTCTCAAAACAAATCAAAATGCAACCAAATCAAAACAATAAATTTCAATTCTGTTAATCAAGAATCAAACTAGAACATGATTCAACAATATATACATAAACTGAATTAAACAGCACATGTACAACATATTTGATTGCTCTGATACCATATGTAAGATTTAAATAATCAAATAAGTGGATAACTTTAAATCTGAAAAGCCAAGATCTCAAATATGTGTACATAACATGTTTTAATTTATTTTAGATAAAGACATACATGTTGACGGATTCGCAGTAGGATTCATCTTTGTTTGGCAAAGGCAGAAAATTAATAGGAAATGTCTTTATCATTATTTCTGATACAGGCACAATGTGAATATAGAAAAGTTATTAGAATAGTGAGGGGACCTAGCCTTTTATAACCTTATAATGACTCTTGATATGCTCTCCCATTATGGCAGTAATCAATGTCATTAGACCTACACTTAATAATGTCTGGATTCATACGTTTGATTCATTGTACCTTATAAGGGTTTGAATGCCCCGATTCATTGTACCTTATGAGGGTTTGAATTCCTCTTCTCATTTCTTTATTATCTCAATAACTATGACATTTGGTCTGCTTTATAAAATTAAAATGATAATTAAAGTACGTCCACCTTATAGTTGAAATTATTCTAACATATATATGTAATTTTAAAGCAAAGTACATTAAAAAAAAAAAAAGAATCCATCAAGGCTCAAATATTCTCTAAAAAGATCTTGAAATATGTCTGCCTAAGCTGTCAATTATGAGTTGTTTTGGTATTAGTTGTCAATTATTGATTTGATTATGTAATTACTTATAGGAATTTGTTAATTGACCAATCTTGTATCTAGGTATAGAAATATTTTGTTTCTTCATTTTTAGGATGTAATCATCTTTATATATTGCCTCTGATTTGGAGAAGAATACACAATAGAATTATTCTGTATTTAAACATCCGTTTGACATGGTATCAGAGCAGGATCATCACCGACATAATCTATGTTAACAAACAACTCTCTCTCTCTCTCTTTCTCGAAGTTTTGTATTCCTATTCGTATTTTAAGTAATCACCTCTATAGTGAATTCTATGGCCGCTCCCACAAATGAATCATTAGATATTATCCCAATACTAGCACCACAAGTTGTTGTTCATCAAGACAACTCGCCATTTCCAACTGGAATCATTCTGGATGAGACCAACTACTCATTATGGTCTCAACTCATGGAGATGTGGATTGGTGCTCGCAACAGAATGGGTTATCTTACTGGAGAAACAAAGAAACCAGCACTTGGAGATCCAAATCTTGGATCAAGGATTACGGAAAACCAGAAAGTCAAGAGTTGGCTGATTGATTCAACGAGTCTAACATTGATGCAAAGATTCATTCGGCTCCCTACAACCAAAGATATATGGGAGGCTGTATCGAAGACTTTCTATTATGGAATCGACGAAACTTGTATTTTTGAGTTGAATCAGAGATCTTTCTCTACCAAACAAAATGGGCGACCATTGTCGACGTATTACAGTGAATTAATTTCCATTTTCCAAGAAATTGATTATAGGATTACCTCTCAAGAAGGAACAATCAAAGGGGTGTTGCAGCTACATTCTGCAATGGCTAGGCTTTGAGTTCACATTTTTCTTAGTGGACTTGACTCAAATTTTGATAAGGTTTGTGGAGAAATATTACGTTAAGATCCAAAGCTTGATTTAGAAAGCACGTATGCTTACGTTAGAAGGGAATACTAGCAGAGACAAACAATGGGTAGCTCTCATCCAATTTTTGAGAACTTCGCCATTCTGGCTAGCTAAAACCAACATGGATCTTTGAAAACCTGGGGCAATCGATCATCTAGCAAGGTTAACAACCTAGTGTGCAACCATTACGGAGAAAAAGGTCATTCACAACATGTCACGCCCTTACCCCCCGCCTAAGTGAAGAGAGAGGGCGCGACACGGGACTGAGACTCCTTAACCTGCGTTTCAAACATTGGTGGGCCCATTTCATTTATAAATCCATAAGGAAATAAAACTTCTAGTGCTACCACCGTAGTGGTGTTTAAATGTCTTGTACATACATTCTTGAGTCCAATTTACTTATACTTACACAAGTTCCACTATCTCCAAAATGTCACATTTACATTCCAAAACCAAAAATAAAAACCTACATCAGGTGGACTCCTATTACTGTGTTGGCCCTATTGTATGCGGAATGCCTTGAATGTCCCTCTTGATTACTACGGATGAAACACACATTGCTAAACATAGCTTAGTGGGAAGCAGAGATAACAAATATAACCACGCGAAGTGGCCGCAAATTCTGAGGACACATATAACATAATGCATATGTCAGAGTTTACGTATAAACTAATTCTTATTACAGAGTTTTCATATAGCATAATTCTTATAACAGGGTTTTCATATCTTTCGTAGGAGTTCAGAACAAAAATCTTGTACAGAGGGTACTAGTAGGTACAATACAGAACATAGTTATGCTTCCTTATTATTCATTAATCATATTCTTATCATATAAATGTTTCACACATCATTTCATTCATATACTTTTCATATAATTGTTTGCCTGTATAGATCAGAAATAATGAATGAGAGGGACACGGCACAATAGGTACCTGAAGGTAAGGTACAATATTAAACAGAGACATTTACCTTGCATGCTTGAAGTGTCGTAGCACTACTTGGGAGTCTTAGAAACCTTTGACAGGACGTCTTACTATCCACGTAATAGAAGTGTCGCAGCACTAGTACAAGTGCCAAAGCACTGAACAGAGATGTGTTTGCCCACGTAATATGAGTGTCGTAGCACTAGCAGGAGTGTTGTAGCACTGAACAGAGACGTGCCTGGCCACGTAATAGAAGTGTTGTAGCACTAGTAGGAGTGTCATAGCACAAAGACGTGCCTGCCTGCCCACGTAACAAAAGTGTCGTAGCACTAGAAGGAGTGTCGTAGCACTAAACATAGGTGCCTATTCATTCCCTATTCGGTCTTAGGTAGACATACAATTATATGTGTTTCCGAGCTTGTTATTTTGTTCTTAATCACCTTAGCTAATAAGGGGCAAGAGACAATGTTTACCCAACACGCTTCACCTCGACGTCGAGGTACAGAGCATTTTTCATATGACTTTTATACATGTACTGACCCTTTCATTTAGAATTAACGGATGAACGTAACAAAACAGTGGTCAGTAGGACCTGCACTTGGCCCCACAATCAGGAGTACCGGGTACTCAACATCATCTGACCTTAACCATTCTCGAGCACCGATACTCAACTTCAAGACTGCAATTAACATCCTCTAGACTAAAACAACCCTGAAAGTACAGTACTCAACTTTCTAAGACCGATACCAATATCCTCCGGACCAAAAACATTTGGCATCGATACACCAATATCCCTCTGCATTCAAAACAATTTTAAGACGACACCAATATCCTCAGACTGTAAAACAACTTTGAGCAACGGCATCAACTTTAAGTATCTATGAGACTAATTACATTTCTGGTTGTGTTTGCCCTTTCACTCGAAATTTCCAACCAAAATCCAAAACCAACCACAAAACTAAACTAACACCAATAAAAATCACTTTTATACAGAGATAGAGTTCTTCTAACCCAAACATAGGCAAAGAGAGAGTTATGAGGGTTTCCTAACCAACAAATCCATACTTTCCATACACAAACCTAAACAAGTATCCATACATATAGGTTCCATACAAGTATTCCATACATATAGGTTCCATACCTTGATCTTCTTGAAACCTTCAAAACCAAGCTTTCTTTTCTTCCTTCTCTTTGCTTGAACAAGTAGAACCAAGAAATCGAGAATCAAACTAATGGGATTCCTTCTCTATCTCAATCGTAAACCCTAGGTCTCCTAAATCAAAACTGAGAAAATATCTTCTCATAAGACCATGTTTGGTCTTATCTTATTTTTGGCTTAAAGTTCTTTTTGCTATTAAGTCCTTATTCTTCATTCTATTTGCACATCAACTTATCAAAATCCTACTTTAACATACAATTAACTTATGTCCTTTGAGTCCTTAATTTGATAATTACCATTTTACCCTTAGCACTTAAATTTATGAAAAAGACAATTTTAACTTTTATTATACCCTAAACATGTTATAAACACTAGGGTATAATTTAAGGTGTTACACAACAACACTGCTATTAAATCATTGGTTATCTAGAATGGTGGGATTTCTCAAAGAAACCTCGTAAGAAATTAACTGGGAAGGCTATGGTGACTACAAATAAGAGGTAGTTAAGAACATTCATCAGTTTCATAACAACGTCGCCACCTAGGTATTACTGACAGTTAACATTTTGTGTAACTTCTAAGAATAGAATGTGATTGATAATAAAGACTGGACATATGATTAGAGATTCTGGCATATTAGAGTCGTTACTTCCCTCTTATCAATCTGTCATTTCCACCGCGAATGGTAGTACTTCTCCTATTATTGGGGAAGGGTCTCTTACCTTGACTGACACTCTTACATTGGATACTGTTCTTATAATCCCATCTCTTGAATATAACCTTTTATCTGTTAGTCAAATTACCTCAACACTTTCTTGGTATCAGAACTCGCCTACTTTTGTGTATTTCGGTGGACATCCTAACTCTAAGATTCTTGGTTATGGTGTGAGATGGTAAACTCTATTACTGAATCGATAAAATCGGACACACATTATTCAAGCAAACTGCTTACCAATAAAGACAAGACACGAGAGAATGTTTGGTTATGGAACCGGAGATTAGGACACCTTTCATTTGGTTATCTTAAAAATTAAGGCAACCACACCTTTTTTCAAACTCTAAATGATTTTGCCATCAGGACATTTGTGATGTCCTCGACGATGGTGACTCAGGTGTCTCAGTCTCATCCTAGTTTCAGATCAAATTGCCGACGAGGTCCTCAGACCCGGTCCCCAGCCGTAGTGGAAGGACTGACCGGGTCCTCCTCTTGAGATGGTTGTGGTGGACTGGTGGTAGGGTTCAGATGATTGCCCAAATTCTCCCGAAAGCACTCCATCGGGATCCTAAACATGATCGGCAGCTCTAAGGTCATCCTCATCGAGGCCTACTTCAATCGTATACCTCCTTTGGCCTCAGTACACCCGGTTTGTCTTTCTTAACCATGATCACTTTGATCAAGTGTATCCAAGCCTCATTATCCTCTAAGGGCACCCCGTCTTGCTTGCATAGGCCTTAGATAAGGAAACAGGTTCCTGAGATTCATCTTTGCATCTTTGTTATAGAGGATGACATCCTCTATAACTTGCACGACATCAAATGGAATGTCTTGGATGATGGCATAGTTGAGCAGAGCCCTCTTGGCCGTCACTTCACACACATTAGTCCTCAGGATGAGACGCAATGTGATGAAGTGATGCCAAACCTTAGGAATGTAGGCCAAGTGTTTGACCTTGAAGTGCACGACATGCCCTTCACTGTTAAGTTTCCACTCACCCTGCTTGTTGGTCAACAACCTAAGGAGTTCGGGATAGTTGGGATGCTCATGGAGCATGTCATAGGCCCTGGTTAACCGACCGAAGATTACATCGGGATTGATGCATCAAGACCGAAGTCTACCAACACCCCGCGCACCCGTACCTTATTTAGTATGTGGGATGCGAGATCACAGAGTGCTCACACTCCCAACCCTCGCCAGCGATAAAGGCTCAAACTATACTAACTCTTACTTTTTTTTTTTTTTTTTTTTCAGATATTGGTGGACCTAAGTCTTATAACTGAATCAAAATATCATATACAAAGATGCAAAATAAAACTACCATCGTAGTGGTGTTTACAGTGTCAATACATACAATCCTGAGTCCCATTTACATATACATATACAAAAACTGTACATTTACATTTACATAATTAGAGTGCAAAACCTATAGGTGATAGACCCCTACAAGTGTAATACCTCAAATTATACCTTGACAGTTTTATAACATGATTAGGGTATAATAAAAGTAAATGTAAATTTTTTTTTGGAATTTTAATGCTAAATGAGAAAAATAAAATAAGAAAAACCCGAGATTAATTCAAGAGTCAAGAGTAAATTGGTAAATTGCCAATTAAGGACCCAAATGACATAAGAATAAAATATTGTACGCCAAAGTAGAATTTGAATAAATGGAATTGCAAATAAAATGAAGATGAAGGATCTACATGCAAAAAAATGGAAAATATCCACTTGAGATATACAACAGCGCCTTATCTTAAAGCCAAAAGTATCTTTTGGTCTTTGGGGGATAGGGCAAAAAAACGGATAAGGGAGAAGAGAAGAGAAGGAGAAGAAGAAGAAGAAGAAGAGAAGAGAAGAAGGAAGAAGGAAGAAGGAAGAAGGAAGGAGACAATAAATCAAGGTATGGAATTTGTTAGGAACTTTTGTATAAATTTTTGTATGGATACTTGTTTGGGGGTTTGGAATGCCTCTTTTTATGTAGAATCTTTGTTTGGAATGGTTGTGGTCCTCAATGGAAGAAAAATTTGTATAGAGAAAATGTTGGGTTTTAGGGGAGATGTTGTCCATTTTTTTTAAACCCATGTTTTTGTTTTCAATTATTATCTCTACTAATACTCAACCAAATTGAGCGATTAAATTTTTTTTTGATAAACTAGACTTATAGAAGAACAAATCTCCCTGAAATGTGTATGCAATTGGGACCCTGTGGTGCCTAGAAAAATTCACAAAAGTGAAGCCTGCTTCTCGTGTCAATTTCGTTCACCCCGATACGCTTGAATTTCGGAGCAGTTTTGGTATTTAGGCCATAAATTGAGTTTCACTCATCCAAATTGAGTGATTCAAATTTTTGTACAAATTAGACATCTGGGAGAATAACTTTCATGAAGAAAGTATGGTCAAATTATGTCTTTAGTATTCCCAGAAAATTTTCAAATATAAGACACAATTCCAGATTCTGTTCCTGGAAATTGTCCAGGAGCAGTTCGGAATGTTTAGACCATATCTCCCAAATTAAAAGTCCAAATGACATGATGTCTGAACCATAAGAAACTTAAGACATAGGTGAGCATTGAAAGTTAGAATATCACTTTCTCTAACAATCCTGTTTCCAAGGCTATAGTTGAAATGGACTTCGTAGCCGCAAGAACTTCGTAAAATGGGTTATGGAACCGAAATTGTATAAAGGTTATATACTAGACAAGAGTATGAAATAATGCATCATAATAATATGATCATGATAACATGTGTTATGAAAATTAAAGAGAATACAAGTATAATTTTGTTATATGAAAAAATTATAGTTAAATGCTTGTAAGAGATTATTTGATAATGAATATCTCATAAGTATACATGATATCAATAGTTATTCATGTATATGAGATATCTTTTTCTAATACCTGAAAGATTGCTAAGAAAATATAATAAAGCTGACACCACTTACACCCGTAGTCGGGATAGAGATAGGCATGCCTATGTGTGGATACGCTTGTTGCAAGATACAAATTTATAGATATCGACTCAAGCCACCGATGACATAGATCCCGTTTGGATCATTATAGTGGCCTCGCTTTAATGATAATATAGATCCTGTCAGATCATTATACGCCCCGTTCGGGGTCATAGATAGAGATTACCACTGCATGTGCTGATAAGACTTCACGTACATACAATTTTTTCCCGTATCCACTTCTAAGGTTTATGCAGGCATGAAACATAAAAGCAAATAACAAGTATATGCAAATGAGATGTATATGATATATGACATGATATGAGAAGCATAACACTGCTATGTGATGATAGTATATGGTTACAAGAACAATAAATAAAGTGTAAGATGACATGAAAAGTATATGAAATATGATAAGAAATGAAACATGTTATGAAAAAGTAGATATGAGAAATGGATAAGTATATGTAAATGTTATATTTGTCATAAGTATATGAATGTATCTATAGTGAGATGATCCTTATTAGGGGTCGTCCACGAGTATTATTCCCACTAAGCTATAAGCTTAAGTAATTCCGTGTTTCTATCTCACAGTAGGCCAAAAGAGGAAACCAAAGGACATGACAATCCGCATTAGCAATCAAAGTCAACACATCACTAGGTATCCACTGAAAGATCATTTGGTCTAATGTATATGTATTTTTGTTTCTTCTGTAAGCAATGTAAATATTGTAAATGTTGAACACTTCCATATATGGAGCTTGTATATATTTTGTAATCCGCTGCTATAGAATATATTACAAGTTAAATGTTTAACATTATATGAATGAACAAGCTTAAAGTTTATAAGTTTATAGTAAAAAGGAAAAAATAAAAAATAAAAATGACACTGGGCTGACACCGTGTCGAGTCGGGGCGTCAGTAGAAAAACATATGACAACAAGTGTGTCGGGCCCAAGAAGATGAAGATCACGGACGTCCTCGCACTACACCCATTAAAAACCCGTGCTAAGCTTAACGCTTAGTAGGAAACATATGACTTATACGCATACACATGCATTGATACTCACTTACAGTAAACATATAATAGTAACAAATATACAGTAGCAGATATCATAATTTTTCATGAATTCATATACAAACTTATATACATACTTGTACTTATAGCAGACTTATACTTGTTTAGATCTCCTATAGGAATTACAGAGCTTATACTTGTACGGAGGTACTCGTATGTGCTATAGATCTTATACTTGTACAGAGGTATTCGTAGGTACTACAGAGCTTATACTTGTACAGAGGTACCCGTAGGTACATTCAAAGCATAACGATGTACATTACTTTACTCTTATTCGTTATTCAAACTCTTATCATATAACTATTTGACTACCTAGACCAGTAACAAGAAATGAGTCAGACACAACACAATAAGTAACCGAAGGTACGGTACAGTACTGAGGTGCCGAAGCACAAAGCAGGAGTGCCGAAGCACTGACAGGTTATGCCGTCGCACTAATCAGAGCAATCATAATATACATGCCGCCACGTGAATGCAGGTGTCGTGTCATTCAATATCCAGTCTTAGGCAGTCCTACAATTATATGTGTTCAGAAACTTACTATTTTATCATAGGGGCATTAAGTTTGCCAACATCAAACTCGCTTCACCAAGGCGGCAAGGTACGGTCTAATTTTTCTTTTCCTTTCCTTACAAACATGTATGAACCCTTTCATACACTTATAGGGTCCTCATCAGTCCAATAGACAAGTCCTTGAAGCAACGGAAGAACAAAACAAAACAAAACACAAAAATTTCTATGCTATGAACAGTAGCAACGCTGCGACATAGTTAATCGCCACGTCAGGGCATAGCACCGCCACGCTACTGGCCAGCAGACCTTCGCCGCGACGTAGCTTTGCTACGCCCCAGCACCCGAGGCTCGCCCAAGACCTTTCTACTCATGCCGTGGGGGCATGCCACGCCTCGCGTGGACTTCACGCTTGCCGTCGATTCCTACGCCGCTGGCAAGACCCTCAAATAGGCCCATATTTCTGCGATTTGTCCACATTTTTCCTGAAATCCAACCAAATACCTCAAAATAATCCAAAGCATCACCGAAACACCCCAAGTGTGTTCTAAACTCAACCAAACCAAACATAGAGATTTCACTAGGGTTTTTCCAAACCCAAACTCAAATACTTGTAAGTTAGGTTGACTTCCTAACACCCAAATAGGTATCCATACCTCATAAACCAAGAATCCATACAAAAAGGGAGGATTACATACTCATCTTATATAAACTAGGGTTTTACCAACCTAACTTTCAACAAATATAGGGTTAGGATGAATTCCTAACTAACCCCTCGAAATGGACCAAACTAATATTCATACAAACCCACAGTAATCCATACACAAATAGTTTCCACACAAAATCATAACCATCCGTTCCTTTCCTCTTCTTTTCTTCTTCTTCCTCTACTTCTTCTTCTCTTCTCATCTCTTCTTCTTCACGTTGGAGCCCCCTCCAAAATGAGAGTCCAACTTGGTCTTATCCCATTTGATTTAATTTTCCTTTTATTACACTTTTGTCCTCCATCCCTCCTCTATTTGCAAATCAAATTATTCCTTTTCTATAATAGCACCTCATCTTCTTATATTATGACTTTTGTGTCCTATTTTGAAAAATTACAAATTTACCCTTGCTTATTTCCGGGTTTCTCATTTTTCACGTTTTGAATTTAAATTACTTAAAAATTCAATATACTCTACAAAAATACCCTAAATATGTTTAAAACTTATTGCATATTTCGGGTGTTACACGAGAATTCTCAGACCACACTCAGGTAGCCGGTCTCAAAGCCGCAAAGTGCCCTCCATCCCTCGTTTCTGAATGGTTTCGCGAAGAAATCATCTAGGTGGTGAAACCCCTTCCCTGATGAAGGATTACACTTTTCGAGATGAGGCCGAATTTCTCGGCCGCACTCTTATTGACAAACTTCTCATGATCGTAATCATGAGTTGGCTTTTCACTTGCCCGGTTTTTTTTTTTTTTTTTGAGCTCAGTTTTTGCTTTTTGCTCAACATCGGGAACTTTATAGGTGTAGGGATTGGATGATCGTCTAGGCTTGAATCACTTTCTAGTTGGCTTCCTAACACCTATTGTGATGCCACTCTACCGATTTACCTAATAGAGTCACGAGCTCACTTAGGCAAAGGACAGACACCTGAGTGTGCACTAAGGAGATGGCGTTTGTGGCTCATCCTGCGAGCTATGATCACCAACCACCCTAAAGTTCGCTATACTTGGCGACCCATAAAAATTCAGGCTAACTTGAATCTGGACCTAAGTCACCCGAAAACTAGACCGTGTGGAGTGTATCCAAATGAGAGTGGATCTTAGGTTTTTCGGACTTAGGAACGTTATTAGGGCTTTGGAGAGTGCTAATGTCAGTTGAGATGAAGATAGGTGAAGGTTGGTTAGGGTACCTGCAAAAATCGAGGAGCACAGTTAGGGTTTTTGAGGTTTCGGGTGTGAGAATATAAACGTTCTTGTTCATAAAAACAGGGCAACGTCGCGACATTCCCGGCCAACGCCGCGAATGCCCTTAAGAGTTAAAATTTCCAACGCTATGACGTTGAGCCAAAGTCACACGCTCCGTAATGTCGGGCCTCCAACGCCGCGATGCTAAGATCTGAACTGTCATTCTAGAGGCGCTTACTTCAACATCGCGACGCTTGGGATCCAAAAAGCCCAGAACGCTCCCAAGAGCGTTTCAAATCGAAGTTACTGAATGCCGAGACGTCGGGAACCAATGCCATAATGCTATGCAGAGAGTTAAGATTTAATTTTTCCATAACATCGCGGAGAGTTAAGATTTAATTTTTCCACAACGTCGCGGAGAGTTAAGATTTAATTTTTCCGCAACATCGAGACGTTTAGATCCAAAGTTACGACGTTACAGAGAAGAAACTCACTTTTTGATAAACACATTTTTAAGTTTTAAGAGCACTCCCTTTTTTTAGGTTCCAATCATCACCAACCCCGCTCGGTTGAATTAGCTACTTCTTATCGCTACTTCGATCTCCGAGCCTGAGAATTGAACAACACACATAAGTTATGGTCTCCGAGAAAATTTTCATCGCTAAAATAAACAAACATATGCAAAGCTACACTAATGAATGAAAAAATTGAAAATTCTTGGGTTGCCTCCCAAGTAGCGATTTGTTTAATGTTGTTAGCTCGACTTCCTTGAATTTCAATGTCGGTCTTCAAAAGAGACTAGAATTGCTAACAAAACTCCATAGTGCTCCACTGCACTACTCAAGGTGGATGGAATATCTTATCTTCCTCACTCTTAACTCTCTTGGTTTTTGTCTGTGTTGCATTGAGCTTATCCTTGCCGTTTACCACGTTGCTCTGCATGATCTCCTTAGGGTGACATTCTTGGATATCGTCATTGGGTTCATCATCCGGATGTTTCGTAGCTTGGAATACATGGAACATGACCTCATCTCCTTGAACTCTCACTTAAGCTCACCCTTCGCACGTTAATTCGAGCTCTTCCCAGCTCATATGGTCTACCGAGTATGATGGGAACCTTATCATCTTCTTCCATGTATAAGATGACAAAGTCTGCTGGGAAGATGAACTTATCCACTTTCACTAGGACGTTTTCAATTACACCGTATGGGTCTTGGTATGACCTGTCAGCCAATTGCAAACTTATTGTTATCGCTTTATTTCTCCCCAACTTCTCAACCTTTAAATATCGAGAGCGGCATTAAATTGATGTCAAGCCCCAAGTCGCAAAGGGCTTGTACTCGCCACCGAAGCTCATTGAGAATGGTAAGGGCAAACCGCTCTAGGTCTCAAGTTTGTGTGGAAGCTTCTTTCAAGGATTGTATACACTCCCTGGGCCAGAGCGATAGTCTCATACTCACCTAATTTCCTTATTTGCCAAGATCTTTCTTCATGAACTTCACACACTCTGCAGTATGTTCCTCAAGTGCATCCATAAAGGTATTTCGATATGTAATTTCTAAGATATCTATGAAACTTGTGGAACTCCGCTTCTCTAACTTACCCTTCTTTAGTCTCTCGAGGATAAGTATGCCAAGCAGGATGGGCCCTCGTCACTCCGGGCTTGTCCCTTCCACTACCTTGGGTGCTTCCCATTGAATCGAAGTACTGGGTCGATCCCCCTTCTCTCCCCGCTCTATATATATATCTCCTGCTGATCGGTCCAACTGGCCTTGTTTCTTTTACTATCATCGTGGGGTCTGCATACTTCCCTTCTTACTTCTCGTAGTTATTACTTGCGTATTCCTTCCTTCACCTCCTAGTTTATCTTTTGAATTGTTCGGCAAAGAACCTTGTCAAGCCTCTTAATCAATGTGACGCTTACTCGCTCCATTTGCACCTCCGTGCTCTTAAATGTGTCACCGATTATTCCACAATTCCTGGGCCGACCGATTCCCGCATAGTTTCCTTTGTTTCATTCATAAAGGCTGTATGCGAAGTAAGCATTTAAGCTAGTGCTTCTTCCAAACACTTTTTTTTTTTTGCTGGTGATTTGTTAACTTGGGAAGGTGGCATACTATTATGATTGTTCCTCCACCCATAGTTCTGATTGTTTTCCATCCTCGCCTCGTTCTGCTCCGATTCGATAGGTGTTACCCCATATCGACCCCGCTTGCCGATTCTCGGGCTAAATCTGACACATACCGTGCCCGTTTCTATCATTATCCGCCCAACCTGCATTCCCCCAGTGACTGCGGTCGTCCCCCACATGATCTCGCATATTCCCAAGGGTTAGCCTCACAAAGATTTATGCTGACCTTGTCAGCTTTTAGAATCGCTTGGTGAGTCAGAAGATGACTTACCAAATTGCTTAGACCTTCAGAAACCGCATCTCCCATTGCTTCTGCATCATCCCTCTCCCCGGGCTATCGTTACTATTAGTACTCATGTACTCTCAGATTCCATATGCTCGACCGTAGTCTTCTTCATCGCGCCTTGCCGAGGCATTTTATTAATGCTCTAGTAGTCACCGACCATTGTAAAAGGTGTAGACTTGCATCCATCTAGTCAACCTATGATATGGGCACCTCCGTAACAGTTCATGGAATCTCTCCCATGCCTCAGCTAGGTTCTCCCCCTCCAATTGTCTAAACATGTTAATCTCGCACTACTCGGCAGCCGCATACCCCCGATCTCGGGTCCGCTGACCACTCATTAACCTGGCTGAACACTCGCGGAATGGGCGCCGTGACCCGACATTTCACTTAAAATCAAGCGCAGTCTCCTTTGTACGGAGCTCTACCCAAATACAAACCCGCATATACTGGGTCTCCAAATGCTGCAATATATCCAATATATCCAATCACATATAGCACACACCACTTGGGCCCACAACCGACACTCATAATACATACTTCAACTATGAATCCAACTATATACCAAATAGTTACAAGAGTTACAATATTTTACCTTATACAATACATATATTTAAAATTAGACATTTACTACATGTATATCATAAACCAAGCCACAACCCGCCTTTTCTAATCCTCAATCTCCAGATTTGAGCCGTCCCCCGCATGCTCCCGTACCGTAAAATATCCTCGACAGGCGGAAACACGTTCGCAGTGGAATCGCCCCTATGGGCTACTCTCCACCAGCGCAGCGCAATGTCTAAATAAACATACATTCAAGCAAATGCACGATCCTACTTCATCGTCTACATGACCAACCCCGCATCCCGAGTCCCTCATCGAGCCTCCTCTCACACTCGCCTAAGCCTCCGTATGAGAATTATTATATTTATTTGCTCGTGGACAACCCTCCGATGTGTATATCAATCAGCAAACTCCGACGATTGATATTACTTGTTTGTGGATTACCCTCCGATGAATATCAATTGGGCAACTCCGACGATTGATATTTTTTGTTTTTGGACTACCCTCAGATGAATATCAATTGGGCAACTCCGACGATTGATATTTTTAATTGACTACCGAGCACAATAGCTTATTTTTAAACAACCCTCCGAACCATTTTCTCTAGACTCATCTCAAGCACTCACTCCTATAGTCCTAGGGTGTTCCAGTGCATATGGAATGCATGTATGTCAATTCCAATACAGTCTAATTGTAAGACCCGAAAAATTCCAATTTCTAGAAAAAGGGCAAAATCGTAATTTCGGTAAAAAAATCCAAAATTTATTCTCTAAATCTCGGATGACGAAACGGATTTCACCGTTGGAATCGTCTCGCGAAATCTAACTAGCACGTAAAATTTAGTAGAATTCCGAGAGAGTTGGAGTTGACACGTTTTTTGAGACATCGTGTTTCCGATGCCGTAAAACTATTTTCGATGCGACGGGCAGCCACATATAAATAATGCATCATGTGCCATAAGTGGTAAAGGAGTAGAGAAATGATGAAAATGGACGGCCGGTGCTTAGTATCGAAAGTGTCAAACTGGAAAAGAAGGATATAAAATGTCATTTTTGAAAGTTTAATGAAGTGAATGAGACAGGTAAAGGCAAATAGTGTCTTCTTCTCCAATTAAAACAAAGCACTCAAAAAAAAACGTGGAATTGGGGGAGAATGATGCAGTTGAGTTGCATGGCATTTTTGAGTACAGAGAGTGTCACTTCTCTCTAGAATATCTAGCAATCCGACCGTTTCAGCCTTTGGAACAAGAAGGGAAGTCATTTATAAGTGAGAGGCCTACACGTGGGTTCCGGTTCAGAGTTTTCGACAAACTTTGAGAGCAGTAGGGTTTCTCCTACTTAGTTCTTACACTTTATTTCAAGTGTTTTTCAATGTTTCGATTGATCGGTGCCTCGAACGATCATTGGACGGCCCCAAAACTCGAGATCGACCGCTAAAATTTTTAGAGGCCCGCTTCAGCACAAATTCGTGGGTAGGGCCGTTTTGCTAATTGTGTTGATTTATGTATTAAATGGTGCTTTGGTATGTATAGGGCCGGTAATGGCCGTGAAACCTGGGTTCACTAAGTGAACCGATGATTTGTGATTTTCTGGGAATAGTAACCGAGGGTTTCACTATTCTTGAAACAATGTTCTCAAAAATAATTTTTTGTGAATTAATGTGTTTAGTCGAGTAATTTAAGTAGAATTGCTCGTGTTTGATCATTAGTCCATGCCAAATTAATTTCACAAAGTGATTAAATGAGAAATTATATAACATGATCACAGGCTGGATGATCTTTATGCCAATATACGACGCTTATATTTGCACGTATTATGATCAGAATGGAATCTGGCATCATGTATTCCATATGCACCGAGCACCTAGGACATGTGGAGCGAGTGCATGAGGCGTAGTCTAGAGAAATGGTTCGGAGGCTTGTCTAAAAACTAAAATGATCTGGAGGTAGAAATTTCATACTAAAATATCAATCGCCTGAGACACCAATTCGATATACATCTGAGTGGTAGTCCAGTAATTACTATCAATCGTGGAGATGGCCCAATTGGATATATACAATATCGGAGGATTGTCCACAAAACAAATAAACATAATAATTCTCATACGAGGCTTAGGCGAAAGTGTGAGGGAGCTTCCGTGAGACTCTACCGAGATGATCGCATAGATATTCATAGATCATGCATTTGCTTGAATGTGTGTGTTTATTTCCTTGGAGCATCGTGATTGCAATTTAGGTGGAGAGTAGCCCACTTAGGGTGATTCCACTACTGAGCATTAGCTCACCCTGTCGAGGGAGATTATTTTACAGGTACAGTGTGGAGCGTGCGAGGACGGCACTATCCTGTAGACAGAGGTTTAAGAAAGTTTGACGCGTTTCGTGGCTATTTACGCATTACATGTATTAGAATTGTTTTAATTTTAGTATATGTTGTAAAATTTGAACTCTTGAATTATGGTTTGATAGTTGGATATATATACATTGTTATGAGTATTGGTTTATGAGCCCAAGTGGCCGTTTTAATCATGTAATTATTACGGACCGCTTTATTGCGCTTTACGTGGTGCTTTGTATTGCTGGGGTATTCTCGTATTAAAGGAGACTACCGGATTTTCGTGAAATGTCAAGCTACCCGACATTCACGAGTATTCCGCTGGTTGACGTGGTAGTCAACGGACACCTTGATTTGGGCGCCATATTGCATCGAGCTTTCAGTATACAAATACCTAGTGGTTGGTTTGGTATCCATCGCCACTTGGGTGGTTTGATGTAGAGTATAGGTATATGGAATTCTAGAGATTAAGGATTTTGGCTTAGGCCATAGTCGAGCAAGAACATCACCACTTGGGTGGTTTGATGTTCGGTTTAGGTATGAGATTACCTAGGAAATCACAGAATAACACCGCATGCATGCAAGCCAGCGCTGCTTTGTGTGATCTACGAATTTGTCAGGTGAACGATGATTATAAATACGACTATTTGTTGTGAAATGTTGTGTGCTTAGTGATTAGCACATAGGAAAGGTCTCTTTGGGAGTTTTACAAAGAGTAAAACTGAAGAATAAAATAAAATAAATAAAATTTTTAGAAATTTATTCGAGTTGATAATGAAATCGAATTTTAATAAATTTGAGATTGAACACTAGGGTTAGTGTTATAGAAGGAGGCTTTGAGGAAATTCTGGACCATTTTCCAGAATTAAATGAAAAATAAAAAATAAACAAAATAAATTTTAAGCAAATTATTTGGTTTATTGAGAAATGAGAAAATTAAATAAATAAATAAATAAGGTGGAGAATTTTTTTTTTAACAGTGTAAAACTGGAAAAAGAAATTAAAGAAAATAAATTTTATAAATTTATTTGGTTATGAGAAGAAGAAATACTTTCTAAGATTTTACAAGTAGTAAAATTGGAAGAAAATGGGGTAAAATAATTTTTTATAAATTTATTTGAGTGTTCAAGAAAATGAAAAAAAAAAAAGTAATTTTTTTAGTGATTTTTCCAGTTGCTGGAAATAATTGGAAAAAAAAAATTATAATGAAAAAAAAAATTGTGCAGTAAAAGAATGGGCTACTGCCCATTTTAACATGGGCATTGTATCATAATACAGGTATTGTATCGTGACTGCAATGGGGGCTTGAAGGGTTGGAAGTATCTTGCAATAGGAAGGATCAGAGCAACTCAAGGTGAAGTGTTGGAATTGTATTGCAAATGGGAAAAGGTGTATTGCAATATAGCATGTCGGATGGCAATTTTGTATTGCAACAGAGGTAGTCAATAGAAGGTAAATGTGTCACGATACAAACATTGTATCGCGATTGCACGCTGAGCGCGTGAGGTGCAGCTGCAATACACCTAGTGTATCAGCACCTGGCGAAGCGGCAAGAGAGGCAACAGACGCAATACAACCGGCACCCGTGACGGCCCCCGGGCGCACGGGCCCGGGCGTGTCACCGGGCTGCCAGGCCGTGCACTTGGTGCACTCCGACCAAGCTTTGATCTCGCTTGACTCCAAGACTGCTCTCGAAGTCAATTTTTGGACATTGTTCGTGAACCCGGTTCATGAACACTGTTCATCACAAAATTTTACAAATTTTTTTTATTAAATTAAATAAAAATGAAATAAAATTAGACAAAATTTTCGAAAAATAAAATTTTCAAAAATAAAATTTTCGAAAATAAAATTTTTGTTGATAAAAATGTTTTAAATGCATAATTGATTGCCTTGCATTACTTGTAAATGCAAGAACAATGTGTATACACTGATTTATGTGTATGAATAGTGTCTCGAGACTGCGTTTGAGCCGTAGAGATACTGCATTGAGATTGAACCTGTCATTTAAATTGTGTAGATGGCTAGTAGAGGATGAGGAGGTAGAGGGCGTCCACATGGTACTGGTCAGGCACCACCAGTATTTGATAAGCATACCTTGTCGAGTACCGTAGGTACGCGGGTAGCAATCATAGCACAGCTGGTATAGCAGTAATCAGGGAGGTCCTAAGAACTCCATGTTTGCATGATCATCCTCCGACATTCACTAGGGGAGGAGACCCGATGGTGGCAGACCATTGGTTCATGCAGATCGAGAAAGTGTTAGAGGCTATGGAAATTACCTCTGACGTGACCCGGATTAGACTAGCTGTGTTCTAGCTAGAGAGTGAGGCCCAAATATGGTGGAAATGGGCAAGGACCCTGTGAGACCTTAGAGGAGCCTTAGTACGTGAGTTCTCTCCTGTGGGATTGTGTGGCATGAGGATATGGATGATATGCTGTCGAGGTTGCGAAAGGTTGAGATCTCTGGACTCCACTCACAAAGGGACCTGGAGGATCAAGGATGTCGAGTTCGATGTCATCCCGTATGGATCGTCGACAAATTTTGACAGGTCGTTATCGATTGTGAGCGTAGAGGGCTACCGCGCCACACGCAGACGGTACTCGCGTGGTACTCTGTGTGGGGACAAACATGATAGATTTCAGCCCCTGCATAGTGATATCGAGTCCAGGTGTCAAGGATGCTTAGCGGGATGGCTACGGCGCCTTACCCTAGAGGACTATGGAGAGACTGTACTTAGATCTACCCTGCAAGGTGCGAATATGTGGATTTTTCCAGATGAGGTACCGACAACCTCCATGCAGGGTCAGAGACTTCTGTGATTGAATTACACCCTGGTACTTCACCCCATCTCTATGACTCCGCGACAGATGGGCACCGGGCCTGAGTCAGCAGGAACTCGCAGTCCACCCACAGGAGTTATTGGACGTGGGTTCATTGGGGACCGAGACCTCACCATGGGGCCCGGCTCGCTTTTATAAAAGAAGGACAAGACCCTTCGACTGTGTTTCGATTACGTGACACCGAATTGGTTACGATCATGAACTCCACCTTGCATTATCGAGGATTGATGATTTATTTGATCGCTGAGAGGAGTGCGTAGTCTTACCTAAGATAGACCTTCTCGTGACCGGTTACCATCACAAGAGTTGTGACAGCGTATATCCCTGATAGTGCTTAGACGTGTTGGCTGGGCACTTTTGAATTTACTGCGGATGCCTTTCTGATCGACGAATGCGCCATTAGCATTCACGGATCTCATGCATAGTATTTCAAACTCCTATCTAGATCGCTTGTCGTAGTCTTCGCGGGATGACATTTGGATTTACCCCTACGAGTTGAGCATGAGTATCACTGGTGATCGCTCTGCAAGCCAAGCTACTCATCAACTCAGACGCCAAGTTCGCAGCGAAGCCTCGCTTACCGAGGTGAGTTTTAGGCACGTGGTGTTAGCATCATGAGTGTCAGTCGACCTAGAGAAGGTCAGAGATGATGAGTTGGGAGATGTAATGTCAATCTCTCGAGATACGTAGTTTTTTGGGATTGACTGGGTATTATAGGAGATTCGAGAATGGGCTGAAGTTGTCCATTCGGGCAGATCGTAGGACTTCGCCACGGACGTGGACTCATGGTCAGGGATGCACCCTAACCATGTAGAGATCGAGGATGCTTGGAGCACCTCGGGATGCGGCGTTGGTAAAGAAGAGAGAGGATTTTAGCCTTCTTCTAGTTCTCTGTGGGTGCGTGCGTAAGACTTCGCTTCCACACGAAGTTTCAAGACTAGGGCCAGGATTAGGCATGTGAGACGGATTGCCCTAGAGACAAGGATCCTAGGGCTTCTCGGGGACACGCAGCCCCAATTAGCCGAGAACATGAGAGCAGGCTGTCTATTCCTCCACGCCCCTAGTAATGAAATGAGGAAATCCATTTAGTTTCGGGTGCTATACAAGCACTTCCAAAGAAGATGATATGCCGTAGGGGCGCAGTGTGGCTCTGTCAGACAGATCGAGTTCCGCAAATGTAAGCGCAGACTTAGGTGGTAGGACATATTGGTTGTTGATGTCGCTTCTGATAGGGATGAGTTGATGTACCATCGGGTTGTTAGTAATTGGGGACCTTAGCCTAAGAGTCATACCTCGACACTCCGCCTGGATTCGGGGCTTAGAGGTTATGCCTTTGTATAGCCGTGTATAGATGTTCTTCCCAGGGATGGCAAGAGAGCGACTGATAGGTCGGGATTATGAGTGAGAGATCTCTCGAGATTCTCGTCATGGTGGAACTCTGAACTGGGTGTCACAATATGACATCATCAAGGCTCGTGTGCACTGCACATTGCGTCGAGCTCAGTGTTGGTGCACTCCGCATACTCATTCAACACTCGTGAGTGTGGGTTGAGTTTGTCTTCTAGGACTACGTCCAATGAAGACTCATAGTTCAATTCAAAGAATGAAGAATAATTAGAGTGTGTCAAGTACAAGTGGGGCCAGAATCCCCTAAGGTGAGAATCCCTGGAGTTGTAGGTGTAAGAGACCGAGATATCCTGCTAAATTTCTCGTGGTGAATGTAAGAGGCTCGAAGTGTAAGCCGAAGAATTAAATTAATCGAGATGAAAACACATGGACATGGTTATCACGTAGACTTAGAGTTGAGTGATAGGAGTCGGGAGTGACTCGAGATGAAAACACACGGACATGGTTATCACGTAGACTTAGAGTTGGGTGATGAGCCGCAGAGGTGACTCGAGATTCGATAACCCTTCGGAAATTACATCAAGTGTCGCTGAGTCGGCAAGGGCTCGGTATATGGATGTCACACATGACATGGACTAGGTTGACGGTCCATTGGATTATCAGCAATTGTGACCTTGGGAAGGTCAGCGTTTACACACAAAGTAAGGGTTGTCTAGGGTTACGAGTTGAATGGATTATATACAAGTGTTAGAGAACACGCTGCGAGCATGCGTCTTAGGTCATAAGGGTAGAGGATCAATTGCCCTTAGTGGAATTCGCCTACAACAATAGTTATCAGGTGAGTATACAAATGGCACCATATGAGGTATTGTATGGGAGGCCATGTAGATCACCGCTATGTTGGACCAAGGTGGGAGAGAGCTCCATCACGGGTCCTGATTTGATTAGAGACACCTCCGAGAAGGTGAGCTTGATATTTACAAACAGGCCTTCTCACGGCTCACAAAGCCGCGTAAGAGCTATGCTGATGGGCGACGTCGACCCCTAGAGTTCGAGGTCAGATCACGCTTTCTTGAAGATGATGCCTAGAGAGGATGGGTCAGTTCCTAAGCGTAAAAGCTATCGACTAGATTCATTGTGCCTTCAGATACTCGAGAGGGTAGGCATCAGAAGGCATGTGCTGGAAGTATCAGCCCAAAGATGTCGTGTCCACCAGATGTTTCACGCTCCATGTCTTGAAGTATACGCCAGATCCAGCTCATGTAAAGGGATTGAGGACAGATGAGGGCCGACACCGATCGACCTTGTGGAGGGACTCAGTATTTCGACAACAAGGACAGCCATGACGCAAAGACCGCGAGGCTGAGGGTGCTACATAAGACTATGGAGAGGAGGAGTCAACGTGGGAACGCGAGGGACACGATGCGGGCCACCTATCCTTCTTGTTTAGGGGATGAAGGTATGTGTAGTTTAGTCGCTTAATACCAATGACGTAGTTTACATGCATGGTAGAATGCACACGCTGCATATGCATGTGTTTGTGGTTGTGCTTGTCCTGAATTTCGACGAAATTCCTTTTAAGAAGGGTAGAATGACCAGAAATTCCAATTTCCTGAAAAAGAAGAAAATCGTAATTTCTGTACATAAAATTGTAATTTTTAAAATCTGAATATTCTCTAGATCTCGATGACGAAAACGGGATTTCACTATTGAACTGCTTTCACAAATCTAACTAGCACGTAAAATTTCAGAGAATCTTCAAACAAATAAGCTGGCATGTTTTGAGACATCGCGCTTCTCGCGCCATAAACGATTACGACGAAAGTCACATATAACACGTACTCATGTGCCATAAGTGGTATGAGTAGAGAAATGATGAAAATGGACGGCCGAGATAGTGTCGAGTGACAAAACTGGGAAAAGAAGGACATAAATGTCATTTTTGGAAAGTTTAATGAAGTGAATGAGATAAAAGGCAAATAGTGTCTTCTTCTCCAATTAAAACAAGACCAAAAAACGTGAATCGGGGGAGGATGACGCAGTTGAGCTGCGTAAGGCATTTTTAGAGGAGAGAGTGTCACTTCTCCTTCTAGAATATCAAAATTCGACTGGGCCGGCGCCTTTCCTAACAAAGAGTGTAAGCCGGCTCTACGCTGAGAGGCCTACACGTGTTCCTGGCTGAGTTTTGACAACTCCGAGTAGTGGGTTTCTCCCTACTTGGGTTTTACACTTTATTTAAGTGTTTTTCAATGTTTCGATTGGATTGAGGCCTTGAACGACCGTTTGATCGGTCCCAAAACTTGAGACCGAATTGTTGTAATTTTTTTAGAGGCCCGTTTCTGCACAGTCCGTGGGTAGGGGCTGTTTGGGGCATCAGGTGTTGATTTATGTATTAAATGGTGCTTTGTATGTATGTAATCCAGAATGGCCGTGAAACCCGGGTTCACTAAGTGAACTGATGATTTGTGATTTTTCGGGAATAGTAACCGAGGGTTTCACTATTCCCGAAACAATGTTCTCAAAATAATTTTTGTGAATTAATATGTTTGGTCGAGTAATTCAAGTAAAATTGCTCGTGTTTGATCATTAGCTCACGTGAGCTAATTTTGATGTGATGAAATGAGAAATTATATAACATGATTGTGTGGATTAATTTTTGCGTGAATATATGCATGTTTATATATTTATGTATTATAGACTGTAATGGAATCTAAGATTTGCGATTCCATATGCAATCGGGAGCACCCTAGGACGATATAGGAGTGAGTGCATGAGGTGAGTCTAGAGAAAATGGTTCGGAGGGTTGTCTAAAAACTAAAAATGATCGGAGGGTAGTCCATACTAAAAATATCAATCGTCGAGACGGCCCAATTGATATACATCGGAGGGTAGTCCATAATTAATATCAATCGTCGGAGACGGCCCAATTGATATATACACATCGGAGGATTGTCCACAAACAAATAAACATAATAATTCTCATACGCAGGCTTAAAGTGAGTAGGGAGTCGCGAGACCTCTGCCATTTAGATGATCAGTTAGACATTCAAGCAGCATCACGATTCACTGAACGCTGGCTTATTTCGGGAAAGATTGCATTGCACTTAGGTGGAGAGTAGTTCCCACTCTGGTGCGCGAGTCTCCACTACCGGGAGCATTAGCTCACCCTGTCAAGGGATATTATTTTACAGGTACAGGGAGAGTGCGAGGGGACGGCTCGTCCTAGAGACAGAGGTTTAGAAGAAAGCCGGATTGTGGCTTTGGGTTATGATGCATTACATGTATTAGAATTGTTTTAATTTTAATATATGTTGTATAAGAGTAAATTGAACTCAATTCTTACAATGGATAATGATATATATACATCACATGTAGTATCAAGCCATGAGCCTGGCGGCCGCTTTTAATCATAGACTCGTTATATCGATTGTTCGGGACAAGTTTTATGTGTTTTGTATTTGGGTAGAGCCCTTGCATAAAGGAGACTCGCCTCGATTTTCGTGAAAATGTCGGGTTACCTGATATCATTAGTATTCCGCTGGTCGATAAGAGCCAACGGACACCTCCCTAATGTAAGGCCACTTAATTACTACATGTAAATATATATAAACATGCATATATTTACAAAATTTAATTCATTAATAATCATGTCATGTAAATTAATTAATTCATACATCAAAATTAACTCACTTGGCTAATGATCAAACACGAGCAATTCTACTTGAATTACTCACCAAACATATTACAAATTCACAAAAAAATTATTTTTTTCGAGATCAAGCCGAATAGTGAAACCCCTAAGCATTATTCCCAAAAATCATACCATATGTTCACCTTGTGAACCCGAAATTCACGACCATTCCCGGTCTTTTTCATATCAAGCATACATTTTAATGCATAATGTCATCACAAGCAGCCCATTACTTGACCTGGCCACAGCCAAGCAAAAAATTCTCAAAAAAATTCCAACAATTCGGTCCCAAGTTTTGGGACCGATCAAACGGCCCCTCACGGCCTCAAACAAACCAATACATGATTTATTGAACAATTCATCATCCATTTTAACCCAAACAGTCCGTATCAGTTCACGGCTGCTCCATTTGGTGTTCCAAAAATTATATCAATCTCTGGCCCCGTTGTCTGGGATCGATCAAACGGCCGCTCACAGTCTCAACCAACCGAAACATTAACATAGTAATTTAAACGAAGAATAAACCCAAGTAGGAGAAACCCCTACCTCAAGGAGTTTGTCTAAACTCACAACCGGCACTCCACGCCAGAGGCCGCCTCCGTAGAATCCGCTTCCTTCTTGTCCCGAAGACCGCCGAATACCTACCTGATTCATTTCGTATTCTAGAGAGAGAAGTCTCTCTCTAAAAGAAAACTCAAAAAAAAGCTTCTACATCTCCCCTGTTTGGTTTTCACGTTTTTTGCTTCATTTAACATTGGAGGAGATGACACTGTAACGATTTTTGTCATTTAGTGACTTAAATCAATTCCTATAATGCCAATTTTGTCCCTCTTTTCCCAGCGATATCTCTGCCTCACTCGGCCTTCCATTTTCCTATTTCTCTACTCATGACACTTATGGGTATACGAAGACGCTATATAATGTGATTTTCAGAAGATCGAAAATCGTTTTACTCAAGACCAAACGTGATGCCCGAAAAACGTGGTAAATCCGATTGTCTCGACCACAAAATTTTACTTGCTAGCTAGATTTCGCGAGACGATTCCAACGGTGAAATCTGTTTCATCATCCGAGATCTAGAGAATAAATTACGGATTTTTAACCGAAATTACTATTTTGTAACCGAAATTACGATTTTGCCCTTTTTCCAAAAATTGGAATTTCTCGGGTCTTACATGTGCAATATTTGAGGGCGGGAAAAACTTGGTCAGGAATTTCTACACCAAATCATTCCATGAGATAATGGAATCTGGTGGTTGGCTCGTCAACCAGTGTTTAGCTCTATCACCCAATGAGAGCAAGAACAATCTCAGTCTTAGCACTTCTTCCATCACTCCTTTGTATTTGACGGTGTCGCATACTTCAATGAAGTTTGTCAAATGGGTGTTCGGGTTCTCACTTGGTAGACCATGGAACCCGAATCGTTCCGTTACTCAGGAGGTTACTGCTCAAATTTCAAACTTGTTCGTTTGAATAGGTGGTCTCTGATTTATGCATCACAACTCGTAGGGTCGTAGTTTAACTCATCTAGCTACATAAATGGATCATCTGTTTGTATAAACGGCCTGGGAGCGTAATTCCTACCATTATTCCCATTCTTACCCCCTTAAGGCTCGTTTTGCTCTTGGCCCTGACCTTGCTCTTCATTGTTCTGCATGATTGATAGATCTCTTTGATGTGCTTTTCTTTGTTCTCTACGTAATCGGTGTAAGGTTCTTTTTGGTTCAGGATCGAACAGAAGTAGTTCAACTTGACCTCATCTTCACATAAACTCACAGTAACCTTCACTGTAATCACACGCACAAACGCAAAGACCAAATCACAAGCACTTGTATAAACAAAAAAAAATGAAAAGAAAAAAAAATTCAAAGTAATATCTAATTGCACTATTGTCAATATCAACACAAAACTTCTCCCCGGAAACGACACCAAAAACTTGACGAGCTCTGGATAGGTGTGTAAATTTGTATAAAAACGTAGGCCTGCACGCGCAAGTATACGCTTCGAGTTTACGTAATATAGTGGATAGTCAAGTGTCGTTCCCATGAAGAGAAGTGTGTTGAATACCGGAATCGACTCTAGAATATTATTTGGATCTCAAACTTGAGTGAATTACTGCTAATATAATGACACTTAGATCCTAAACAAGTTATTAGTTCAATTAACGGGCACTACTAGTTTTGCCTTCCTCACAGGCATTCATAATGGATTATCATCCGTGTAAAATTTGTTATTCAAGATATTGTCTGATGTACGCCGAACATGCTGGATCGTGCTTGCGAGATATCCTCTCTCTAGGTATATTCGCCTATCTCGCTAGTAGGGTTGATCGCATCTCTACTTCACCCCTCGACTCCGAGACGCTTAAATGGTTAAACCCTAATCACCACACTCGAAATCGGGAGATCTCTACTCTCCGATTGAACAAGTGTCACTCTATCCGGATCCCCGGGAACCTTTATCTCTTGATCTTAGATTCCCGGTAAAAGCAAGTTGGTGTTGGCCAAAAACTACCATGTAGGTAATTAACAGGAAATAGAGCAAGTCGATATCAGATTGATATATATACTAAATAAACTGAATTAAAAACTAATCCATATGAATCTAACAAGAATACGACAAAACCCTAGAAATAAAGTTAGAGCATCAATTTTCTTATTACAATCATTTGATTTCAATCAATAAGAGTTTGAGAAAGGAAATACAACTACAAGGATTACACGATTTCTCGAATCGTCCTCTATTGTCTTCTCCGTCTCATACTCCGTTCCTCGTCGATTTCTGTTCCTCGTCGATTTCCGTTCCTTTTCCATTCTTATTTTTATATCTAAAATTTATCAATAGGAGAGTCCTGGCGACATCTCGATGTTGCAACGTCGCGATGTTGCAACGTCATGACGTTGGCTGATGTAGGTTGCACGTCATATGACCTCAACGTAACGTTGCGACGTTGGGACATCGCGATGTGAGAACTTCGCAACGTGAAAACGTTGCGACGTTGGAACGTCGCGACGTTGAGGCTGAGCTCTCCACTAATATCCTCTTCAAATCTCCACACAGCCTCTAAATGCCTCCTTTTTCACCTGAAATGCACAAAAACCCAAGTATTAGATATACGACGATAAAAGCACTTATTGCTAGATGAAATGACCCAAAAACGTGCTCACATGCGGGTATATGATGAGTGTTTTGGGCACTCAACGATCACCAATCAAGCAATGACTTACATTATACTCTAGGCTTAATTGTGACACCATGTCCACAAATAGCCTACAACCATGCCATGCAATGGCATTGTTCATACACAAACACATCACAAGCCAAACCATTAGAAAACACAATTTGACTTCCACATAATTTCACCCAAGTATATCACTCAATTCAAGCAATTATATACTACAATCATATACTAATTATGGCATAGAGATGCCCACACGCCACGTGCCATGAACTCGCTACAAACAAATTACAAAATCGGGCCGTAGACCGGGTCTAACCTAACTCTTTGAAAAGAGCATAAAAAACCCAAAGTTGTAAGAACCAAATGCCATTCACTAGCTTATGTTAGATTCTAGACTCAAACAGCTTTCCATAGAGTCCAAGAACGCACGAATCAGAGTTTGAACGAGAAAGTTATAGTCGTTCGAAGTTGAACCTGCTGATTTCGCATGAGGGTTGGGAAATTACGAAAATTTCTCAACCCATGCGAAATTTTTCACACACCATATTGAATTTCGCAGGGTTTACGAAATTGGGATCTCGTTGCCTTACGAATTTTCCCAGGGTGCCTTTCCATCCCTAATTTGCTGTGAACCAATCCCAGTTCCATCCACCATACAGTCCCTGTTCAAGCTGTAAAAGCCTCAAACACTTGGACCCATAACCAATCCCGAAATGGTAGTCCCGAACCAAAATGCACTAAAAATCTACTTTCAATTATCAACAGCACAGTCCAACTCAAGTCTTTGAACTAGCCCTCACGACAGTGGCTGGAACCCAATGGTCATTAAATGACCCTTAAGCATGAAATAACTAGAGTAGGAGAAAACCCTACCTCTTGAAGCGTGAGCAACGACCTGAGGAAGCTCTGCGAACACTTCCTGAACCTAAAGCTTTCAACTTACTGAACCTTTTCCGCGAAACCTTGGTGAAACTTGAAGTTTTTGGTATCTACACCTAGCCCTCGCCGAGTACTCTGACTTTAAACCTTAGCCCGTCGGAAGACAACCACCCAATCTCCGTAGATCTTAGAGAGAAGTTGGAGCTTATCTCTCTACACCCTCTCTTCTCCTCTCTCACTGCCCGATACCCTTGTTTTTTTTCCTCCTTTTGTCAATCTTGACTTAAGTTAATGAGTGGCTCTTAAAGTGTAGCACCCCTTTTCGGTCCAACCCGATTGGTGGATCCGAACCGGTTCCGGGATGCTTGTTTAATTCTTTTTATTTATTTGTTTTTTTTTCAAAAGTGTCACCACTTGAATCCCCGGTCCGACTCGAATGGCGAATTCGAACCGAAGCTCGGTTTACTTCGACCGTTTTCATTTATCTTATCAAAACTTATGTCATTTCATTTTAAAGTTTTCAATTACGCGAAAGCTGTTTCAAATGGTGGGCCCATAAACATTTACTTTTATACAATACGTTTATAAAATGACGTATCATGCCTTTACAAAATGATATACAAAACAATAGTTCAGAGATTAACTCTTTTTTTCACAAGATGTCACACGTTCAAAAAGAATGGTATGCATATGACGGGGTATATACTTATACGCCACAACTTTCTCTATGACTCTGTGCTTCTTGATCTTGTCTTCTTTCCTGTTTACTCGAAATATGCGCATAGATAAAAACTACATGCTAAGTATTTTCATGCTTAGTGGTTCTATATTGTTCTCTATTCTCAATTTCAATTTAATATAAGACATGCTTTTATATTAAACCATACTTTTTACTTCATTCATGATCAATGTAAAACAATACTCATACTTATTCATTTTCACATACTATCAATTTACGGTTCATTGATCACTTGCAAATATACCTTTTCATATGCAACAAATCATTCAACAATTCAATTCATGAGATTCAAACATACACTCTTAAAGATGTGTTTAGTTTACAAATCCCATTTTTTGTTTCACTTGTCAAAGTTTGCTAAATCACTTTGACTATACCATTTATATTCATGACGGATTCGACTTGGTGAATCTCGTCCTTGTTGTCGTTTAGTGATGTGATTTCACATTTAGCAATTTCGATTCACCATCATGACGGATGCAGATTGGTGCATCCCGCCAAGTGGTCATTTAAAAATGTCATACACCATAATAACGGATGCCGATTGGTGCATCCCACCATGTGGGACATTTAACAATGCCATACACCATCATGAAGGATGTCGATTGATGCATCCCGCCATGTGGGACATTGAACAATTTCGGTTTGCCTTCATGACGAATGCCGCTTGGTACATCCCGCCATGTTGGTCATTTGATATATCTATTCAATTTAAGATGTCAAGAATTGACCAATTCGTTTATAATTCAATTAATCACTCACATGAAATTAATTGTCAACATTTCAAATATCACATTTTCAAACCCATGTGCACTTTCGCAATAACATTTCAAAGATATGCATATTCCATATAATCATTTCAAATTTATTTGGTAAACTACCAAAACACTTGTGGTAAGGATAGAGGTTCAGTGAACAAACCAAATTATCGATCCCTTGTCTCTTTCGATACTAGTCCTAGGTCAGGTTGTCGTCTTCACCCATACCTAGTCAAATACAAATTCTCCACTCTTAGTGGTTAAACAAATAATCATACTAAAACAATATCGTCATCGAGGCGACGAGCCACGGCACGCTTTCTCTCGTATACCTATATGAACCCCATTAAACCTTATTAGGTCCCTAAACAATTGGTGTATGAATAACAGACTTAATAAAGGTAAGGGTACAAAATGTGGCTGTTGAGTTGCCCTGCACGGCACCACTTCTCATTTCGTCTAATGGGTACCGGTACCCACTTTTGGTACCTCTATGATCAAAAATATCTAGAACACGATATATTTGGTGAGAATTGATTTTACGGAAATATCGTAAATATCGGTGGATATTTTTGCATAAAAATATCTGCTTATTAAATTTTTCATATTTTAATTATATAGATTATGAGAAATGATTATTATCTGAATTAAGGTAGATTAAAATCAAATGATTAGTAATTATTAAATTAAATATGTTATATTTAATTATTATGTTACAAAGAGATATTATTTATTTGTTTTTGTTATTATTATAAATATTATGTAGATAATGAGGAGATTCAAAAATATTATATATTATAATTTTAAATTTTTTAAATGATATTATTTTATTTCTTTTCCTTTTTCAAATTAATATTTGATTTAAAAATATTATGTTATAAATGTAAAATAAAAATAAAATAAAATATTATAAAGGGATTATGAACAAATAAATAAGGAAGATAATATAAAAAGTTTGCATTATATATAATAAGTGCAATAATGTTTCAGTGGTTGAGGGTGTCACTTCCAGCATTTCGTGGGTGGGTTCAAACCCGTCAAGTAATTTTTTCCATGGCTTCGAGCCGTGGAAAAATCAAAAAAATTTTCCAGAAAATCGGGTTTTTTCTGAAAACACGGTATTTTATCGGAAATATCTAAAACCCAGATTTACTCCGAAATCACGATTTTCTCCCGATTTTAATTCCGATTTTCCACCCGAAAATCTTTCCAAAGACTAATCGAAACCGGGACATTTAAAAACGATTTTGTCCATGGGTACCAAGTATTCACTTTGGTACCTGGCATTCTCAATGTGCGGTTCCGCCCATAAATGGCGTGATTTTGCCATTTCTCACCCACAAAACTCAAATAACTTCATCCAAACTCATGTATCTCATAATCCACACCATGAACCCTCTACCCAAACCACTCCAATAATGGGTTAGAATCAATAAAACATCTTTTCCCAAGTTGTATTTTTCCCTAAAATCAAAATCACAAAAGCGGAAGCCAGGTTTTGTTTTCTTACCTTATCCTCACTCTAAGTCAAGCTGATCATTAGAAAAGGAGCAAGAAATGGAAGAAACCCAACAAAACTCGATCTTCTTCAAGCTTTAGCTTTTCTCTCATTTTCTCCTCTCTTTCTCCCAAAACGGGATTTGCTCAAATGAGCTTCCCTAGACCAAATTTGGGTCTTTAAACTCCCATTTGGCTGCAAGGCCATGTCTGACCTTCCACAATTAGTCTCATTTCTCATTTGTGGCATTTAAGTCTCCCATCACTCCCATTTAACATACCACTTAACATTTAAATCATTTTAGCATTTAAGCTCATTTTCATTTGACTCTTAGGTCCTTATTTCACAAATTCTAAATTTGTCATTTTTCACTTGGGTTAATTTCCGAGTTTAATTAATTTCTCATTTTAGTATATAACAGTTAATCATATGCTCACATATTTATTTCACATTTCAATTTATCGGCTTCCTGAAACAAGCTTGACTCAATTCATACCCTAATATATAATAAAAATTATTATAAAAAATGCTAGGTATTTTCATGTTACATAAAGTGCCACGTGTCAGACACATCCTCGTTTCTTAGATTGCTCCTACCCCTAAACAATTTATTTTCAGTTATGGTTCAAGTTCAATTAATTTTAAATGAACTTAACTTGAGTTATTTCCTAACTCCCGAGATTCTCATAAAAATCTCATCCCTAGGAGTCACTGGGGAGACTGCTACTTCTAAAACTGAAAATCCGATCGGGTTCTGCACTAAACGAAATTTTTCGTGTGAACTGATTTTTACTTTGCACGGATTCAACGGTGAAGTCCGTTTTGTCATATGAGATCTAGAGAATTTTCCAGGCTTCCCTGAACCATTATGACAATTTCTTATTAAAATTAATTTTCCATTTTTCCTGAAAATTTCTAATTTTCCCAAATTTTACAATACCAATGAATGAAGAGATGAAAGCTGTAACACCCAGGAATTTGTATAGGTATAAGTTAGGGAAAATGATAATAACAGGAATTCAGATAGTGATAAGCTACGTAAAATAATAATGACAGAATTTGTATAGACAAGGGCTACTTGAAATAATAATGGGCAGGAATGTTTATAGCATACGTTATGAAAATAATAATGATAATTGAATTAGACGCTATGGTTGTCGATAATTCAATTAGACGTTATGAAAATAATAATGCGGTACTAATTAATTACTTTTAATGAAAAGACGTTATGAAAATAATAATGGTAATTCAATTAGTAATTAATTAATTAATTTAATGAAAGATGGGTAAAAAGGTAATTTTCCTAATAAATACCTAGTATAAATTGGAATAAAAGAAGGAAATCCTTTCATTCTTCGAGCTTCTCTCCGGGCCGGTAGAATTCCAGAGAGGACGATTTCCGCTTGATCTAGGGTTTGGAAGAATAAATTTCTAGGAGAAATATTTCATTGAGATGAAATTCTTCGATTAGCTCTTCAAAGCTTTGAGCACTTTTCGAGGTAAGGGATTCTAATACAGCTTTTCGAAAAATTATTATTTTTATATGTATGTACGTGTAAGGGATTCTAATACAGCTTTTCGAAAAATTATTATTTTTATATGTATGTACGTGTAAGGAATATTAATGCAGATTTTTAAAAAGAAAATTGTTTGTTTTTACTTCATTTGAGGATGAAAATTGTTTTAGCTGAATTATATATTATCTTGGTTTATGAAAAGTTTTACTTGTTTTATTTATTTGATTATCCATGGATCAAAAAAGTAGTTTTGTAAGATAGTCCTTTTGAGATTGGTTTTGTTTACGAAAGAAAATGTGGAGATATGATGTTTTGCACTAACTGGAAGGAAATATTTGACTCATAATCTCGGGCCCTCATTAACGGAATAATAGTTGACACCATTTGGCCCTTGTCAACGGGATATGTAATAGTTGACATCATTCGTCCTTGTCAACGGGATATAATAGCTGGACTTTACATTTTCTGGGTGGGGAATGTAATTGATTTGAACCCCCAAATTTCTGTGGGTTTGGTTGGGGAAATACTAAGATTCAATAGCTTTTGGTTCCGCCCCACCTTAAAAGGAACATCTTCATACAACACCCATTCGAAGTCCCACATAACTGGGGCACCATTTGATATTTACGACCGTGAGAAAAATATATTCAAAATGTATTTGATTGATTTGATATGAAAGTGTTTGAATCGAAATTGGTATGAAATTGTTCGATCACATTTGATATGAAACCGATTGAAAATGGATGTGAGAATGTTTTTGAAGTATATTTTGTTAATGTTCCACTTATTTTTGAATCAAAAGTTTTGATGAAAAACATCTCCTATTTGTTATATGATTGAAAACTTTTGATCCATGAAACTGTATAGATTTCTTATCGGAATACTTTTAGCTCACTCCCATTCGTTGATATCTTTTCACGTACTTTTAGTTTCCTCGCGAGGAAAGTGATGGTTGTAAGGTGAGGTTCGTGTCGTCATTAGAATTTGACTTAGGATTTTATATTGGATTTTTGTTTAACTGGTAGTTGTATTTATTTGGATCTTTCGTATTGAGAAGTTACTCGATATCATCCATCCAAATTCTATGTTAGATCAAAGTAGTTTTGGAGATTAAAAATTTGTTATAATTTTGAATTGTTTAAGTTTACAAATATTTGGACAACTGGATCTTGGATGGTGGATGTTTTAGTTTTGGAATTTAATGATGTTGAGGATTTTCGATTTGTTAAGACTCTACTCTGAGCAGTGCCCAGTGATACTTCATGCATGCATAAGTGAGATTTGGGATATTTAAGTAATTTTTGTCACTGTGCGATTTTGGTTGGAGAATTTAAGAATATAGAAAGGTTGTGCATTTACTGCGAATATGTGTTTTGGTAATTGGACAAATCCGAGTTACACAAGAAAGGTTAGTGTCGTTTCACCTTCAAACCTTGTTTGAAGGCTTGAGGATATTGAATATATGATGTAATGCCTAAGAGTGGTTTTGAGCGTGACAAAAGCTCTACAAAAAAAATGCCACTTGGGAACTTGTTTCACTACCTACAGGAATGGAGACAATTGGATGTAGATGGGTGTTCACAGTGAAACTGAAAGCAAATGGAAGCATTGATAAGTATAAAGTGAGATTGGTGGCAAAGGGATGTACACAAAGGTATGGAATAGATTCCCAAGACACTTTTGCACCAGTATCCAAGATAAATACCATTAGAATTATTATTTCTATAGCTGCAAATCGAGATTGGCCCTTGAAACAATTCGATGTTAAAAATGATTTTCTCGACGGAGACTTGGAAGAAGAAGTCTACATGGAGCTACCTCCCGGTATCAAACATAGTTCCATGCATGAAAATAAAGAATGTAAGCTGAAAATGTCCTTATATGGATTGAAACAGTCACCTAGGGCATGGTTTGGGAGGTTTTATTGATAATGAAAGCGTGATTATAAGCAAGTAATTCTGACCATACTTTGTTTATAAAACATAAAGAAGGAAAAGTAACAATATTGATAATGTATGTTGATGATATGGTATTAACAGGAGATGATTCGTTTGAAATGAAAGCACTATAAGAATATTTGGCTACTTAACTTGAAATGAAGGATCTTTGGTAGCTTAAATACTTCTTGGGGATTGGTGGCAAGGTCGAAGCATGGAATTTTTCTTTCACAATGAAAATATTTGTTGGATCTCCTTACTGAAACTAGAATGCTCGATTGTAAACCAGTGGAGACGCACATAAAAATGAATCATAAGCATGGGATCCAACCAGATCAAACGCCAACTAATAAGGGCCGTTACCAACGGCTAGTTGGGAGGTTAATCTACTTATCCCACCTGAGACCCGGACACTTCGCATATGACGTAAGTGTAGTCTGATTTATGCATTCACGAGTGAAGAACATATGGGCCGATCCTATCGAATTCTAAGATATTTGAAGTGTTCTCTTGGGAAAGGTTTATTATTTTCTAAAAATGATGTCTCAAACATTGAAGGATACACAAACTTTGATTGGGCAGGTGACCAGACAACTAGAAAATCAACATTAGATTTTTTTATGTTTGTTGAAGGCAATCTCGTCACTTGGAGAAGCAAGAAATAGAAGGTTGTGGCAAGATCAAGTGTTGAAGCCGAATTTCGAGGAATGGCCCAAGATTTGTGCGAAATGTTATGGATCAAGAACGTATTGAAAGATTTGGGGATGGATTATGCAAAACCTATGAAGCTTTACTATGATAATATAGTAGCCATAGAAATTGCTCAAAATCCTGTACAACATGATCGCACAAAACATGTTGAGGTAGATAGTCATTTCATCAAGGAGAAACTTGATCAAAAAATTGTACGGTTTCCATTTGTTCAATCTGAAAGTCAATTGGCTGATATGCTAATAAGCCGATGTCGGTGTTTCATGTTACAATTGTGAGTTGGACGGCGATATCGCATCTGCAGCGGGGGAGTGTGCATGCAGGCTATCAATTATGAGTTGTTTGGTATTGATTGTAATTATTGAATTTGTTCTGTAATTACTTATAGGAATTTGTTAATTGACCAATCTTGTATCTAGGTATAAAAATAATTTGTTTCTTCCATTTTAGGATGTAATCATCTTTATATATTGCCTCTGATTTGAAGAAGAATACACAATAGAATTATTCTGTAATGAAACATCCCTATAACAAAATATCAAACTTACAACATAACGAAGTTTAAAGTCTTTTGTCTTTTGTATGAGCTTAAAGTCCAAACTAATCATTAAACACAGTTCGAGGTTCTGTAGTCATAAAATCAATTGAACTAGCTAGCTAATATATTGAATTTACTTTTAGCTAACTAGCTTAATCAATTCTCACCTAGTTAAATACATGGTAATAGAAGAGAGAGTGTGGGTACACCTAGATCGATCAGCCAAATCGACTTAATTGATTCCTTTCTATCTTTAACCTATGGCAGTATGAAATGCATACAAATCTACAATGTAAGGCCTAAAACCTTTTAAAACTGGTATATAAAAGATTAGGTCAAGGTTTTAATTTGTAAAAAAAAAAAGCCTTAAATGATCCATTTATAAAAGAATTTAAGACAATTTAGTACTTGAATAATTCTAGGTACAAGAATAAAAATAGAATACATGATTCAGTACCAACAGCCTTACAAGTTACAAGAGATTTTAAACAAATGATGCTGATAACTCCTCTTTATTACATTCTCTTTAAAATTGACTTCTTCTTAATTTTCCTTATCTTGATTTATTTTTATAATGCCATTTGGGAAATCCTTTTTTATTGAAACACATTAAAAATAAATTATTACTTTGAAAGCCAATTTTACCGTCATCAAAATCAAAATTTAACAAACCTAACTCTAGCAATATATAGAAATCTAAAATGATTATGGATAAGCAATTTTATAATTGGGATTTATAGGAAATCATTTGAAATGATTCTCATGTCTGATAAAGAATTGAAAACAGGGTTATTATTCCAAAGTCTAGCCATGGAAGTGGTAAAGGAAAAATCTCAATTGCATACATATAATTAAGTGCTATTTATAATTGGCATTTATAGGAAATCATTCGAAATGATTCTCATGCCTGATAAAGAATTGAAAACAGGTTTATTATTCCAAAGTCTAGCCATGGAAGTGGTAAAGGAAAAATCTCAATTGCATACATATAATTAAGTGCTATCTTCGTTATGCAAGTGCTAAAAATGAGTAGAATAAGGTGTACGAATGCGCATGAAAAAAAGAAATATGAATATTACAATATGAAAAATACTTAAAACTTAGTCATGACTCTGAGTCATGAAGAAAAGTATCCAAATAAAATAATAATAAAAATAAATAAGCAATTAAAATCAAAGATCATCACATGCAGTAGAAAGTTAAAGCCAAGAGGTTGACCGGGGTCTTGCCCTTTAGGAGACAATTGGGTCTCTCATCACCTGTAATTGTTGAAACTAAATAATTCATACTCATTGAGGATTTAATATGCTTCCCACGATGGATATATATTCAGATTTCAGATTTCTTGCCATCCTTCAGTAACTCTGGTGGAAGTCAAAGGAAATTTCCCCTGCGGGAAAGAAATGAACTCATCATGTCAATAACTTTTACCATTATAATCTGAATTGAGAGAATCAAAATCAACCAACTACCTTCTATAATGGTTTGATGAAAGTCCATGAGATCCACTCGAAGGTGTATAGTGAATTATTCTCACTATTATTTCCATAAAACTAAATCTCAGGCATTATGATATGGAGGATATGGATGGCTGTTGATTAAATTGTTTTTTAACACCAAATCCAAATAAGTAAGGTGTTCTTTGATATGCTTTATCCTTAAGGAAAATAGCATAAAAGACTTAGAACTTCCAAGTTTCTTTGTATATTAAGTTTGAACTTTAAAAATAGCATAAAAAACCCTGAATTTCAAATTTTTTTATTGTAAATGGAGAATAAAAAAAATTCAAAGCTGGTATTATTATGCTATTTTTCCTTATCCTTATTTGTAAAGTTGGTATTATTTAAAAAAATAAAAAATAGTAAGTGCGGGAAGAAGTAAAGTTTGGTTAGTATTTAAAGCTGTAGCATCCAGCCCATCAGGCAAAATTTTCCATGCAACATGACAAAAGAAGAGGTGATTGACAGTTGGTCCTAATACACCAAAATTGTAAGCTAGCTAGAAGTTCACCAATGCGGTACAACTTATATAAGATTTTATTGTAGTAAGTAGCAAGAAGCATGCATGTTACAATATCATCTTTAGGAATATAGGCAACATAACAACAGTTAAACTAGCATATTGAAACTTGTCAAATAATAGAGTTTCTGCAGAAAGATTTCAAAGAGATGTATTCTTCTCTAAAACAAAGGCAATATATAGATACAATTACATCCTAAAAATTAGGTCCTAAAGAAATAAATTATTTCTATATCCCATGTCTGAATTGTTCATTCTCCTTAATTTCTAGGATTAATTACCGAATCAATCTAATGTGCGTGCGGCTCATCTGACCTCCCACCGAGTTGGTGCATAGATGTCTATCATGCCCAACTTATCAATTATACCATGAAACACCTTCCCTGAAACTGCCTTTGTGAGCATATCAACCAATTGACTCTCGGATTGAATAAATGGGAATTGTATAATCTTTTCATTGAGGTTCTCCTTAATGAAATGACGATCAACTTCAACATGTTTAGTGCGATCATGTTGAGAGCAGGGTTGCATTGCAATTTGAATGAGTACGCCTTATTATCACAATAGAGATTCATAGATTATGGCATGTTGGATCACAGACCCTGATTATGTTGTATCAATAACTGATTCGCATACACCATGAGCCATACCTCGAAATTAAAGCCCCGACACTTGATCTTCTTCACTACCTTACTTCTTGCTTTTCCAAGTGACAAGATTACCTTCCACAAAAGTAAAGTAACCAAATGTAGACCTTCTGGTTGTTTGATCACCTGCCCAATTAGAATCTGTGTATCCTTCAATGTTAGAGATACCATTTTTTGAGAACAACAAACCTTTTCCTGGAGCACTCTTTAAGTATCTTAAGATCCGATAGATTGCTTCCATATGTTCTTCACTCGGTGCATGCATGGAGGCGGCTCACAGCGCTCAGCATATGATATATACAGACTTGTGTGTGATAAGTAGATTAATCTTCTTCCAACTAATCGTGATAACGACCCTTATGCAATTTGGGGCTTGGTCTAGGAGAATTCCGAGCTTATGCTTCATTTCCATGGCGTCTCTTGGTTGCGATCAAACGTCGGGTTTTCGGTTAGAAGATCTAACACATATTTTTCCTGTGAAAGCAAGACTCCATGTTTCGATCTTGCTACCTCAATTCCCAAAAAATATTTAAGTTGCCCGAGATCCTTCATTTCAAATTTTGTGGCTAAATACTCCGTAAGCTTTCATTTCGCTGGGTAATCTCACAGCCAGACCATATCATCAACATACACAATTAAAGTTGTTACTTTTCCTTCTTTGTGTTTATAAACAAAGTGTGATCTGAGTTACTTTGCTTATAGCCGAACTCTCCTTCATTGTGTCGAGAATCTCCCCAGACCATGCTCCTGGGTATTTGTTTCAACCCGTCTGATGACTTTTTAATTCTGAGACTTCACCTTTACATGAAGAACCATTTTTAACTAAAGTGGTAGCTCCATATAAACCTCTTCTTCCAAATCTCCATTGAGGAAAGCATTTTTAACATCAAATTGTTGCAGAGGCCAGTCTCGATTTGCTGCTATAGATATAAGAATGCAAATTTTATTGATCTTAGCCACTGGTGCAAAAGTATCTGATAATTACATCCCATACCTTTCTTGCGTATCCTTCGCAACTAGTCGGGCTTTATATGTATCAATACTTCCATCTAGTTTGAGTTTCACCGTGAACACCCATCTGCATCCAATTGATTTCATTCCTTTAGGCAGTGGAACAAGTTCCCAAGTGGCATTCTTTTGTAGAGCCTCCATCTCTTCGTTCATCGCCTTTCTCCATTTTGGATCATTGATGCATCACGCACATTACTAGGAATAAAGCTGTGGACAATTGATTAACAGTAAATGCATACGATTACCGATTGACCTATGAGATGACATGGTTGTTAATTGGGTATTTGGTCTTGGCTTAGGATCAAGTTCATCTTGTTTTTAGAACTCCCTATTCAATCTTTGTGGATATCTGAATTGTATTTAACGAGGAACATATGTTTCCATTAAGACTCTCCAAACAGGATTCATACTTACTTGAGAACATTACAGGTTGATTTTGATTAATGTAATGGTGTAGATGGGGGCAACTCTGAGGGTATCGGTGGTGATTCACTCCCAGTTTCATGATTGTGATCATAGCCTTGTTGCACAACATGCTTAAAATGTTCATTCACCTTTTCCAACTCAATAAACTCATCACCTCCACCATTCTCTTCACTTGAGCTCTCCCCCTGAAGAGAATTTTTAGAGACTCCCCGAATTAATAAAATCTAATTCTCCGGAAAGAGGCATTTAGAGTCACATGTAGCTTTCGGGTTTGTGGATCATAGCACCTGTATCCTTTTTGAAATTAGTATGTAATATCGTTTTTCTTGCTGGATCGAGTTTATTTCTCAAGATTTTTGGGATGTGAACATATACGGTACATCCAAAAACTCGGGGTTCAAGATTCGGAAAAGGGAAAAACAAATTGTTTCTATATCTATATACAAGATTGGTCAACTATCATAATTTCTAGGATTAATTACACAAATTGTTTATATCTATGTCTGAAGGTGGTGTATCGTAATTTAGGATTAATTACCGAATCAATCCCCAATATTGTCTGACTCATGCGAGACAAAGCGGTAATTTTGTATACTGGGCATACCCAGTGACATAGATCGAATCGATAAAGTGGAGGAGGAGTCAACATTGCTCAGACATTCGCCCCATATATAGAGGCAGACATGCGCAGCAAGAACCAGGGAGAGACAAGGTCAGGACCACTTTCCACTATCAAAGAAAGTTGCCAATATTACATTACAGAGATGGGGGTTTATGGAGTATGGACCACAGTGTATGAAGGAGAAGGAGAAGGACCCTCAAAACTGAATGCATTATAGGCATTGGGGGGTGGTGGTGTCTAGTATTAAAATTATTGGTGTACGAAGTAGAGGTGGAAGAATATCATTTCCATAGTGAAGGAGAACCAAGGGACCATTGTAGTAAGGCACTGCCTTACCTAAAGAAGGAACGCATCCCTAGCTAGGTTTTGCCATAGGCAGGCTGTAGCAAGCAAATAATGCAATTGGCCCACGAATTACGAAAATTTGTTTATCTTTCTTGATTATCTAGGTCACATGGGAATTTGTATAGGTATAAGTTAGGAAAATAATAATGATAGGAATTTGTATGAGTATAAGTTACGGAAAATAATAATGTGAGGAATTTGTATAGAGTATAAATTAAGGAAAATAATAATGACGTGAAAGGGTATAAATTGGAAATAAATAAGAGTATAATGAAGAGGTATAATGACAAATCATAATAAATTATCAATTAATTTAATGACATGAAAGAGGTATAAATTGGAAATAAAATAGGTATAATGACATGAAGGAGGGTATAATGACCGTCACCACAAGAGTATAAAGTAGTACTGACTTGAAAAGAAGTACTTGACAAAGTCATAATAGGTAAAATTAATGAAAGAGGGTAAAGTTAACTTCTTAATAGATACCTCGGGTATAGAATGGAGTAAGAAAAGAAAATCGTTTACATTAACTGCTTTGAGTTTTCTCTCATTAAGGTAGAATTCCAGGAGACGTCACGGCTTTTCGGATCCCAGGGTTTGAAGAACAAATTTCTCAGGTAAGATCTTTGTATTTTATTTTTACAGATTTAACACGATGCTGGGTGCTGTTTTTTATTTCGATGAATGCGAAGAAGTCGATTTAGATTTCGTTCGTTCTTTAAAAAAATAAAAAAAAATAAAATAAGAATTGTTGGTGTCGTATTAAATTACTTTAGTATGAGAATGAAAAAGTATTTAAGGATAATTTTTTGAAAAAAAATAATGATAAACAAATAAATAAATTTAGAAAGGCTGACTACGTATAAATATTTGTATTTGATAAGTATTTAAGATATATGTATTTGGCAAGTAAATATTTTATTAAGGATTAGAGATTTTATTAGATAAAAAGAATATGATTGAGAAGAATTGTTGCAATTATAGGAAATAATACATATCTTTGATAAGATCATAAAAATAAATAAATTATTAAAATAAGATCAGAAGGAATATAAGGTTTTATAAAATTTGTAAAATATAATTCGAATAGTTATCGTTTGAGCAGTTGTCGATATGTTTGAGGTGAACAAAAATAATATATTGTTAAAGAATATCAAATTAGGAAAGTTTTAAGAATAAATAAGTAATGATGAAGGTAGTTTCTTCCTTATTATTTGGGAGAAATATTTCATTGAGGTGAAATTCTTCGGGATTAAGCTCTTTCAAAGCTTTTGAGTACTCCTTTGAAGTAAGGGGATTCTATCCTACTGCTTTGGAGTTTTATTATCATTTTTATATATATGTACGTGTAAAGGGATTCTAATACGACTTTTCGAAAAATTATTATTTTTATGTATATTCTATTAATAAGGGATATTAATCTGATTTTAAAGGAAGAAAATTGTTTTGTTTGTACTTCATTTGAGGATGAAAATTGTTTTAAGCTGAATTATATATAATCTTGGTTTATGAAAAGTTTACTTGTTTTTATTTATTTGAATTATCCATGGATCGAAAGTAATTTTGTAAGATTGTACTTTTGAGATTTGTTTTGTTTCTGAAAGAAAATGTGGAATGTGATGTTTTGTAATTTGAGCTTGAATTAAATATTTATTCTGGTTGGATTAGTATACGTCAACGGGAATAATAGTTGACACTAATACGGCCCCCTTGTCAACGGGATATAATAGTTGACACTATTCGACCTTGTCATGGGATATCATGGACCTGACCTTTACATTTTCTTGGTGGGGAATGTAATTGATTTGAACTTGATACTCCCCAGGGGTTTGGTTAGAGAGATTCTTAATCTTAGTAGTGTTTGGTTCGTCGCGCAAAGGAACAATTTGCGGCTAGCCACCCATTTTGAAAGTCCATAGCTGAGCACCATTTGATATTTGATGACGAGAGAAAAATATATTTGAAATGTATTTGATTTTTCGTTTGATGAAAGTGTTTGAATCGAGAATTTTGATATGAAATTGTTTGGATCCCATTTGATATGAAACCGATTTGAAAGGGATGTGAGAATGTTTTAGTATATTTTGTTAAATGTTCCAACATTTTGAATCAAAAGTTTTACGTTGAAAAACATCTCTATTGTTATATGATTTAGAAACTTTTTGATCCATGAAAATGTATTAGTATTTCTTATTGGGCTTTGAGCTCACCCTTTATTTCTTTAAAAATTTTCAAGTACCCTTAGTTGATGGGTGTGATTAGGGCGGAATAATGGTTTATTAGAATATTTGTTTTAAAATACTATTTGGGACATTGTTTAGATGTTAAAAGTTTAGTTAAATTTCGATATTTGAGTTTGAAGTTATTTGGATAAGTATACTTGGGTTGATGTATTGGTTTCTTAAAGTTGATATTTAGGGGATTTAGAAAGTTAGCATTTTACTCACGAGCAGGTGATTGGTAGTGGACCAATCCGATTCTGAGGAAGGTTAGTGTCATTTCACACTTCAAACCTTCGGGCTGAAACTGAGGGTGTGGTGTAGGTCATGCCCCTAGGGTGGGTTCCGGTGTGACAGTCAGGTATCGAGCCATGGATTTATGATCTTGATGGGAACAGTTGGATTTACCTTTGGGAATAGATGAGTGATGCGTAAGCAAGTTTCAACTTCATCTAGTCTTATTCCTTTAATTCCCTACAATTCTAACTTGCTTACTTGGCTTCTTAATGACTAAATTAGTTATACCTTTTGCTTTATAGAACACACCATCTTAGTCAAAGGAGACTTGCATCTTCCCAATAGTCGAGTTTGTGATGATATACCTCCTCCACACGAGACTTTGCCCCCTATGAGTGCGAAGGGCTTTATAGATGTTAGGGACTTTAATTTGGATTGGTTGAGAGGCGGGCTAGAGCTACTAGATGTGGTCAAGGACAATCCTCGTCTAGTAGGGTAGCTCCTTTGTGACTTTAAGTTAAGTCCCCACTTATTTTTCCGATGCACCTCAAATCAGCGAGGGCGAGAGGCTTGGATTATGATGATAGAAAAAATCTTTATTGTCATTGGTTGTTCTAAGGAGCAAAAAAAAAAAAAAAAACTCTTATGCAACATTTATGTTAGACAAAGAGGCGGATCATTGGTGGCTCATGACTAAGAGGCTTTTAGAGGATTAGGGGCCTATTGTTTGGAGACAGTTAAGGAGGCATTTTTATAGAGAAGTACTTTCACGATGGTATTCGAAGACAAGGTGGGAGAGTTTATGCGTATGGAACAAGAGATTTGACCAGGTGGCCTAATATGAGGACTAAGTTCTGCGAGAAGCTATCACGTTTGCCCCGATTGGTGCTCGGAAGGGAGGAAAAAGCATTAAAGTTTCGGGATGGACTAAAGCCTTATTTGAAGAATAAGATATCAGTGCGAGTTGGGTGTTTATTTAGAAGAATTCATTGACAGGCCCTTGTGCGAGAGAAGGATAATGAAGAGCTTCACGGTATAGGGAACAACAAAGGAAGAGGAATAGGAGTGATGGTGCTCATGGTAACGAAGTCTGAAAAAGTCGAAACCGAGGTGGAATCGAGCCCAGTTTATTATCTTAACGGGGAACTTGTTTAAGTTTGTGTATGGGGATAGTTAGGTGACATGTTAGTTGATAGTTCATATCAGTTTGAGTATTCTTAGCATTACATTGCAAGGTATGTTAGATAATTGATTTCTTGGTGACTAGTTAAAGTTCACTACATTATTTTGCCTTTGTATTGTTTGTTGGTTAGTGAATATACTTTTATCAATATGAAGTATGATTTGAATTTGTCACTTCTATGGGACATGTCATTATGGACAATATGGTGGTTTGAAGTTATTTTATGACGATTGGTAAGAAGAATATTGAATTGACTTAATACTCCTTAAACATTAAGGTTTTTGTTTGATTTTGAGGATGAATTAAGGAGCTTACTACCTTTTATTTGTTGATTGTTCTGAGAAAATATTGTCTTTCCATATTCTTAGTTATCTTGAGTTTAGTTGAAGGGAAACATGTGGATAAATTCTTACTCATAAAATTTAAGCCTTGCAATTAGTTATTTGCTTAGAAATGTTGTTAAGTCTTTTAAGTCAATGTGATGAGTAATAAACAATTTGAAATTTGAAAGGATCTGATATTGTTATTAAAGTTTGAAGTTTCTTGGGATTTATTGATTACTACAAATAAATTATTAAGAGATATATAAGATTATCTTATATTTTCGGTGACATAGAAGAAGTTAAGTTTGATTGGTCTTATAACTATGATGATAGCTTCATAGAGTTGAAGAGCAAATTAGTAGCAACTCTTATTTTGATTATTTCATTGGGGTTGAAAAAATTAGTTTTGCATAATGATGTCTTTCATTAGGATTTATATTGTGTTCTTATGCAGCATGGGAAAAATTTATATATACTTATAGACATTTGAAATTTTAAGATAGAAAACTACCTTGTTATGATTTGAAGTTAGGTAAAATGATTTTTGCACTTAAGATATGAAGACATTTTTTATTATGATCTACTCATAGTTTTATGAGAGTTTGAAGTCTTCGTTTTCTTAAAAAGATTTTAAACAAGAAATAGAGGATATTAATGCAATTACTTAAGGATTATGATAACATTATCTAGTACTAATAAAACAATGAGAATCTTGTGATTTATGCCTTAAATAGAAAACAATTGATTCCTTGGAAATCATTTAAGGTTGTCGCAAACGATTATTGTATGATTTGAGATGTTTACAAGTCTATGTTATACCTTTGGATTTTGGAGTTCTTATGTTGAGCATTATAGTACAACTAAATTTGTTTGGAGAATTAAGATCTTATAAGGAATTATTTGAAACTAGTTGAACTTTTGGAGCAATTGTTTGTGTTTAATAAGACAATAAGATCTTGAAATTTGGGATTAGACTTAATGTCTTAAATAATGGAGAAATAAAGAGACAACTTTTGAAAGAGGTTTATTACTTTAAACATGATCTACCTAAAGGATGCAAGTTTAAATATTTAAGGCAAAATTTTGATGGTCATATATGATAGGTATTACATTATTTGTGACTTTTTGGGTTTAGAGTGATCGCATGAGTTTTACATCGAACTAGTACTTTGCAACTACCTTTTATATTTCTAAATTAGTGTAGAAAACTTATTACCATGGATTTTGTGATAGGGTTACCAGAACATAGTCGATGACAATGTTTCATTATGATGGTTTGTTTGTGGATAAAGTCTAATAATTTTTCTATTAAGACTAGCTTCTCGATATTAATAGAATTTTGATAATGTATGAAATATTTGATTCTATAATTGCTAATAAATTCTTATTTTACTTTTAGATTTTGACTTCAAAAAAAAAAAAATTGAAGTACTAAGTTAGTTTTGATAGTAGTTTTCATACTTACACTAATGACTAATTGAGGAAAGTAATCGCAAGTTGGAAATATTTGTTGAGATATATTGTTTTAGACTTGGAAAGTAATCAGAATGAGTTCTTAACTTTGGTTAAATTTTCTTGTATAATGGTTTTAAGTTAGCAATGAGATTATATCTTCAGTAAGGTTTATGGTAGAAGTTTATGATCCCCTATGTGTTATGATCATATTGGAGAAAAAAAAAAATTAACACATGAACTTGTGTAATTTGACTCTTGAAAGGATAATCCACGATTGAAGAGAATTTGGAAGAAAATCAAGGTACACACAAGTGTTATGTTGATAATCCCAAGCAATATTTGGTATTTGAATTTGGTGATTATGTTATTTTAAAGTTGCTTATTGAGTTAAATTGAGATATTTGGAAGTTGAAAATCTGTTGAGAAAAGGAAAACTCAGTCCTCGATTTGTGGGCTTGTTTGAAACATTAGAGAGAGTAGGTACCTTGGCGTATAAAGTAGCCTTGCCCCCAGGCCTGTCTAAGATTCATAATGTGTTTTATGTTTCGACCTTGAGGAAATATGTTTCGATGCTTCTCATGTTGTGGAGTTGGAGCTATTTAGATTTTGAGGACTTGACCTGAAGAAGTGCTAGTTCAAATTGGATGTGATGAATAAGGTTCTACTGACGTCTTTGTTGTCAAGTTGGTAAAGTCGATGGAGCGATCATAGTATCTGAAAGGCCACTTGGGAGTTAGAAGAAGAGATAAGAGAAAAACATCCTCAATTATTTCAAGACTCAGGTAAGCCAAGTTTAGAGGACTAAACTTTTATAAAGGAGGGGAGAATGTAACACCCAGGAATTTGTATAGGTATAAGTTAGGGAAATAATAATGATAGGAATTTGTATAGGTATAAATTACGAGAATCATGGCAAGCGGGAATTTGTATGGAGGTATAAGTGGGAAAATAATAATGACATGAAAGAGGTATAAATTGGAAATAAAATAGGTATAATGAAGAGGTATAATGACAAATCATAATAGGTATCAATTAATTTAATGACATGAAAGATGTAACACCCCGAAATATACCCTAGCAGTTTTCGGACTTGTGTAGGGTATATTAAAAGCTAAATAGGAATTTTCAGGAAATAAAACGAGAGACCCGGAATTTATATCCTAAGCAAGGGTAAAAGTGGAACTTATCCAATTAGGATATATATGACATAAGAAGAATAGATTGGATGCCAAAGTATAATATGAGAATAAGGATAAATTAGTAATTGAGCAAAGAGAATATGAAAATCAAAAAGTGTAGAGATGGGCTATAGTAGGAATAACAAAAGTTGATTTACAATATTTAAATGCTTGAGGACTTAAGTGCAGTTAAGGTTAATATGGGAGTATGAATAGAGGGGCGAACAACCAAAGATTCATTTTTTTCTCACAAAGACTAAGGCACCCGTAGGGAGGAGAGAAAAGAGCAAGAAGGGAGAAAAGAAGAGGAAGGAGAGGAAGAAGAAGGAGAAGAAGAAGAAGGAGATCAAAAGGTATGTTTTCATTATGGAATCAAATGTCTTTTAGATGTCTAGGGTTATTGGTGTGATTGCTAGGGTTTTTCTATGGAGATTGGGTTGTTTCAAAACCTAGGGTTTTGGTTGAGAGATCACACAAACCCTTGGATTTCTTGAAAATAGGGTGGTAAAACCCATATGGTACATGATAGTTATGGAATCCTCTCTTTTAAATTGGATTCTTGGGTAAATTGAGAGTAATTGAGTTAGGGTTTGTTCTAAACCCTAACTAATTATCATATTTGGGTTGAGTATGGGTCATTACCCATATTAGAATGGTATTTGGAGAAATTTATGGAAAGGTTTTGAAGAAGATAAGTAGTGAAAGAGGATTTGAATAGAAAAGAGATCTCCAAGATGAGAATGAAATGGTTTTGAAGTGTATATGGACTATGAGTTGAATTGGATGGGAAAAATATGGAAAAATGGAGGCCAAAACCGCAGGTACGGAAAAAAATTCCAAGGGACTGCTCGGTGCGGGAAATACTGCATTTTTCTCATTGACCAGTTTTCGTATTTTAGCCATAAATTTCTCATTTATTATCCGATTTGAGTGATTCAAGTGGCTAATTAAACTAGACTTCAAGGAGAATCAGATCTATAGAAATAGGCATTGTCAAATTCTGATTATAAGTGGCCTAAAAATTTAACAAGTAGAGGCCATGTGCAAGCCCTTTATGCGGTTCTGGTACGAAATGCTCACATTTTATATTTCGGCCAGACCTGTCATATTTTAATGCTTGCTCATTTCTGATCCGATTTGGTGATTCAAGTTGCTGGTTAAAATAGACTTCTAAGGGAAAATTTTATCTGAAGGAAGTTCAAGCAAATTGTAATCCCAAAGTGCCCAGAAAATTTATCAAAGTGGGTATGTGCAGATTCTGTTACGCAAATTGAGTCATCTAGATATGAATACAATAACTTGTGTTATGTGGTTGGGAGCTTTAGAGAAGGAATTTTAAATTGAAAATTTAAATAGATGTCATTGGATATATAAAGGACTTCAAATCACAGAAGATTTCATAAATTTTGAAGGCCGTTTGAATAATTTTTGAGTCTTAAAGTCTATAGAGCTGTGTTGGAAAAGGTTGGCCAAAATGAGTGGGTTTTAGTGCTTAAGGAGTAGACTGTTCATTTGGCTTTAAATGAATGTGTATAGTGGATTAAATGGAAGTATGGTTAATGTGGTTAATTGTGGTGTTCTTGAAAAAGGTGAAAAAGACTATCGGACGGGAAATGGGAACTCGACGGGAAGCAAACGGGATTGAGCGGTGAACTGTGAGTGAAAATGATATTTTGAAAATTGAGTTTTTAAAAGTGAATGATTTAATGTTAAACTGAAAGTTTAATGGAAATGTTTATGTAAATTTTAAGGCATAAATGGATTTTTAATTGTATAAAAGAAAGTTTAAGGCATAAATGGATTTTTAAATTGTATAAGTATTTATTATAAAGAAAGAAAGAAAGTTTAAGGCATAAATGGATTTTTAAATTGTATAAGTATTTATTATAAAGAAAGAAAGAAAGTTTAAGGCATAAATGTTTAAGGCATAAATTGATTTTAATTGTATAAGTATGTATTAACATTATATCTTGAAAATGTTATTTTAATGAAAATGCATGTACACTCACTTGGGCTCCTTTAGCTTATTCTTTTCCATATGTTTCAAAAATATTTTCAGGACCCGAGACGGGTGTCTTGGGTAGAGTACTCTCACGTGCGATTGAGTTGAGCCATCGAGGGAGCGATGCATGTGAAGCTGCATTGTATAAATAGTTTGCATATTTTATATATCGAATACTTTGTCATGTATATATGCATATATGGATATATTTTGAAAAGGAACTACTTAGGCGGTGGAGCTTAAGTCCCGGCTCAAATGATCTTTTGAAAAAAAAAAATGCATGGAATTAAGAAGTTGGAATGTTTTGATGATTTGAAATGAATAAATGTTATGTGTATATGTGTGTTGATTGGGTTGTGGGCCGAGGAGTCCTAAAACGGAAGTTGAAGTTGAAGATTGAAAGATTAGAAGTGTTTTTAAATGTTTTATGAGGTTTGTAAATTTGGGAAAGTCAGAACGAAGCTACAGTAAATTTTAGAAAAATTTAAGTGTTTGAAAAGAAAGAAAAAAAATTTATCACTTCACTTCCGCATTATTTACTAAAGATATGTTAAGGATTGTAAAGGGGTTCGCTCCATGGATTTTATTTGACTGTTTTTAAGGAAAAGTTTCTATATCCATTGGAGTGCCGGGAGGTTCCCTCGGGTTCATGAGGTTAATCCGGGTCGGGATCCTTCAAAAGAGGTATAAATTGGAAATAAAATATGTATAATGACATGAAAGAGGTATAATGACAAATCATAATAGGTATCAATTAATTTAATGACACGAAAGAGGTATAATGACAAATCATAATAGGTAAAAATTAATGAAAGAGGGGTAAAAATGTAACTTCTTACCTCAGGTATAAATTTGAGTAAGAAAAGAAAATCATTTCTATTCTTCTTTGAATTTCTACGATGGAGTAGAATTCAGGGGACTGTACGGCTTTCAGGATCACAGAGGTTTAAGAATAATTCTCAGGTAAGATCTTCCTTATTTTATTTTTCTAGATTTCTTTGATGTAGATTCTTTTAATTTTCTTTCGGTTTAGATGAGCCTTTGAAGAAGTCGATTTAGATTTACGTCTCGTTCTTTAAAAATAAAAAAATAAAAAAATAAGAAGAATTGGTGGTGTCGTATTAAATTACTTTGAGTATGAGAATGAAAAGTATTTAAGGATAATTTTGAAAGAAAATAATGATAAACAAATAGGATAAATTTGAAAATTTGTGAACTACGTATAAATATTTGTATTTGATAAGTATTTAAGATATATGTATTTGGCAGTAAATATTTTATTAAGGATTGAATTTTATTAGATAAGGAATATGATTAGAATAATTATTTAGTAATTATAGGAAATAAATACATATATTTGATAAGATCATAAATAAATAAATTATTAAAATAAGATCAAGAAGGAATATAGGTTTTATTAAATTTGTAAAACTACCTAATTCAAATAGGTATCATTTGAGCAGTTGTCGATATGTTTGAGGTGAGAGCAAAAAATAATATAATTGTTAAGAATATCAAATTAGGAAAGTTTTAAGAATAAATAAGTAATGATGGTAGTTTCTTCCCTTATTATTTTTAGGAGAAATATTTCGTTGAGGTGAAATTCTTGGATTAAACTCTTTCAAGGCTTGATCTTTCGTTTGAAGTAAAAAGAGGATTGTCTGTTTCGAAAAATTATCGTTTTATATGTATATGCGTGTAAAGGGATTTTATCTGACTTTTATATGTACGTGTAAGGGGATATCTGATTTTTAAGGAAAGAAAATTGTTTGTTTGTACTTCATTTGAGGATGAAAATTATTTTAAGCGAATTATATAATCTTGGTTTATGAAAGTTTTACTTGTTTTATTTATTTGAATTATCCATTAGTCGAAAAATCGATTTTGTAAGATTTATGCAGAGATTTGTTTGTTCTGAAAGAAAATGTGGAGATATGATGTTTTGTAATTTGAGCTTTTGAATTAAATATTTGAGCTGCAGTTGGTTCGAGTACTGTCAACGGGAATAATAGTTGTGGCTGGCCCAAGGCTGTCAACGGGATATAATAGTTGTATTTATTTGACCCCTTGTCGACGGGATATAATAGTTGACACTACGTTTTCTTGGTGGGAATGTAATTGATTTGAAACCCTTTTGGCCTCCCCTGGATTTGGTTAGAGATTCTTAGTCTTAGTAGTGTTTGGTTCCGTCAGTATCAAAGGAACAATTTGCGACTATGCAATTTGAAAGTCCTACATAGCTGAGGCGGGTTAGTATTTGATGGCCAGAGAAAATATATTTAAAATGTATTTGATTTTGGATTTGATATGAAAGTTTTAAATCGAAATTTGATATGAAATTACTGGATCACATTTGATATGAAACCGATTTGAAAGGGATATGAGAGTCTTTATTATATTTTGTTAATGTTCAAACTTATTTTGAATCAAAAGTTTTGATGAAAAACATCTCCTATTTGTTATATGATTGAAAACTTTTTGATCCATGAAAATGTATTAGTATTTCTTATTGGGTTTTGAGCTCAACCTTTATTCTTTTTAAAATTTTTAAAGTACCCTTAGTTCGGGCGAGGAGTGACGATTAGGACGGGATAATGGTTTTATTAGAATATTTGTTTAAAACTTCTCTTGGGACATTGTTTAGATGTTAAAGTTTAGTTACATTTAGAATATTTAAGGTTTAGAGTTATTTGGATAAGTATACTTGGGTTGATGTATTGGTTTAAAGTTGATATTTGAGGATTTAGAAGTTCGCGCGTTTCACTGCGAGCATTGTGATTGGTAATTGGACAAAAATCCGATTCTGAGGAAGGTTAGTGTCGTTTGTGAACCTTGACGAGTGAAGGCTTGAGGGTGTGAATTGACAGTCATGCCCCTAGGGTGGGTTTCGGGGCGTGACACGGTCATTCTTTTCTTTTGAGTTTTGAGTCCTTGAGTTGAGCACTTTGAAGTTTGGATTCACTTTTCCAGATTTCCTTTTCTGTGATAAACTACTCTATTTCTCATTTTGTTTTTTGGTCTTTGTTATGAATAGTAGAAGTTTTGATGGTAGAGAATATCAATTCAAAAACATGAAAAATAAAGTAATCAATATAAAAGTACATAAGAGTTTTAATGTGGTTCGATCAATTAAGCCTATATATGAAGATGAGAGAAAATATTTCCACTATTCTTGAAAACATAAAAAACAAGATTGAAGTATTAAAGTATTACGACGAGTAGGAAAAATCATAAAATCACAAAACCCTAGACGTCTATAATACCGAAAAAATACCTTACAAAAACTTTTAATCACTAAAACTCTTACATCTGTGCATATACCGAATAGCTTTTACAAGTCTATATTTCTTATAACTTTTTTCCTTTGTGACTTATAATATTTATAGGGATATTTTTAAAAGTTTTCCTTAAGGAAATCTAATATTACAATTATCCTATATAATATTCTTTACAAAAAAAAAATTAAATAGGAATTTGATACATATTCTAACAGTCTTACTGGGGTTGAACGTACAGCCAAACAAGGGCAAGCTACCATGGGTGTTGGTTAGATTTGTTGGATTGATTTTTTCCCCTGTTTATCATTATTGGAGGGTGAATATTCTTCATGGTTTTACATGGATATCCCAACCCACCAAGTGGTACAATTTGTTGACCAATACCATGAGCCCCTCTTCTCAACAGAATGATGGGAAAATGGATGGAAGTTGATAAAGCTTCCTTAAAAATGGAAAGTTGAGGAAATGAGGAAGAGTCTCCTCATAGGCCATGATCCAAGAAGTTCAAAAACTTGGGCCGACGGCCCTAGACATTGTTGCCAATGCCAGTACGGAAACGAATTGGGCAGGGTTCTGATCAATTCAACCTAAACAAGCCCAATCCAAATTTTAGCAAGCATCAAAACAAAATAGGCCCATACAAAAAACAAGCCCAATCCAAATTTTAGCAAGCATCAAAACAAAATAGGCCCATACAAATTTTTTGTCTGGGCCTAGTTGGATGAACAAACCAAGAAAAGGGAATACTGAATTTGCAGTTGGGTTGGGCCCAGCCAAGTCAACGAGAAGGAAGAACCATGTAAGCCTGCTGGGAGAGAGGTTGATTAGGATGTGGACATTAATATGGTTGGTACTTACTTCATCAAACCTGGAAAATCCCAAAACCATGGTTACTCAGTTAACTCAAATGACTCACATACATGCATGCATGCTGGAGCCTGGAGGGTGTCAGACAGTAGAGACAAGATTTGATTTCACCTCAAAATTGTACTGCACCCATGCCATACTATCCCAGTTTCATCAAAAGTTACAGCCATATATATATATTCGACATGCATGAACAACCGTGAAGAATAGTAATTTCTCTATCGTAAAAAAAAAGAGGGTGAAAAAGGAAGGCAGAGGCAGAGCGTATGGATCCATCATCCATGAAGCAAAGGGGGCCCAGTACTGAAGGTAGGAAGCAGCTCAGAGGAAGGGAGTGGGGGGGGGGTGGTGCCTGACTGCCTGGTGGTGTAGACAAAATTCAACGCGGATCTGTGCGCTAGATTCGGTGGGTCTGGGGAGGAGATACCACTGCCGACTACCTGACTTTCTGTCCTACTCCTACCTCCTCTACCCTCTCTCTCCCCGGAAGCCGACGGGTCAATACTGAAAGAAAAGACTCTCTCTCACAAAGCCACCACGGCGGTTACGGCTACAGTCTACATGATGAGATGAGATGAGGTCTAATTTCAGCCCAAAACCTATACTATATCTCCTCTATACAGTATACAGTATACAGCCCCAACACAAAGATTCTGCATTAGATATGGGGAAGTTGACAGGTCCCGCCATTTTAACCAGGCCCCACCCGTACGGCCCGGCCACCCCATGTCTTGTCAGTTTCTTGACTCAGTCACTCCCTCTCTCACTCTTCTGCATTCTGTGGCTACTGGCTACTGCCTACGCCCCTTCTTCTTCAACCCTCCTTCTCTCCCTGCATTCTGTGTCTGTCATCTCTCATCTGTGACGATGGCGACCCCCCATTCAGGATCATACGCCACTCCTTATAACTGGTTAAACCTATGAATACTTCCTTTGCAAAAAGGAACAAGGAGATACCAAAAGTCTTTTTACCCTCCATTTCGCACAATAAATGCTTCTTTTTTTCTGGCATTCTTTTAATTATCAGCCTTGGTGTTGGGTGTGCGCCCCAGCGTATCACACTGGACAACATCCAATTGTTTTAAGGCTCTCCGAAAGAGAAGCCCCAAAATGAAATCACAATACCTAAAATGGATAATATTATTCCAATGTAGAGGGAAGTGTTTATGAAGTTTCCCAACACTTGTTTTTCTTTAGCTAATTATTTTAATGCATTTTAGAACTCTAGTTTTAATTCATAAATGCTTGAACATGATTGTACACTAAATATACTAGGCTGTTTTACAAATACCAGAATTCTATCTTCCTCAATCCGTACTATTAAAAAAAAAATCTAAAATATATATTTGCCCTAGATGTGAATATCTGTGTAAAAAGGAGGGAAAATCAAAAAATTATACGAAAACTAGTGTGTTTGCTGTCTTGCATAGAGCAGAGAGTTGAAAAATGATGCAGGGACAATAGACAAAACAAACAAGGAGAAGGGGATGTGATCCTCATGTAATGACAAATTTGATTATTAATGCCACAGTATGAAGGGGGAGCCTACATGTTTGATTTGTTGGGGCCAGCAATATTGCCGCTCATACGCCTCTTACGAATTTTCATTTCAGTTGACTTCAAACCCACACGTTAGATGTAAATCTCTTCCCATTCATTGTAATGGTAGTAAAATATTGGAATCTCTCTCTCTCTCTCTCTCTCTATATATATATATATATATATTCTAGCCTATGCTTCTCTTACACGAACGCACCCAGGAGAGTGCGGTGCACAATATTGACATCCCCTTCAATTCCTCACTAACAGTAAGAAAAGAAATTCAGACAAATTCTAGTGTCCCCTCCCCTCCCCTCCCTTCAATTTTCAGACTATCAATTGTCAATTGCTGTCCCTTTCATGGACCGACAAAAAGTTACAGGTGTACGCAATTTAATTCCAAGGCTCTACCCACTGTACTGGTGGCCTATGGTGTGTGACTTTGGATCCACTCCACCTCCCACCCTATCCCTATCCAATTAATTAAATCAACCGTAATCTCAGCATCCTCTATGCGATAATTGAGAAATAAAACACCTGAGACCTGACCCCATTTTCCTTCCAAATTCTGGTCGGTAAGATAACCGAATATATATATATATATATAAACCCAGAATGATATAATTGAGCTTAATGCATGATTAGTGAAGGCAAGAGAGATGAAAGGGGGGTTGATTAGCTAGGTAAATGAAAGCGAGTCTCCCAGGAAGAAACAGGGCTCCTCTGGAGGGGACATCCATCATCCTTGTTCAAACCCGGCCACCTGCCAATTATTGAATCTTCCATCCCTTTCACTCCCCCTCCCCCTGCATTTTTAACTTTTCCTTTGTTACTGGTTAGTATGGGTTCAACTTCTACGCAAGCATATTGCTTTGTTACCTGTTTATCACTTACAGTAAGCAAGGTATCTCCACAGCCTGCATTCCATGCATCCCTGCAAAACCAACAACCCTTGTTCACACCTTCCTAGTCCCAACTCCTACGTACCACAATGATATTGACGTCTGTAGAGCCTGCCTTGTTTTCGGGGTTAAATAATAACAAAAATAATGAAACCCCCCACCGGGTTTAGTACTATAAAACAAGTAAATATCATACTATTGACCAATTAATCGCTTGTATTAATGATAAACTGGAGAGAAAAAGAATTAAAACAGAAGAGTTCACATGGTCGTGTCCTGTGTGGCTAATCATGTCATATTTCCTTAATGTCGGAACATTTTGTTGATTGGAATCCGATTTATTGCAAGTTGCTTCATTACAGCTCGTGTGCAACAAATAAGATAGACTCATTCCTTTTCCAAGGCTGCCTGTCACCAACTTTATTGTGTCTTATTCTCTCTTTAATTTTGGGTCTTATCAGACCAATGGACAACAACATGTAATTATAGTTTTTGACTAAACTCATTGAGTATGGAGAATTTCAATCGGCAGTTTTCTCAACTTTATGTTATAAATTAATCGTATCCAATTTTACTTTTCAATCTTTTTCGCATGAGTTGCAACTTTTTGACCTTCAAACCACCAGCACTGTGGCCTTTTGTCGATTGTATTAAAGTCGGAGATCTGTCTCTTACATGTCGTATATTATTTATATACTTGTCTTTTCTACTTCTCCAATCAATGAAGGGCTATTTTTCTTTGATGCCCATGAATCGCTCATCAATTCCTATCATGAGAGCGTCTCAATGTTCTCGTGGCCGACACCTTGACCACAAACCGATAATTCTGTGAAATTCGGGTTTAACCCAATAATCATCCATTCGAGTTCTACAAGACCATTGAAGATGTACGTGATTTTTAATTTTAAGATCATGTGAAAATAATCCTACATTCACAATTATAACACAAAAAAGGCAATAATTTTGTGACAGTATGAAACTAAAGTTTATTAACCATGAACACTGAAAATGAGTTAACCTAATACGTTGCATAAGAATGGAGCGGAAATCTAGCTCCTTTTTGTGTTAATTTGGACTTTGAGTATAGATGATGATGGAAAACAGAGACGCAATGGTGACTTTATTTGGGTTTTATTTTCCAGCTTTTCTGGCACCATTTTCTCGTTGTTGTTGTTGTCGTCTCATAATTAAATTTCCATAATGGTCAAGATTGCAATTGAGTTCACACGAGGGCAAGAATGGAGTAGGTACACACGTGGGAAGAATCCACCGGTTCAAGCATTCCACACCAGGACATGGATTTGCTTTTAGGATCAGAAATCTGGTTGGATTACAGCAAGTGGAGTTTAAAGAAAAGCAGAATATAAAGGGGCTAGCAAAAACAACAGACAAAACCTCAACTAATAATGGCCATTAAATCCTAAAATAAACCAACTAAACCTTTCCTTTTGAGATACCTCTCACCCTTTAAGAATAATGAGGAGGAATGTCCACTAGCTTTGGGGAAAGCTGAGATAAGAAAAGGAGGAATGGTAATGATTATGTCGTGCAGATTGTAGATAACAGAATGAAGAGTTTCAATTTCAAATGAGATTTTTACTTGAGTGGTCAAAGCAAGAACCCTTTTGCATTATTGGGGAAACACTGAGCTGGGTTTTGTACTAAAACGGGAACTGGAAAAGTAGAAAAGTGGATTCAATTAATGTGAGAGCCACTTCTATATTGCTAACATCATTCCGTGGAACTTAATCATTAGTTCCCCCCGTCTAAACCCATCCCTCCATTTTGCAAAATCTTCATTCCAATATGAGCCAAAAGGTTTGAGCCTGAAAAAGTTGCCAACACTTTGGTTACAGACACATTACTGGCCCCAACCCCCGTCTTTTTCATTCACTAATAAAGAAAAAGAGAAAAGTAGAGAAAATCTTTTTACCAACCACCCCTTCTCCACACCACAATTTTCTTCCCCCCCCTTTGTCCATGCAAAAACTTTTACATGTTTGGTACATGAAGCTTTAGGTATCATTCCAAGCAGCAAAAACTGGCAGGTGAGACATGGAAATTGCAGTAGGCCTCAGCTGGGATGTTGGGATCCATGAGCTAAGCGTGCTTGCTGGCCCCATCAGTTTTGATGCTAATGGAGGCTTTGCAAACAGCATCGCAGCAGGGGGGCCGGTTTTATCCGGGCTAGCTTCTCTTGAGCTGCTCAAGCTGGTTACCAAGGATGATGGATTGGAAAAATGTGTCCCTAGTTTGGTCGATTCATCCCCAATTTGCTGACTTGTGTTCACTGAATCAATCCCAATCAGATCTTGTAATGCCATTGAAAAAGAGGTGTTTCTGTACCCTCCTCCAATGGTCATTGGTTTCTGTTCAAGCGACTCCACACAGCTACTTGGCTGCTGCTGCTGGGGGGACTGGTATAGAGCCATCTTCCAGTCTGAACCATTCCCATTGTTACTTTCAGATTGAATAGCCTCTCCACTGTTCTGAGATGGGTTGTAATCAATGGCCTCCCGGCTCGGTTCTTTCCCTTTGTTTCGCTTGGCAAGCTCCCCAGCAATCAAAGTATTGCTGGCTGTGATTCTTTCGACATCGTATCTGGTAATATCAAAGTTGGTGACTGCATTTACCCCTCGAAACTTAATAGCAGCGACATCATAAGCTTCAGCAGCTTCCTCTTGTGTGCCTGAAAATTAAAAAAATTGGACTTTATGCATATTCAAGTCTACGGTATCCTAAAAGGTTTAGCTTTTAATCCAGCATTATAGTAAAGAAATCCTTTCATCCCCCTTGTTATCTCATCTGGGAAAACAGCCTTAAAAAAGTTCAGTGCTACTGAAAATCATTTAAGCAGAATCTCAAAGTAGCCAGTGTCAGCCTTACAAAAGCATCACAAGCCACTGAAAAAGGACATGGGAACAGAGTGTGGTATAACAAGTCCTTTGAAAGTTCTTTTCACATAGAAATGGCTTTGTCATCCTTCCATTCTGGGATGATTAAACAGTAACTACAAATTACAACTTTGAATGGACTTACTGAATGTCCCGAGATAAAGGTCCTTGTTTCCTGCAACCCTGCCAATTCTAGCTTGCCATCTTCCATGTTGATGATGCCTGTATTTTGAAAAATTAAATAAATAAATAAATCAATAAAAACAGAATTTTAATGGTGGACCAACGTTTATGCTATGAGAAAAAAGAAGTTATCTTAGAATAAAACCTTGTCACTCCTCTATACATTGAAGCCCCTCTTGAGAACCCACTGCTTTTCCTGAATGCCCAACAACAAATGAGATCTGACCTATAAAATTAGAAAGCATACACACAACTTCAAGAAATAATTAGTTCAAAACTTTACCTTCTCAGGTGAGCAACATATTCCTGACGGCTCATGTTCTTCATATCTTCAATTTCTTGTTGGTAATTTTCTAACTGTCCAAACGGCAGAAGAATTTTTAGTTTTAATAATTTAAAGCACCGATTGATTAAGATGTTAATCCAGAGTTTAAGCATACCGGGAAGTTGATATGAGTAGAAGGCCCCCAGTATTTGAGGGCCGCCAGATCGTAAGCTCTTGCCGCTTTCTCCTCCATATCATACCCCCCTGAAAGACATGGGTAGAATCAATTAGACATTAACATAAACAGAATATACTCATACATAGTTTTTCATTTCGATCAAAGAAAGGGGGAGCTTACCCAGATAAACTGCAATTGCATCCATTGATTTGAATGGCATCCCAATAGTCATGAACATGACAAGAAGCAATAGTATAAGTCAGAACATCAACATAAAGGGGCTAAGTAATGCAGTAATAAAGGATTACTTCCAAATGTAGGATGTAAGTGGGTTTTGTTTTTCTCGACTAACCTTGTCTTCCTTTCCTAGTCTGCCCCTCCTTCTTGCAACTATTGTCCCAAAGATGGGCTTCATATCTACCAGTCCATCTATGTCTGAGGAAATGAATTGGCAATATTCACTGGAGATAAGACTAAAAAGAGAAGAAAATACCGTGACAGAATATACCTGCAGGAAGCACTAGAGATAAAGACTAAACAGAAGAAGAAAAAGAATATGAACAGACCTTGTAACGCCTCTATATTGTGATGTCCTCTGCCCAAATGTGTCAATGGACTTCCGATGAACTGGTTGCTTTTGGGCAACTTTCCCGGACCCCCTTTTCTTTGTTTCCATGGCCACACACTCAGCTCCGGTGGGTGAGATCTGTCTGGGAGCTGTCACACAGCTTGACTGAGAACCGGGGCTCATGGACAGGCTCAAAGACTGTAAATCCCCACAACCCATAGCTCCAATAGACCCAGAAGCTCCACCGTCATCGACTATGCCGTTGTTCATCTGATGCTCTAATGCATGTTGGTTAGTGTAGTGCCTTGAAACCCAGTTTCTCAGGCAAGGAATTCCATCTTCCCCCATGGGAGGGATCTGGGTATCACAATCTGCCAGCTGGGTTTCCTTTGTTTCTTCTTCTAATGAGTTCTGGTAAATCCCGTTACAGGCAAGCCCGGGAAAATATGGGTGGTGTTGAACTGGAATTTGTTGTTGCTGTCCTTGCTGCCTAAAGGACTGGTGAAGAAGGTTTAGGGAATGTTGTCTAGTGGTTTCGGGTTCCGCATTTTGGTGATAATACATGCTGTCTAAGCTGAGAGCCATTGCTTCTCCTTCATGGCTTTCGTACTGATGGGTTCCCATGGTTGCACTCCCTAAAAAGTCCTCCAATTTCGGGGACGAGGTTGGCACCATCCCTGCATAAAAAAAGTTTGTAGAGACTTAATAAGCAAAATTTCAAGTCCCATGACAGAAACATGGAGAGCAGAAACAGAAACAGACCTTCTTGTTGTGATCTGCTGAGAGCTTCCATGATACAAAGAGACCCGTCAGACTTGAGTGGCATTACGGACAAGGGTGAGTGAAAAGCACCGGTTTCTCCAACGCCATAACAGATTCCGGAGGTGTTGAGATGAGGAGAGAGAAAGAAAGTTGGCACAGCACTGGAAACAGCGGCAGCAGGAGGTTGGGTTTGGTGATGGTAGAGAGCTGGGTGAGAGTCTGAAGCGACCTCCATTTTCATATGTGGTGAGAGGGAGAAACCCAGCCAGTTATTATTGCCGCCATTGTTGTTGTCATTCATAGACTTCATCTTCCTCCTTTTTTTTCTTAGTTGAAAGATTCTCAGCAGTAGTATCTCCGGGTGGAAGGCAACTCAATCATTGGGGAGAAAATAAACTAATCATTTCAAAATCTCTCGCTTCTCCCCATCTGAAAACTTGGTTTTTTGTTGTCTAGCTGCAGAGAACTTATACAAGAAATATATATATCGACCAGCCCAAACTCTTGAATCTATGCACTCCCTCACAAAACCCCCCCTTCTCTCTCTCTCTCTCTCTCTATATTTATCTATCTCCTCTCCCTATCCAAAGAGAACAAAACAGGTCCCTTTAAACTAAACAAAAAGAATGAATTCCAGCCAGCAATGCTGGGGAGCACCCCAGCATTCCATAGGGATCTGTGTATTTGAGAAAGACCACGTCTTTTGCTTTTCTCCTCATCCCCCTACTCCCCTACCTTTTTCTTAAGCCCTTAAACCCTCCCAAAATCCCAGTTAAACTATATGAAATCCTAGCTTTTCCAACCACTAAAAAATCAGCGTTACTACTCAAATAACCTCATAACTAGACTCCTCCATTACCCGGAAAACTCAGGAATTAAATTAATTCCAAGTTTCTCTCTCCACTACTCACTTCGGATAACTTTTTTTTTTTTCCTCCTTAATTTTTACATTCAAAGGGGGTAGTTTGGATAGATTTGACGGGCAGGACTACTGCCCATCCAGTCACTTCACACAGTACTCCTTCTGTACAACCCCTGCAGCGCAAGGATCTAATTTTACTACTAATGTTTTCTTTTTTTTTTTTTCATTTCCAACTTGGTTAATTCCAGACCCACACACACTGCCATTCCAAAAACCTATTCAGAGTGGAATGTGAACCATGTAATGGTCGCATAAGTGGCCTCAGGCGTCACGTCGCGCTCAATGAGTGAAACTACTGAAATATGTTTAAATATTAAATTCATTTATTTTAGTGTGATTTTAAAATTATTTCCATCCTGTTCTATTTTCTGTTTGATTTTTAATTGCTTGATAATTTAAAAAGATTAAACGTATATATAGAGATAGAGAGAAAAAAGGTAGAGAGAATTTAGAGAGGCTCCGATAGCTGTGCGCATTTGAGTGAGTCGTTTGGGTTAACAGGAAATAGAGAGTGGAATAGAGAGTGGGTTGGAGAGAATTTTTTATGTTTGACTAGCTAAAATGGCTAAAAAAGAAGAAATAGAGAGTGGGTTGGAGATGCTCTCAATGCAGCCGTAGATTAATGGTATCAAACTCGCCTGGGTTCCACTCCCATCTGTCCTCCTGGGCCTACAGTAAGTAATGAAGTGGGCTGTTTTGAACTTTCCTCTGTAATGTCCAGTCCAGTTTTGTTTCCCACTTCGCCTCAGCACTTTGTTATTTTCCCCATTACCTTTCTTGTGCCTCTATCCGTTTGGGTGCTTATATTTGTGATATATTCCATATATGCAGATGCAATCCTTGTCTCACAACCCCCGTATATATAAGAGAAGATACCCTTATTTGAAGTTCAAGCTATTCTCCACATACATGAAGGATATAATAAACCATTTGTATTTTACATTAAATATTCAAAATAATTAGAAAATGAAATTGATGTTCCCCCACAGGATGTATAAATAAATGAGAGAGGGCAGAGGAATAATATTGCTCAACAACCAAAAAAATTCAAATATAATGAAGAAAAAAAGAAAAGAACAAGTGAACAGTCGTCTTCGCGCCTCCATGGAGCGTGGGCGTGTGAGATAAATATATGGTAAGAGTTTGTATTTTACTTAGTAATTTTATAAAGGGAAGTGAGGATGCATGTGAGCGCATGGAATGGGGGGCATGATTTTATCCAAAATGGTAAAAACACAAAAACTCTAACTTGCTTTTTCTAAGGGGGGCCTTGCTTGTGTAGTCAACACCTGCTTCCAGACAGAAAGTGGGCAGTGGGTCTGTGATCATCTTGAAATATTCCAGGAATGATGAGCAAAGGGCCCTCAAAACCAAGCTCTTTTTCAAAATTTCTCCTTTTTTTTTCTTCTTCTTTTTTAAACTTTTTATTGGTTTAAATAACCTTTTGTCTTATAATTTTTAACATCACAAATAAAAAGAGGATTCGAAACTTACAACCTCTTCAGAAAAAGTAAAAGTAATGCATGAAAATTATCAAAGAGTTTATAAAATATAGTAACAAATAAAATCTAAAATTCACTTTAAAAAACCTAAAAGAAATCACAACTGTGTAAAATAGTGACAGATTAAAGTTTAACAAAAATCCAGGAAAACATAGGATTCTGAATGTCTTAAACAGATGATTTAAACAGCATTAACCATGGTCCATTTGTTGTTGAAAGTATAACCTATGAGCAATAGAAGAACCATGAGTCTACTTTCCATGTTTGGAAATCAGATTTCCCGCATTAACTTTCTCCTATTTTCTGCACCTGCTATAATATGGTGCATGCAGATATGTGCATTAAAGTGTTCATGGAGACAGATTTTCTAATGGGAATGATTTGGTTTTGAAACTAGGGGGGAGAGAAAAAGACTGGGTTTGGAAGGGAAAGTACTAGGAGGAGATTGGGGTGCATGGAGATGGGGGAGGGAGGTCGTCTTTTGATTATATAGTAATGATTAGTGAATCCATGAAGACTAGCTAGCTGAAAGACAAAGAGCGAAGTGGGCTTTTTTCCCGGAAATAATAATAGTGTATGATGCCTTTTGGCTCATTGCCTATCTCACATCACATATACTCATTTCCCTCGTCATTTTCACCCTTGCTGTTGGGGTTGGTTGGTGGCTGATGCTTTCTTTCTTTCTCTCTTTATGTCAGTATGCTCTCTGCTATCCTTTCTCTGTTTCTCTCCCATGCATTGCATTTTGCAGGCATGCACCGGTCCATCCCGAGATTGATTTTTCCTTTTTCTTTTTCCTTTTTTCTTCCTAGAATAAAAAATCATTAGTTTAAATTTAAAATGCATTTAGTACTTTTAATATACCAACCAACCGAGGAATGACTAATGAGGATGCTCTTTTTTTCTGATTCTAAAAAAGCTATGGTTTTTCTTAAAAAAATAATAATTAAAAAGAAAATTATTTATTATTTTTAATACTTAAAAATGAAACAGCCAATATTTGTAACATTTCAAATAAAATAAATTATGATTTTTCTTTTAAAGTGTATAATATCTTTGCCCAGTTTTCAAACTCTTCCCCAGATCTAAAGCGAGCCTGATTTACAGCGTGCCAAAAGAGAATATATTCGGGTAAAGGTTAAAGAGACACAAAAAAGATGAAAAACAAAATCTTAAGCGTTATCCCAACACAGGATCAGAGAGGGTACATAAAAAAAGAATGAGTATAACTGAAAATTATAATGAAAGATTCTTCAGAATCCGGATGATGGGTAATTAAATTAAATTAAACCTCACAAAAAAAAAATAAATGGGAAGGGGTTTGGGAAGCTGATCTACCACTGTCAATGACAGGAAACAGAATTAAAAGGAAAATGGAAAAGCAGCAGTAAACGTCGAATCTCCTCTCTTGTACAGCCTGAAGGAAGAATCTTAAATGATAACCCAGTATCATCTGGGTGCATTTGTAAAAAAAAAGAAAATAACTTTTGTCCTCAAAAATTTCCTATGTGCAACTCATTAACCGCTGGATTTTGAAAACTTTAATTAAAACCCAAGAGTTCGTTGCAGTGGGGAGCCGTGATGGGTATTAGGTAGTGAAAATAAATATATAAATAGAATAGAAAAGAAAAGAAATCAAGTTTTGGTGGCACAGGTTTGAATCGCAAAAAGGTGTTTCCCCACTATGAAACAGTGCAGTGATGTGTAACTGCAACTTAGGCAAAACACCAAGTAGTTTGTTTATTTAATGTAAAATGGATTAAAAGGTTATGTGTGTGTGTGTGTGTGTGCGCGGGGGGTGTGAATGAAATTGGTCCGTAAGGAACAGAGAGGTGGGGGAGGAGGAATTAAATGCAGGGAGGAAGGAAGGGGAGAGGTAAAAGGTTCACGTGAGAAACACAAAAATCCAAAAAAAATCCAAACAAGATCCAGGTAATGGCCAATAAGAGAAGCCAACAGAAAGATAGTGGATTTATGCGGATCATAGATGGCTACCGAACTGAGAACGACAACTGCTTATGCACCCAGTCTCTGAATGGGGAGACAGACAGAGAGAGAGTGAGAAAAAAGACGAGTTCGAAGTTCAACCTTGATACTTATAACTTCTCTCCTCCCCAACACCCATTAAACTCCCCTAACCTCCCACTCTTTAGTCCTTACCTGTTTCATTTTTCATGTCCGTGTTTGTGTCTATTAAGGCCTTACCCTATTTTAAGCCCACCTCCTTCCTATATATCTCTATTCCACCCTTTGTCACTATTACACCTCTCTCTCCTCTCTCAGCAATGGGATGTAATGTCAAAATCTAACCCCAACTGTCTGGTCACCATCACCTTAGACTCTTTCTCTCTCTTTCTCTTTTGTTTAGTCAAGCTCGATTTTCTTTCTTTTATTACTCTCTCCAGGCTGAGTGAGAGATGGAAAGTTGAGGGACAGCTTGGAGAGTAGCTTAAGTCTAGAAGACGAGCCCCAACTGCCTTCATATGTATCTCAAATAGAGTAAGAGCCTAAGTTACAGAAATAAGAAACTGAGACCCTACAGCGCCACCAGCCCCCCTACCCTTACCCCTACTCGATCCCTAAGAGGGTGAAAAGGTATTAAAGCCTTGTGACAACCCCCATTACATGATCCTAAGAAATAGATATTTAAAGTTGATGGTTGAAAGTGTACATCCAAGAGAGAGAGAGTACTGAGTGGGCAAAAGTAATTCAAGCTTCTCACCCACCGCTCTGCTTAAGATGAGCCTTACTGTTTTGCAGGAAATCAAGCTGTGTGGGTCATCATCTACTCTATCTTTTCGCTCTAAATGGAAGGAAATACAGAGATGTTACTTTTTATGGCTATTATGTGCTTAATTCAAGAACAAGCAAGTTTTGACTTGCTGTGAATGTGATAAAAAAGGAAAGTCGTCCCCTCTCACCCCATGGAGTGCATTTCTTTGCCCCCCCAACACCCCACTCCTTTTTCCATGGGGGATCCTGAAGACACCCTCCTGCCTACTGCCTCTCCAAAGTCATATTATATTATTATTTCATATTCGAATGCAAAATTTTCCGAGGTTGTTCGATCAAGTCATGAGTCATGAGTCATGATATGGGCGACCCAAAATTTCAAACAGTGTATCTCCTGAAAATTCGGATTCTGATTTCTGATGGGTGCCATACTGGATAAGATGGGAGGATGGGGGCAGCATGACCTGTATACTGTCAAGTAGTAAACGATGGTGGTCAAACATGAGTTGATCGGCAGTTGTAAAAATAAAACAGAAAATCAATAGATTATGATAGATAGCATCTTCTGGCAGATGAGACATGTTAAGGAGCACCTCTATCTAGCATCGTGAATAGCTCCAAGCTCCCCAACAAGGTTTTTTTTTGGGAGAGGCGGGGACGGTTATATCAAGATCGCTCATGCCGTACGATTGATTGCGTGTTGGACTCACCGGCTATATCAGTTTGACACCAAAAGCTTCTTGACAACAACCCACCAAGTTTTAATTTGACCTTAACCATCAGATTTTGAGTTTTGACTAAACGACTCCATCTTCCCTACACAATGTGGAGTTCTGATTTCTTTGGCTTACTAGGGGCTAGGAGTGGAGATTTTCTTTTCATTTTCCCTTTTAACTTCAGTCCAAAATCAGCATGCATGTTTATTGCAACATGTCCTTCAGCTCAGACCAATCTGAGTTTGGTATAATTTATGAGTTTTTTGGCTGCAATTTGAGGGGAGGGTGAGAGGCTCCAATTAGAGTTTGTCAGCTAACCAATCTTCTCCTGGAAAACATTGTTCTGGGTTCTTTTTAAAATGACGTAAGCTGAAAACGTTTCATGGAAATTAGACGCAACTTTCAGCCCCAAAAATAAAAAAGAAAAAAAGAAGAAAAGCAATGCCAGTCACTCAGTTGCCGGCTTTATATAATACCCTATTCCAAAATCCGCCATTAACAAAGTCCATGCGGTAAATCTCATATGCTGATACAAGAAAATTTCTTCTAAAATGAGAACTTCTGAGTGATTTTACTAATGAAGAGAGAATATCAATCACATATAAAACAACACCTCAGATCAAACCACCATTTTGTTTGATTGATCCAAACATATCCGCTTCAGTGTCTTATATACCCCCCACCCTGTGGCTCCTGAATGGATACCTTATCAAACGTAACCCTTAATAATCAATAGACATTAAGCAATAACAGAAATAGTGCTAAGCTCCTTGAGACTATGACAATCATCAAAACAATGGACCAAAGTTCAATCATCCTCTTAAGGGATGTCGTCAGAATGAATGCCATTCAAAAACCATCATATTCCTCACTAGAGTCACAACCTAGAGTTGTTCCATTACTTCAGCCCCAAAGAGATTTATATCATCACCACCAATGGAAGGCCTAACCAGAACTTAAGACACAAGCAATTGGAAAGGTACAGAAAATCAAACATAAAATGTTGCCCCACAGTTTGTTCTGGTATCTACATGACAACCAAATTTCAGATCCATATGGTAAACTTTTACAAGTAGCACCCATCACATCCTCCTCAAAGATGTTCCAAAAAACTCCACTGTTTTCTGTACAAATCATTCATCCGCACAAACCAAAAGACAGTAACCAACTCCGTCAATGTATAGGTTATCATCCAATGATTTGGCATTTAAGACACATAAGGTCATTGGAAGTGTCATTCCATTTCCCAGCATCTAGTAACATGCTTTAATTCAATGGAATCTTTAAATGTGAGACTATGCTCCTCCAAATATCATCAATGATATGCAGATGGTTTAGCAATAAAAAAGGATTTTCATCCACGATATTTGGTTTGAAAGAATTTCACCTGGATTCAATCTCTATTGACAAAAAAAATGCCTTGCAAACATTTCAAACAAAGCTCCGCTAGCACCATTTCTGAATCTGAAACTCAAACTATATGTCCCTAAAACAACATAAGATACTGAAGATCTAATCAATACTACCTTCCCACTAAGAATGAATCAATCAAATGCAGTAAATATGCCTTTCCAATAATATAATTTACTTCTAAAGTGAGACAAATTAGCAGCCAGCACCTAGACCACATGGTCATATCTGATGACATAAATTAGCCAGAGAAAAGGAAGTAAATTGAATGGCAATAACTAAAAAAAGATGTATGACAATGATTTTTTTTTTTCTTTTATCACTTATACCATGACTGCCAAGAAGAGAACCAACAGTGAAAAAGGGGATCAGACAGCTATAGTTTTAGAAATAGCAGACATCATGTTTTGCACTGAGATGTTCCTGTACCGTAGACCGCCCAAGAGAAATTAACTTTCCCCAGGGTGGTTAATATCTTTCCAAATTTCATGTCCCATGAGCAACTCAGGTGAACCACATCCTCATGCCTGTGAGGAGTTTAACAACCCTGCTACAATCTACTATTCATTTTTTATCATATACTTTCCCATGTTAGGAACTCTTCTCCTAATCATTTCTTAAATCAATGGGTGAGGTTAGGCTAATTTCAAAATGAGTTCCGATCTAAGATTGTCACATGGGCTCATATGTATAAAGATAAATGCATCAGAGAAGAATTATCAAGGTTAAGATTAACCTACAATTCTATGTAATTAAGATTACAATATCAGAAAAGGTAAAAACAGTAAGAGTTCAAGTAAGTGCTCTATATTGAGATTCAGGAGATCAAATTAATATATGAAAAAAAAAAAATTACAAAGATTTCACTTACCAGTTAAGATAACAGGCTAATAGCTGATAAATACAAGGAGTACACAGATTTTAAAATGGTACAAGCATGCAGAAAATGATTATCATCTTCACCATCTTCGAACTAATGATGTGAGCAACTGCAACAATAAACAAAGGGTAATATTAACTCCTAAGAGGCCTGACAGGGGTAGACACATGCTGCCTGGATCTACTCAGTATAATTTGTACTAAGGATTTAGCATAAGAAAAGATTGCAAATATTGAGAACGCTAGCAACTTTGAGATATCCTCTATGATTTAAAATTCAAAATGAAAAATGTAGGAAATGGAAGGGATCAAAATTGTGTTCTTCACAACTTTACTTATCAAATAAAAGAAACAGTTCTTTACAACTACTCTTTTTTTCCATTGTTTCTTTACCTACCACTGCATTCATATGCTAAAGTAGAAGTGAATATAATTTTGAACAAATTAGTTGGAGTTAGCATAATTGTTATAAGATCATAATATATTTCTCCTACATGCATTTCACCAACCGATCAGAAAATAAATTAAAGATTAGCATTACAAATTATTAGGGGGAGCACAGAATTAGGTGTGCTGATGCAAGCTTCAAAGTCCTAAAGTGAAGTTCTGAAGTTCAAGGAAGCTGTTACCATCAGCTGGAATTTCCAAGTTCAGTCATCATAAAAAGGAAAACAAAGAATGAAAATCAGCGGAAGAATGCTAGGTTGAGGGTGAAAGCCGACACCCAATGTCCTTGCTTGGTTTTTCCCTCTTTCCCTTCTATTGGATAAGTGGTTATGAAAAGCAAATTTCATACCTCAAAAAGCTCAAATGGGCTGCCACGGCGATATACATCACTTTTCTTGCTCTTATCATTAGGGAAAATGCTGAACAATAGCGCTCTCCATCCAATGAGTAAGAAACCAGTGCTTCCCATGGTCACTAAGATAAAATTAGATGGAGGAATATGACCTGATGTTGCTGCTCTTATAATTAACCCTAACTGCCAAGAAAGAGAAATGGAAAAGTCTGAGTTGAGAGATGACCAGATCTGAACAAATTGTTGGAGAGATAGAAAATTGAGATTAATAAGCTAAAGAAGCCAACAATCATAAAACCAAATTAAAATAAAGATATATCTTGAAGAAACATGTTCTGAATTATTATGGCAGTGTAGATAGAAGAAATTATAGGTCGCAATTGCATGTGTCTCTCAACTACATGTATCTTTAATCAATCCACCTTTCTAGGTTCATGTATCACATCTTCATCACATCTTGGACTACCAATGGTAACACAGTGCTCCCAATTATCCATTCTCTCCAGTGTAATTAGGACACTGACTTGGTAGATATCACTTTATGCGGATAAAAAGTGCTCAACAGAACGATATCAAAACAAAATGGAAAGAAGCACAAGTATGGGGGCTTGAAAAGTGTCAGACATGGACAGTGGTCAATATTATCCAGCAAGTGGTCAAATAAATTTTCTCATTACACTTAGCGGTTCAACTCAATCATGTTGGGTCAGGATGATGATAAACCCAAACTTTAACCCCCCAGTCCAACCTGATTTGTAACCTGACCCAAACCCTTTATCTCAAACTCAGGTTGAACCAAGCCAAGTTGGAGAAAATGTATGGTTAGGCTTGGGTTGCATAGGCAACGTGGGTTAGTCATGTCAAACTTTGAGTTGGGTCAGTGGATTAGTATAGATTGCATGCATATATGATAACATGTTTGAGTATTAATTAAATTCTCAAAGTTAATTAAAATTTTAATATATCAATAGTGAAATAATATAGTATTAAACTATATATGATATGTATATACACTACTCAATTCAAGTCCCAGTTGCCTAATGTTCCAACACAAATTCAATTCAAGTTAGCTTTATCTGCCCATACCTAACCCAAATGGCAAAAGGAGTTGTCCAAGCCTACCCCAAATCATGTTGAGTTACCTAATGTCCCAACACAAATTCAATTCAAGTTAGCTTTTTTTGCCCAAACCTAACCCAAATTGCAAAGAATTGTGCAAGCCCGACCAAAATCAGGTTGGGTTGGGTTGAACACACCCCAAGTTACACCCCTTAGTTCTCTCGACTATGCTTGCACTCACTTTTGCCCCTTCTCATTTTTCATTTATGTTTACAACTTCATGACAGGACATGAGATCGGAGATGCTAAATCAAAAGGTCCATGAACAACTGGCCAGTGAAATCCACAGGCCCTATCTTTTCTTTTTCTTTTTTTTTTTTATAGGAAAAAGAGGAAAACCATTCATTGAGAAGAAAACGTATAAAGGGAATCTAGAGGCCCTATCTTTTTTTTTTGAGAGGAAAGCCCTATCTGAACCACAATCTAGTTGCTCAAGAAAGCCAATAAAGTCCCTATATCAATTCCAGGCAACTAAGCAAATGCCTGATCAGGTATTGCATTATCCCTGTGATGTCATTAAATCTGGACTCAGTCCACAAGTAAAAGAAAACTGAACATGACAAAATTCGCAAAACAGTGGAATGCCATTTTTTCATAACAGGTGTATACAAGCAGCCTCTGGAGCCATTGAAATTTAGATTTTAGCCATCCAATTGGATGTTTCCAGCCATTGAATTAGCAAGGCTTTTAATACAGGTGGAGGACACCCATCAAATTTGTTAATATTCCAGCACTGCCCCGGTGAGTTATTCTGCACCAAATTCCTTGGTTGATTCCTAAGCACCTAGACACCTGGGATGGAATTTAAACTGTGCGTACATCATCTCACCTTCGAATCCTATTAACACAATGATTGTTCTAAGAATTCCATTTAATACTGAAATGTTATCAAAACTTTTATAGTAACCAAAATATTTGAAATAATTGGAAAAAGGCATGAAGTTCATCTAGGATGATTGGGATTTGTAATTTGAACCAATCTAACATATCAACTGGAACGAGTTTCCAAAAGAAGAAACAATGTTGACAATGACAAAACTTATAGCATTCAAAATCTAATAAATCAACTGGAATCTGTATCTTAGAGCAAACAGATGCAAAATAGCAATTCAAGGACCAACAATGGCATCATCCGCAAATATGCCCTAGAATTTATGAAGAAACTAATATTGAATAACCATGTTCTTATAATTTTCTAACCATCAATAAGGCCCATGTATCGATGTCGATGATCACTTTTTTGGATCAAAGGAGAACCAAAAAGTTGTGAGGCATGTAGCTCTAGAACAGAGTCCCCTCTTGTAATTGTGATGTGATGAAAGTGAAATTTCCATTCCCTCTTGAACTCAGAGAGAAAATTGCATCCAATCCTCTTGTTTAACATATACCATCCTCTTAACCCCCAAAGCAAATTCAACGGATTAAATTATTTATTACGCTTTTCAAACAGTAAGAGGATCAGTAGGGCAACAAAAATCATGCCTAAATGACCCATAAAATCCTGCATAATAGACCTTCAATGACCCCAAAAGAAAACTGTCTTAGTACGTACAAACCAAAAGATCATCCCTCAATAATTAAGATTCAGAAAAATAAATTGCATCTTTCAACATTACTTTAGAAAGCTCATGTTCCTAACATCATTGTGTTGCTACTATAAGACCCACAATCCATTTCAATGCACAATCAAATCCTCCTGAAGCTAGTTAAATTCAAGAAGAGATAAAATCAGATGAAATTTAAGCTTACAGGAATGCCCAAAGCCCATGATTTGACAGCAGCAAGTACAGCCTTGGACTGACCATTCATGCCACGACCATCATCGCCATAACCTCCGAGGAAGTAAGCGCTCAAAGTCCATCCTATCAACTCACCACAACAACATTTATCACATGCAAACCAATTACCACACTTTCCAGATGCATTCACAATGAATTACAAAAAGAAGAAAGAAAAAACAACGAAAAACATACCAGCAATAAAAGGGTCAGCTGTACGCAGAGTTTCGAAGTCAAAGACAGGGAACCCATGGCTGAATCTTCCAATTGTAGAGAACAAAAACAACGCCAGCACATCCCCGCCGGCTAGCAGGGCCACTCGACTGAAATCACGCGGGAATTAAACACGTTAGCTATTGACATATACAAATACATGAACATATCGAAAGAGTTTGAACCAGCCACCCACCCCCACTTGTCCAAAGGCGAAGCAGTAGCATTGGGTTTCTCGAATTGAATGACGCCCTCCAATGGAACGCTTTCCTGACCCACGAATACAGTCGGGTCACTGTTGAAGGGAAGTGAAGGATTAGAATCGGAAGGAATCTGTTTGGTTGCAGAAGTGGAATCGAGGCCGCCATCCGCCTTTGTCAACGTGATATGAAGGGTTCTCCGGGGGCTCTTGCGGTTAGAGAAGAGGGTCGGTTTTGGATTTGAGAATTTGGGTGCGGGGGAAAACGAACAGCAGGCCCTCCCTGATAGACCCCCTCTTGCTGCTTGGCTTACCAGAAGCATTTTCTCTGGTTTTTGCTTGCTCCCGTCCCGACGATAACATCTGATAGGAAGTGGTCCCTTGCTAATTTGAGGACTTATAATTTTCAAATTTCACAATCCTTTTAGTCATTCCTATTTACTATATTCTGTTATAGAGAAACTCATATCACAATGAGAGAATTCTAAAAATCAATTTTCTCTTTATCTTTTATTATTAGTCTTCATTAATATAGTAATAAGTACATCCATAATGATTCACTACTTACTTGCTATTCATATTTCTCACGCACTATTTATAATACTTCGAACACCATCACTAAATAAGCACTATCTCATTAAAAACCTCACAAGAAAACTCACGATGTAACCCGAATCCATGAAAATAATAGCAAAGATACTAACATCTTTACCTCTTCCGATAATGATAATACTATTTTCAAGATCTTTAATTCGACGATATCAATCCTGGTGATAATGTTTTCGAACGCCAGAATGGCAGCATTTGTAAATAAATTTATTGCATTTCTATCACCCGACCTTATCCGTTGTAATATCGATTTCACCATTGTTATGAAGTTCATGAGTATAGAAGAATTTTGATGAAATGTGCTTAGATAAATCACCTTTAATATATCCTCCTTTTACTTGCGCAATACACGTATCATTATCTTCATATAATACTATTGTCGCACCCCCTAACCCGACCCGACCCGACAGGCTGGACCGAACTCGGGGACGCAGACCACTAAATCCATTTATCTATAAAACACATTTCATATACTTATCTTCGATAGAATATTTAATATCCATTTAATCATATTTATATATTGCTGGTCATTTATATCACTACTTATTCACATTCATTAATATAAGAAGTATGAATTATATCTTTTCAAGAGGGCCATAACTATACTTTAGTACAATATTTATCCAAAACGGCATTTCCATGCCCTTTCCAAATCATTTACAAAATATTTGTTAGAGTCATCTCTTATCTTTGAAAATCCACAATGTAAAGTACATTTCATGATAATATATATATATATATATATATATATATATTCTTCTTATGAAGATCTTTACATCTTTTGATTTCAATACAAAGTGGTCACATGATATCATGGAATGAAGTGTATGCATAAGACATAACATTTACTTATACTCCCCACGATTTGACGATGACTTTGGGTTATGCGGTTTTCGATCTTGTCACTATCTACTCGGTACCTATGCGTGGAAAGCCAACGCGCTAAGCATTTTCATAATTAGTGGTTCTTTGTATTTCTATTATCATTTCAAACAATTATACCACATGTATTTTCACAACAATTCACTTTTGCTATATGCATCACTTAATCATCCCAAAAACATTTAGCATATTTTCCAAACAACTTTTCAACATACTATTCATGTGATCCATGCAATATTTATAAATATACAATTTTATAGTAGTTTAACATACTTTCATTTTGTCTCAAATATAGGAATACAATAACTCTCGTCTTTCATGCTCCCATGTGTTATTATACATCGTGACTCGATTCACATAATCCACACAATTATTAATCGTTTGCCATCCCAAAGCGAATGCTTGAAACTTTCGGTGCGTGGGATAAACGGGGAATCAGAAATGGCTGGTTTTGGTGAATTTGCGGTCGGTATAAAACATTTAATAACTTCAGTCTTATCCAGAAGTAGGTTCTGATTTGGTTATTTTACATTTACATTTGTGTCTGTTTACCGAATCTTGTCGTGAAATTTCTGGATTGGTATCTTGCATTATAAATCATTTCATTCGCGACCTTTGTTACATTGACCCTTATTGTGGTATACGATATATTCTATTCGAGAACATGGCCAGGTTAACATTCTCTTAAGGGCATTAATAATTAGTCATTTACAATACCATTTTCACATTTCCACAAAACGATTAACATTCTCGGCGGATTCATTTGTACATACGTGAATCCCGTCATGTTTGCCACTATATAGTTCATTTATAAATCAATTAACCAACACTTAAACAAATTCATTTATGGTTCAAATAGAAGCACATATGCAGATGTTTGTCAAACATTTTAGATTTAACTGGTTCAAACCAAAAACGCAGATTTCATTACGAACATTCTAGATTTGTTTGACAAACAAACACAAGACTTGAAACAAGAAGAGAAATATGAAGAACAAACCACGGGTTATTGGTCAGGTCTCTATCAGCCAGAATCGATCTTAGGTAAGGTTTTATCATCATCAGCCCCTAATCCATCACAAATACATCAAAATCAGAGAACAAACAAAGAAAAACCAATCATGCATGCTAGTGTTTTTGGTTAGGGTTGATTTATACCAAATACACCTTCACTTGTAAAATTTTTTGGGAACAAATGAGCCATATTTTACCTAACTTCCTTCAATTTCATTGTTCCTTTATAAATCTATTTTATTTAGAAATTGGAATAATCTAATTCAGAGCACCGAATCTCAAAATATGTCCTAAACAACCGGGACTACTCTAGTTTTAAAACATAACCAGAATTTGCCCAAAATAAGAGACTTCGCTGTGAATTTTTGGGTCAGATAAATCGAGTGAATCTGACATTTGAAAATTTATTATTCTAGAATTAGTTTCTGAAATTTGAATAACTTCGATTTGGATGAGTGAAACAACTTATGCTTCAAATGCAGCGTACCAAAACATGTATGCAAAGCATGCTTAGAATTTGCACGAAAATAAAGCTTTACTTTACGACAAATTTACGGGTTAAATGGAAATTCTAAATTTGAATACATTATTTTAAAAACTTTCGTTCTCGCAAGTATAGTTTGAATATTTGAATCACTCAATTTGTATGAGCAGTGACGAGTTATGGTAGAAAGCAAGCAATGGGTTTTGAAAATTTTATGACATTCATAAAGCACGACATTTCGCTTTATCTGAAATTAATAAAACCAATCATAATGAAAGCAAAATTTGCGAACTCTAACTGAAACATATATATATATATATATATATATATATATATATATATATATATATATATATATATATATATGTAACACTGGATTTTAAAACACATTTCATTGAACCATTTCAAATATGCGGAAGCATTTTAAGTTCACTACGGTAGGCCCGCTAAACATTTAAACAATTCACTTACAAAATAGCATACCATGCCTTTGAAATATTACACGACATTGTTTTGAAATTTACTATTTTCAAAATACTACAAAGTGAAATCACATGCTCTAAATGATATTTATACATATGTCGCGCATACTCCTCGATTCTTTCCCGGTGACTGCAAACTTCTCGATCTTTATATACTCTGTTCGCTATCTATCGGCTCTGTACTGCGCGCGTGGTAAAGCGATGCTAAGCATTTTTAAATGCTGGTGGTTACATCTGAAATCCGTTCGCGGTTTCGAGTTTAAAATCAAATAAATGCGATTTAACAATTGAAACTTTGAATCTTACATGGATGATCAATGTAAAATACAATACGTATACTTGTTATATATCTGATGATTCAGGTTCAAACCAGTCATCCAAAAATACACTTTATATTCAATATTTCACAATCTCCGTCCAAATTGAATATACTTTACCAATTAGTTTAGTTACGTAATTCAATTCGAGTTATATGTCAATCGGTCGGTTATACCATAACAAATTTAACCTGTAATAACCGTTATATAGGATATTAAGTCGCAAACATGATCCGTGGCTATGTTGGAGTATAAAAAAAACGTTTTATAACACGATCTGGTCCGTGGGTGTACATTTGGTTATAAACAATCAATTAATGAGCACTACCAGAATCACGGTCCCGGTAGGCTACGTGGTTGACACATCAAATAAAATCGTTCGCGATCTTCTTTATTTTGACCCACCCTTTATTGGTGTGCGATCTTATTTTTATCTGAGAGTAAGCGGTTAACGCATTACATTAAAGGGTGTCAGAATGTTTTATAGCCAGTCTGATACATTTGTATAACTAGTTCACTTTCAATGATCATTACAATTTTCATATACAAGCATTTTCAATAAGTGCTTGAAATCATTTAAAACAATTCAAAAATACCTTTCTTATGCATTTTAAAACAAGCATTTCAAATATTGAAAGCGAGAATAAGAAAGGTAGAGCAAACATACAAAACTTGAAACGAGGAAGCTAGGAAGTCGGTAGAACAAACCCAAAAAGATTGTTGTCCTTTGTTTCATGTTCTGCCGGAATCTAAGTATCAACTCGGACTTTCCTCCTCTCGTTAATCCCACTGTCCAATGCGCATATTTCCACCGATCAAGAAAACGAAGAAAAATGGAACATGCGTTAAGTTTTGGTTAGAGGTTGATATCCCTACCGATACGCTTTAAGCTTTCCAAAATTTTGCAGGGACAAGATTGGGTCATATTTAGCTTATACATCCTTCGCAAAAATTATGGCTCTATTGATCCTATTTGTAGTGCAGAATTTGAATCGTAATTTGGATCGCTGAACACAGGTGTGGCATTTTATGTCTGCAAAGCTGGTCGACATGCCCAGTTCACTCGGTTACCTACTGTTTCTCAATTTCGAGTGTAGCTGTAGGTGGTAATAGTCCATACCACTCATTTTGAATCTATGGTTGCTTTGGGTTTCGCCCAAATTGAATGCTATCAATTTGGATCACAAAGCTCGAGTTATGGAATTTTATATTGATTCTCTAATTTGCAAAACGAGAAGCAGATTTTTTAACGCACATAAGTTTTCCACTTTGAAGGATTTACAGACGGCTTTGAGTTCTGATTTGTATATTAACAGAAAATAAATTATTCTCACCAGAAGTCTTAGTTTACTAGAAATTTGAATCGCTCGATTAGGATGGTGGCTGAGCATAGTCTGAAATCACAAAGAAAGCTACTTTCACAAACATAACTGCTTCAAATTGAATGAAATTTATCAGCAGACGTCGACGACGAATTTCTGGGTCAGGTGGGTCCAAATTCGGATAATTCCTTGTGAAGTTTGTTATAACTATAAGTCACAGTGTAATTAGCGATTTGAATCATTTCCCGATTAGGATAGAAATATTTAAGTTATGGTAAGAAACAAAAGCGTTGGTTTGAAAAAAAAATTGGCACATCTCCTTTGAAACATATAATTTCCTCTTCGTAGATTTTCTTAAAACAACATCAAAACTTCGAAATAAATCGTATCAATCGCTCACCAATAACATCCTAACGTCATTAAGCCGTCACTTGAAGCAAATCCAGTTAGGATGATTTAGGGTTTCCCAACTCAAACATCATTAAAAATAAAAATTCTAGGGTTTGTGTTCTTACCTTAAACTCTCTTGGAATACTTTATGCTTTGGCTCACTTCTTCCTCTTTGATCAACTTGGAATGCCAAAAATGGGGATGATCTCGGCAAAATCTGGATATTCAACACTGCATTTCTTTCTCTTACTCCTCCACCTCTCCAAAAACGTGATTGCTTTCGAATGAGCTCAAGACCACTTTTAGTCTTTTAAGCTCATTAAGTGTAAAATTGTATTTGGCACTTCCGCCTATTTTAATTTCTCGTTTTTTCTCTTATTTGGTTTTAATGCTCTCGTTCGCCGAGGCGCATTTGGGTTCTGAAATCGTTTTGGGTTAAGTCATAGAATGGCGGTGCTCAGCTTATTCTATTTGCGCCAAATTCGTATTTACGCCAGACATATAAACTTGTTTACCATTGACTCTTGAGTCGCCGTTTTTGGCGTTTCAAATTTGTCATTTTCATGGGTAAATTTTCGGGTTTAATCTTTTAAATCGACATCGAATATGATCGATATTAGTTTAACAACTTTGATACAAGTTTGACTGATTTATACGAATATATAATAAAATTATAAATTAAATTATAGGGTATTTTTGAGGCGTGATATATATATATATATATATATATATATATACTTAATTATAGTTTTACCAATCAAACACTTAATCAAAGAGGAGTTGGAGGGTTCTTAACAAGCAAATGGGTGAATCATCTGACAGACAAACATCATACCTTAATATTTTTAAACATACTAGAACTTTCTTCTTATTCTCTTCAAGAACAAATAGAGTCAATAAACACCCCCTCTCTCAGCCGTAGCCACAACGGACTTCTTGAACTCCCTTTCACCTTTTCTTCTCTTCTTCTTTGTAATCACAAGTAGTTCTCAGAAAGCCATTGAAGAGCAATCATGAGGTGATCTTCTTACTCTCCCAAAACATGAACCCGTAAGCCCTAGCTCCCCTTTTACCCAAATGAGAAATGATCTCATTTCACTAGGCCAAATTTGGTCTTATTCTCATCTTGTATCATGCCTTGTTTGGCACTTCCGCTTTTAGTTTTTCGTTTTGCATTAAAGCGCTGTTATTTCATTTGCATAACAACTTATCATCTTTCTACTTTGGCATATACTCTTCTTCATTTATGACCTTTGAGTTCTCATTTTGACATTTTACCAATTTAACTTGACTCTTGTATTAATTTCAGTTTTATTTTAACTCGTGTTATACCCTAAACATATCATTAAACTATTAGGGCTTAATTTGGGGTGCACTAATCCACCATGCGAATTCTCACTTTAAAAACCTCTATTTTTATCACTTAAAATCAATAAAATATCGAATAAAAAAATAATTTTTTTTATAATAGCAGAAAATGCTATAAAATAAAATAATAAAACGAGTAGACTATTTTTGGGACGTTACAACTCCTCCCCACTTAGGAGATTTAGTCCTCGAAATCACCTTTAGTGAATAGTTATGGATATTAGCGGCGCACATAGTTCTTCGCTTTACATGTGAAGCTAACACAGTCTTGTGGATTTCTTCCACGATGTTACTTTGACATTAATGAGATTAGTTTTTGTTTCTCGATTCTTTGACTTCTTGGTCGAATTTCTATGGGTTCTCTTTGTAAGTTAAAGTCGAGAATGAAGCTCGATAATCTCGAGAAGAGACCACATGTGTGAGGGGTTGGACCTATACCTCCTTAACATTGAAGCGTGGCCAGATTATGAATCTTTCTGACTGGAGTATTGGGGTAGCTTATATCTTGGCTGGACGCATTTCTCGATCATATCTGACCCAGTGAACTGGGCTCAACATGCCATTCTCCTGAATCTCATGACTTTCTTTGAGAAACTTTCAAAGACACTTTCGCCGATCTCATATTGAATGTCTTTTCTCTTGAGTCGGCGTAAGACTTTTGTCTATCATATTCTATTTAAACTCTTTCTCGATCATTTCACCTTCTCCCTTTTTCGGTCTCTTGGATCAGATCGGGGTCGATTACTTTCTTTTCACTTAACTCATCCAACATTGGTGTTCTACACTTTCCTTAAAGTAAAGAGCCTTGTAGGTGCCATTCGATACTCGATTGGAAGGTATTATTCTAAATTAAACAGGAGAATATATTTATCCAATATCATATAGTCGACCACCATGACTTCTAAGCATATCTGAACTTGAATAACTCTCTCAGGTGTCCATTAAATCTGGGTGAAGCTAGGTATTCAGAATTCAGCCAGGAGTGCTAAGCCTCATATGTAATTTGCCCCCACGAAAATCTCGAGGTGAACCTTAGATCTCTATACGAGAATGATAGACGTAGGAATCCATTGTAACTTGAACTATTTCCTCTGGCTTTGCCGGAAGCCTCCGGTGAATGGATTGGTTCTTCGCGGTAGGAAGTGAGTTGACCCGTCCCGATCGGTCTACCCGCGACCGAGGTGGATCATGCTTTCTCCTTGTCGATGGTAGCACCGACCCGCGAAATCCATTGTGATTCGATCCGTTTCGCTCGGGTATTCTAATAGAACGCGACAAACCGAAGGAACTTGATGTTAGTTTCACCCTACAGCACACCATACATTTTAGTCACGAAATCTGAAACATCTTTCTTGAACTACGGACCACGGTATAGAATCTTGAATCCTAATACATTTTAAGTTTGTACTGGATGTATAACAAGGATCTATTAATACCTCTTCAAGAATGGATTTCTTGACTTACTATCTTTGTAGTGCATGAGCGGTCTCTATGTCTGAGAATCCATTCTCGATCAGCTTCGATTTCTTTTCCCGTTCTATTACGACTTACGAGTGGCGGGGTACCATATCATCTTTGTACCTCTTTACATGATTTAACAAATTGTTTTGCCCTTAATTTCGCCCGTTGTGCACCATCATGAGATAATGACAAATGAGCATTTTCGGCCTTCGTATTGTTGCAACGACTTTCTCATAGCGTCTGCCCCTTTACATTAGCTTTCCGGGGTGGTAATCAATGAAAAATCATAATCTTTGATCAATTCCATCCATCTCGTTGTCTCGAGTTAAAGCTCCCATTCTGCGAAGGCAAATATGAACTTTTGTGATCGGTGTAGATAAAACACTTTCTCTAAAGTAAAGGTGAAGGTGTCTCCATATTTTCAATGCAAACCTGATGGCGGCGATTCAAATCATGCGTAGAAGATTACATTCTTTTTCATCTTTATTGACTACCTTGAAGCATAAGCTATCACTTTACCCTCTTGTATAAGGACACATCCAAGTCTATGTAACGAAGCATCGCTGAAGATCACATATTCTTTACCAATGGTCGATTGAGTAAGAACCAGAGCCTCGGTTAAAAATGCTTTCAACTTTTCAAAACTAGCTTGACACTTTTCACTCCACTCAAATCTCACATTCTTTTAGAGTAATCTCGTCATCGGGGCTGTAGTCATTGAAAACCCCTTAACGAACCTTCTGTAGTAACTTGCTAAGCCTAGGAACCTACGAACTTCCGTGACACTTCTTGGTGGTTTCCATTCAAGAATCACTTCTATCTTCCTTGGATCCACCCTAATTCTTTCTTTCGATACAATGTGTCTAAGAAAGGACACTTCTTTCTACCAAAATTCACACTTACTCATTTTTGCATACAACTGTTCATTTCTCAAGGTTTCTAACACTACCCAAAGGTGCGTATCATGATCTTCCCGATCCTTTGAATACACAAGGATGTCATCTATAAACACCATGACAAACCGATCTAAAAATGGTAGGAAAACACGGTTCATTAAGTCCATAAAAGCCGCTAGTGCAATTGTCAACCCAAACGGCATTACAAGGAACTTGTAATGTCCATACTGCGTTCTAAATGTCGTCTTATTCACATCTGCATCCTTAATCCTTAATTGATGATACCTAGAATGTAGGTCGATCTTTGAAAAGACACTCGCACCTTTCAATTGGTCGAACAAGTCATCAATTATGGGTAATAGATACTTGTTCTTCCCTGTCATTTCGTTCAGTTGTCTATAATCAACATACAACTGAAGTGTATCGTCTTTCTTCTTAACAAAGAGCACTAGAGCTCCCTATGGTGATACACTTAGATGAATAAATCCCTTCTCTAATAATTCTTGCAATGAAGCCCCGACTCTTTACTTCACGACCATTATCACGGTGTAATGGATCTTGGGACGACACACTGGAATAACGTCAATTGTGAACTCAATTTTCTTCCATGGAGGCAATCTTGGAAACTCCTCCGGAAACACATTTGGATTATCACAAACTATAGGGATGTCGATACTAGGTTTAAGCTTTTAAATCAACCACATCGCCAGTAAGGCTTCACCCTTCAGAACCATCGTTTTAGCGATTGGCGGTGGATATCACATTAGATAGGTGGTTCGACCTTTCGTTGATAAAAGTTACTTCCTCACCACTCAGTGTTCTCAAAGTTCTTTCGGCTTGCATTCTGATCAGCCAGAAAATACTTGGTATTAGGAACCATGAGTCCATCCCTAATATCACATCGAACTCTCTGAATGATAACTTGATCAAGTCTCACGGAAACTCATACTCTTGTATTCGATGGGGATGATCTACATAAACCCATTCACGACCACTTTATGCCCAATCGGGTTTGTTACCAAGATGTCATGCTCGGTTTCACTCTTCGGCAAACTACCCAAACTAGGAATGGAAGTACAAACATAAGAATGGGTTAACCTTGGGTCTATAAGTGCATGTACAACAGTATCAAAGATATTGAAATTACCAACTATCACGCCCGGGGCATCTTTATCTTGGCGACCTTAGAATTGCATATGCCACTGGCTAGAGCCTGAATATCACAATGCGCCTATGAGGGCTGTGTCACTATTCTTGGAGCGTTTGATGATGCAACACTCTTGTTTTCCTTACTTTCCTTATGCGCTGCGAGCTATGCCCCGCCAGTGCAGGGTCTTTGTGAAAGAGCGGGCTTGAGCGATCTTTTACGTTGTGCTCATTGGATCCACAAATCAAATAAGCACCTATTAGTCTTCAACAATCTCCTTTATGTCTCCTTCGACAATGTGTGCAATAAGGAGGAGCTAGTCCCGTGGAAGAATCTCACGAGAATTAGCTACGATGGTGTACAGTAGAATAGTCTTACTACTCCCGGTAGTTTGGTAGGTCTTTATAGTGTGAGTGAAGTAGAACCTATGGACCTCCCAGAATTTCATATTTTAGTGCTGATACGAACTTGACTGACTAGGGTTTTTCTTTCCCCGCCTTCTTTCTTTTATGTCATACTTTTCTTTCTTCACCCTTTCAACATTTAAAGCACATGTCACAATCTTAGAGTAATCATCATGGCCGAATCTTGTGGCATAGACCCGAATATAGTCATTTAGGCCATCCTCACACTTACGACACTTTTCGTCCTTTATAATTAGCATCTCTGGAGCAAACTTGCTCAATCGGGTGAATTCCCTCTGATACTATGTCACACTCATCTGCCTCTGCTTCAAATTATGGAACTCTCTTCTCATATTGCTAAGGTAGATTCATTGCATGTTAACTTTTCACGAATTCTCACATGAAAAATTTCCATGTAATATTTTTCGGTGGTGCAGTTATGGTCATAGACACCCACCATTGGTAAGCGTCATCCTGTAGGAGTGAGATTGCACACTCTAAATTTTCCTCTGGTGTGCAATGCATTTGTCAAAGCATTCTCTCTATTCTTTTGAGCTAATTTTCCGCCATGGAAGGCTCATCATCTTTCTTTCCAAGAAAATCTATGGCCCGGTATTTTTCCATTCTCTCAATTACTATTCGCTGAGGGACAACTTGGGTTGGTTGCGCTTCTCTTTGCAATGCTTAAGCTATTTGCTGGAGGATATCAACAGTACCTCCTGCGGCTTATCCCTGCTCATGTAACGATGGAGCATGGGATCCTTGCCCACCATCCACACTAATAGGACTATTAAGGCGACTCCCTAAGTCACCACTGACCCTATTGGGGCCTGAACTTTCCATGCTTAACCTATTAAGACCAACAAGATTCGCATCAGAGTTACGTCATCCTTTTATATGCAAATTCAATGCATGACACACATAATGCAAAATCAATTCATAGAATCGCCTAAACCTTGGCTTTGATACCAAAATAATTGTCACGCCCCCTGACCAGACCCGACCCGGGGACGCAGACCACTAAATCCATTTATCTATAAAACACATTTCATATACTCAATTTCAATAGGATATTTAATATCCATTTAATTATATTTATATATGTGAATATGATATCACTACTTATTCACATTCATTAATATAAGAAGTATGCATTATATCTTTTCAAGAGGGCCCATAACTATACTTTAGTACATATTTATCCAAAACGGCATTTCCATGCCCTTTTCAAATCATTTACAAAATATTTGTTAGAGTTCACCTCTTTTCTTTGAAAATCCACAATGTAAAGTACATTCCATGATATAAAAAAATTAAAATATAATCTTCTTACTAAAAATGCTTTACATGCTTTTGATTTTAATCTAAGTAGTCGCATGATATCATGGAATAAAAGTGTAGCCATGGGAGCCAGACATTTACTTTATACTCATACGATTTGATGATGACTTTGGGCTCTACGGTCTTCGGTACTTGGTACCTGCGTGTGGATAGCCACCGGGCTAAGCAGTTTCATGCTTAGTGGTTCTTTGCATTTCTATTCTCATTTCAAACAATTATACTACATATATATGCACAACAATTAACTTTTGCTATATGTATCACTTAATCATCTCAAAAACATTCAACATATTTTCAAACAACCTTTCAACATACTACTTCGTATGATCTATCTGATATTTATAAATATACCATTTTATAGTAGTTTTAGCATACTTTCATTTTGTCTCAAATATAGAATACAATAACTCTCATCTTTCATGCTCCCGTGTATTTATTATTAACGTCGTAAGCTGATTAAACACAATCAGTATGATCACCTTGATTATTAATCATTTTCCCCTTAAACAAATCTAATCGAAACTTTCAGCGTGTAGGATAAAGGAATCAACAGCGCGGTCATTTAGAGTTTGCAAACTGTATAAAACATTTAATAACTTCAGTCGCATCCCCTTTGAGGCTACGAATCGGTTATTTACATTTGCATTTTGTGTCTGATACCAATGCATCCCGTTAGACTCGGATCTGTATCTGCTATAAATCATTCGTTCGCATGGTATTACGTTGGCGCTTTATTGGTATACGAATCATCTACAGCTTTCGAACATGGCGGTTAACATTATAGCAGGGCATTAATAATTAGTCATTTCTGATACCATTTCCGTTCCATACGATTAACATTCTCGGCGGATTCGTTTGTACGCTCGTGAATCTTCATGTTTTCATTTACATAGTTTATTTTCGTCCATTAACCAAACACTCGAACAAATTCATTTTATGGTTCAAATAAAGCACATATACGAGATGTTTGTCAAACATTTCAGATTTAAGCGGATTGAATAAAAAGCGCATATTTCACCAACAAACATTCCAGATTTGTGTGATAAACAAACACAAGACTTGAAACAAGAAGAGAAGTATGAAGAACAAACCAAAAAGGTTATCGATTCTAGTCTCCTATCCTTGGAATCCCGATCTTAGGTCAGGTTTTATCATCATCAACCCCTATTCCATCACAATTACGTCACAATTAGAAAACAAACAAAGAAAAATCAGTGTTTGTGCTGGTGGCACTTTGGTAAAAAGAGTTTGATTTCTACCAAAATACACCTTCACTTTATAAAATTTTCTAGGAACAAATGAGCCATATTTTACTGACTTCCCTTCAAGTCCATTGTTCAGTATAAATCTATTTTATTCAAAAAATTAGGATCATCGATTCGAGCAGCACGAGGCTTCAGGCTGTGTCATAAATGGTAGGCTACTATATTTTCAAAACGGAGACAAATTGCCCGAAAATAGAACTCCAATTTGGCAATTCTGGGTCGATGGTCGAAATTGAATCTGAGCTTATTTGAGGAAATTTGTTATCTTAGAAGTCTAGTTTACCTAAAATTTGAATAAACTCAATTTGGATGAGCAATGACGAGTGTAGTAGAAACAAAAGCAATGAGTTTTGAAATATTTTGACAGTATCTCCCCTAAAACCTCAACATTTCCTATATACAAAAATTCCTCAAAACCAATCCTAATCAAAATAAAAAGACTACTTGAACTCTAACTTAAACATATATATATTGAATTATGGTTTTACCAATCCAAACACAATTAAAGAGGGAGTTAAGAGGGTTCCTATCAATCAAATGGGTGAATCCATACCAGTAAGCAGACAAATGTCCATACCTTAATCTTTTTGAACACTTCTCTAGCTTTCCTTCTTCCTTCCTCTTCAAGGATAAGTAGAGTCCAAAGATGGCTTCTCCCCCTCTCTCAATCGTAGCCCTAACTTGGACTTCTTGAACTTTCCTTTCACCTTTTCTTCTCTTCTTCTTTGCAAGCACAAGTAGATCTCCAAAGCCATTGAAGAGCAATCACCAAAATTTGATCTCCTTCTCTCCAAAACTTGAACCTATAAGCCCTAGCTCCCCTTTTTCCCAAATGAGAAATGATCTCATTTCACTAGACCAAATTTGGTCTTATTCTCATCTTGTATAAGGCCTTGTTTGGCCTTCCTCTTTTTGGCTTTTTTTTTCTTTTCATTTTTGCATTAAAGCCCTCCATTTCTATTACATTTGCATAACAACTTATCATCTTTCTACTTTGGCATATGCTCTTCTTCATTTATGACCTTTGGGTCCTCATTTTGACATTTCACTAATTTAACCTTGACTTTTGTATTAATTCCGGTTTTATTTTAACTTGTGTTATACCCTAAACATATCATTAAACCACTAGGGCTTAATTTGGGGTGTACTAATCCACTATGCGAATTCTCATTTTAAAAACATCTATTTTTATTACTTAAAACCAATAAAATATCGAATAAAAAAATTATAATAGCAGAAAATGCTATAAAGTAAAATAATACAACGAAAAGGCTATTTTTGGGACGTTACAACTATCAATTTGTTCTTGATAGAAGATAATTGTTGCGACCTAAAAGTTGTTTATACCAATTTCTGCCACTACTACCAAAGGACTATTATCTAATCCCTGACAACTGCGTTAAAAACTTGTTGGACAAAATTGATGTGTGCATATTCAAATTGTGAAACCATTCTTAGAAGGCCAAAGTGTCTGGGAGTAAAGGCACGAAACTTGTTCGGACCATAAGATGCATTAGATATTTCTTAAGAAGAATAATTTTTGTCACTAAACTCAATTAAGTTACTTTGGTCTTAAAGTGCAAGTGCAGTCGTACAAGTAAGCAAAGTGGACTTGTAAGGTCGGGGATATCGTTCCCCGCGAGAGATTGAAAGTAATTTAAACTTCAACTACCCCAACTACTCAAGTTCTACATTATTTGAACGTCTAGTTTAGATGAAATTGTAACCCTAATAAGAATTTTAAAAACTAGAATCCCTACATTTAATATAAGAAAAGTTAAATCTAGTATCTTTGGTAGGGCAGATCATTGCTAAAAGTAAACACTAGGATTTCCCTTTGTTGTGAGGAAGTAATGTTCTGCGTCTAATCTCACATTATATTTTCCACGAGTTAATTTAAGAATTTGTCAAGACGATATAAGTATAGTTTGGATTCCTCCTCTAACCATACTTTTCACTGAGTAGAGGTTCATGTTCATTCTTGAAACATGATTCTAAACAATTACTTGTAAATAGAATTTCTCTATAAGATATGAGTATTTTTCTTTTCCAATACTTCATACCCATTTCTTATGACTGCAGATTTCTTGCTTCCCAAGATAGGGCAACTACAATATCTCTACAACAAGAATGATGTCTCATCCTTAAGATCTGAAAAAGTTTTCTTTTTCCTTGATTAGATCTCATGCTAACACAGGATCAAGATCATTCTTCGAGACCAAAGAGAGATATTTAATTGATTAAATTGATATATCACTCAACCTATTCTCAAACCATGAGTAAATTGAGGATTTATCTAAGTAGCATTTCAAAGCTCATTAGTTCATCAATATTAATCCAACATACCCCCAAGTAACTGGTCTAAGCTTTCAGGAATCTCCATCTCTATGTCACTCAGAGGGCCTCCTAGAAATTAGAGCTAAACAATAGTCCTTTTATCGGTATAAGCTACTAAAATTGGGAACAATTAATATCAAGAAAAACACCATTCAAATAAACTCAAAATTTAACTTAGGAAATTTTCTTATCATTTTGTAGAAAAGACCATAACTAACATCAGATCTTTCCCAGTGGAAGTTGAGTTCTCGAAAACTGGATTATAGTATACATTGAAATACTGATTAGGAAAATTCCACTGTACATGCAATCAACTGAAGAAACGATTTCCAGCGTTTGTTTGGAGTTCATTGCATCCAATCAGTAATTGAAAATAAATTTCAACATTAAATTTCAACTTCAAAACTTTTGAACAAATCACTGTTTCAGATCCAATAACAAATCAAAATATCACGCTAACATTGATCTACGAAGAATTGAAAAATAAGAAAAATAAAATGAAAAATATAATACAAAAGAGTCCTCAGCTCCCCAGGTACTCTAGTTCGTCTTGTTGGTATTTGCCTCGCTTTCCATGTCGTTTTCTATTTATAGAGCCCTAAAAGTGTGGACCCTAACTTCAATGCTTCTTTTATGAATCCCTAAATTTTAGGCCCAGGTTGTCTTCTTAGTTACGACCTGAAAGTTGTGTCGCAACAGAGTTTTGAATTTTGTTGCAGGTTTCTGTTGCAGCAAGCAGTCGTCTGTCGCGACGTAGAAGATCTTGTGCTCATTCTTACTTGAGTTGCGACAACATATTTTTGTTGTGACATTCTTTTTTACTTCAGTATGATAACTTTGTTGCGACAGAGTTTCCTTTTCCGTCACAATATTCTGTTCATTCCTCAAACATGTATGTCGCAACATCGATACCCATGTCGCAACACAGTTTCAGTGCAGCCTCTGTTAGTTGGTGTCGCGACCAAAGTTTTCATGTTTATAGGTGATCTTTGGTCGCTTCTTTCAAATTGAATTATCGCAGATTTTCTTGTCGCGACAGCATTTATGTTTTGGTTCTTGTTGAAACATGTCTTGTTTTATTGTCATCTCGGTTGTGACCCAAAAATTCTGTCGCGATAGAGTTCTGTTGCCACTTAGCTTGTTTCCTTGTAGCAGCTTCATTTTTGATGTTGCGACCTAGACTTTTGTGTTGGGGATGTTTTACATGTTAATATGTTATGTTGTGACAACACTTTTCTCCATGCAGCATATTTTCCTATCACGACTTAGTTTTTCTGGTCGTGACATAACTTGTCTGCTTTTAGCCTATCTTCGTGTCGCGACCCATTTTCCCTGTCGTGACAGGACTTCTTTGCATTTGTGTTGAAACTTATGTTGCGACTTAGAAGTTGTTTTGCGACCTCGTTTCTCTCTGTTAAGCTTATTCCTGTGTCGCGACCTAAAGATCTCTGTCGCGACAATCAAAGCTATACCCAAGCGAGTATGTCCGCGGCTTATCGACTCTCGCATTTGCGGCCGGGTCGAGTTCATCCATTAAGCACCTTTTGTCGCACGACCTAGTTTTCTTGTCATGACCCTAAACTTCTTCTTGACATCTTTTACTGTCTCAACAAACTTTTCCATGTTCTGAGAAGTCAATGTCATGACCAGGAAGGTGGTTCCTATCCGCAGTGTGAGATATTACGCCTTGGTTTAGCATTATGTAACCTGAACTATTTGTTCCCAGTAGTAGCATATGTTTTCCATTCTGTCGCGACCTGCATTTTTTTGTATTGACCGCACTCTGTGTCAACAATCGGGGAAATGTTGTTGCGACACAGGAAATGTTGTTGTGACACGGTTTCTTTGGTAATTGCTTTGAAGTTTGTCGCGACACACAAATTTTAGTCGCGACATGGATTGTTGTAATTTCTGTTTTTCTCTTTTTTCTTACTGGAAATCTCTCCTTTTTGAATTAATACATGCAAAACACAAAGTTTGTAAATACTTCATAATTTGGCATTAAAACAACTCTGAAAATATTGAAAACAAGCCAGAAAAATGGATTAAAAATAAATGAGTTTAAGTCTCATCAATAATCCACATGATTTTCTGATGTGTTGTATCATGGATCTCAACCAAACACATTCTCAACTAGCTTCATGCATGACAAGTATTTTTGAATGGTTGGAGGGGGTGATTATTGCCCAAATAGTGCTATTTTGTACCCTGTTTATTACAGGTTTTGAGCACTCTTTGCGTAATAATCAATCGAATTAACCCGGTTGACACGTTAAAGCCTTAGCTATGCTACTGATCGCTTTTTGTGGAAAATTTTGTTGTTTTTATGAACCAATCTTGCCAAAAATTTTGAACTAGCTCAATCACGGAGAATCAAAGTTGAACTCAGAGCTATAGGTCAGAAAGAGGAAGAAGAAAGTAGAGGAATGGACCAGAGACAGCACCCTTGTAAGGGTTGCGAAATTTCGTAGGCGAAATTGGTTTGACTTTTTCTTGTAATTTTTTTTTTCTGAATTGCCCTTCATGCAACAGTGGCCAATTCATATATTTTTGCAATTTTGCATAGTTGGGACACTATATATTCCCCAAGCTTCACTATAACAAATATCTTGGTCATTAATAAGCTTTTTGGCTCCAAGCTTTCGACAGCTCCCGCCTCTTTCCATTTTCCTTCACTTTCTATCATTTTCTCGCCTGCCAATTGGCCTCCAAGGATGATAACTCAGAGGATGAGTGGCTAAGCCCCATTATCCTTGAAGGGGAAGGCTACTGGACAAAGGATCTAAGGTAAACTGAGGGTTCTCATGTTTTTCACGCCTGTATTTACTGTCTTTTGTGTGTCTCTTGCTAACCCTAGGTTCAAATCCCTTAGACACACTTTGAATGACCTGTACTTGGCAATCTTTTAAGGTTCAATGAATGCTTATTGTTAAATCCACTGAGATTCGTTAGTTGCCATTTATTAGTCATTGGAAGGTGGGTCAAGGAGATAAGTTTTCACTGTTTAAGACCATTAATGCCCATTAAATGCTATATTTCAAAAGGAACTGTTAAGGGTCAAGGTTTTATAGCCAAAAGAAGAACCGGTTCGGGAAATGACTATAGGACATCCTCCCCAAAGCGAGGAAAAGGGCCCGAGAACCCCTCATTAACACTTAGAACCTGAAGACAAATAGCCTGACACTTCGAGGAGATTTCTTTTCTATTTTATTTCATATTACTTTCAGTTTCCAAACAATTCAACCAAATGTTTTTATCAAACCCCAAAATCCAAAACAAATTCACCATTTTGGACTTAACTGTAAGTCATTTGTGTGAAGGAAACCCCATCCCTGTGTTCGACCCTATAGCCACTATACTTCAGTAGCCATGCTACGATAGTAGGAGGTATTAGGTTTATAAATTTTGTTGATTCTGGATACCCTACCGTGAATCGAATCAAATGGCGCCGCTGCCGAGGATGATGCCTTAGTGCAAATAATGAACTGGTGAACACTTGTGATAATCATCACAAGTACTGGTGAATTTTTCTTAACTTCATTCTTTCTAGCGGTTAATTGCTTGGTTAATTCAATTAGTTTTACTATCCATATACATTTTTCTTTTAGCTAACAATAACCCCTTGTTGGTAGCTTTGTTTTGTTTCTTGTTGGTGTGCTTTGTGTTTCATGTAGGGTTTATGTTCCAGTGGGATAGGAATACAACAGGCAAGTTAGTGAGAACCAGTATTCCACAAGAACAAGGCTGTGAATTGAACCTAGACAGTGACCAAATGGAGCCCCCACCTAAGGAATATCAAAGTCAGCAGGGAAACCAGAGGAACCTCAATCCATAAGGGACCACATACACCCTCCACAAGTGAGTGCACCCTCATGCATTATGCCTCCCATTGAGGGACGTGATTGGCCCGGACCCTACATTTGCCCTGCTCCCCACCTTCCATGGTATGGAGAGTGAGAACCCATATTATCAGGGACTTTGAGGAAGTCTGCAACACCTTCAAAGAGGATGCTACCAATTTGGACTTAATGGGGCTAAAAAATTTTCCTCTGACTTTGAAGGATAAAGCCAGATTTGGCTCCCCCGACTCTACGAGACGAGGGCCGTTGAAGTGGGCCAGAGATGCGGTGAGTTCTTAAATTTTTTTTTCCACACATAGAACCAACAGTCTAAAGAGGCAAATCTACACTTTCATAGCCCATGAAAATGAAAAATTCTACCAATGCTGGGAAAGATACTTGGAAACCCTCAATGCCTGTCCTCATCATGGTTTGACAGCACATGGGCTGGCCCCAGTCGACCATTTTACTTGATGGAATATACTGTAGCTAGTATTGAAACAATTGATGAAGCAATGTGTGGAGGGCTTCATGAGCAAGAATCGAGAAGAAGCCATGGACTTCTTTGAACTATGTGCGAGACATCTAAGGCTGGGATGAACCCTAGCGAGGGTGAAGAATGGGGCCTCTGACCAGCTCGAGGAGAGGCATATTCCCTCCCAGGAAGACATGAGTGAAGGCCAAAGCTGTCAACAAGCCCAGAAGGTTGGGAGCTAGAAATGAGAAATCAACATGAGGTGCGAACAGTGGCTGAGACACTTGTGCCCAACAACCTTTGTTTCATTTGTCAGTCTACGGAACACCTAGGAGAGCATTGCCCAACTGTTCCTTCTATGAGGGACATGTTAGCTAAGCAAGCTAATGATGTGGGTCAATACAAGCCACCAACCAATGCCCTATACAGCAGCACATATAAACTTAATTGGAGGAACCATCCTAACCTCTCCTGAAAACCAAAGCCTCTACCATATGTACCCCCTGTTGCACAACAATAGTATGGTTCCTTATCTCAAGCACAGCCCCCACCATCATCATCTCCAGTTGAGTAAGCTATAATGAACTTGAGTCAAGTGGTTGGTAGATTTGTAGAGGAGCAGAAAGCAGTGAATATCCAGGCCAACAAGAAAATCGACACAGTGGAGAGCAAAATTAACACAATGGAGAGCACTTTGAACAAGAAAATAGAAATCCTATAGTCTAATATTGCTAAAAAATTTGATATCTTGCAATATTCAATTGCTAGGCTGACTAACCAGTAGAAGATGTAGGAAAAGGGAAAATTCCCTTCCCATACACAGCCTAATCCCAGGGGAGTCCATGAAGTAAGCTCTTCCAGTGAACCAACTCCTAGGATAGATGAAGTAAAGGCAGTTATCACTTGGAGGAATGGTAAACAAATTGAGCAACCTGTGCCCACACCCACAGAAGAGGCCAAAGAAGGAGAAGAAGTTGCACAGGAAAGAATTATAATTGAAGAAGGTCCAGTGAAGAAGAGCACACTCCCACCTTTTCCTGAAGCACTTAAAGGCAAGAAGAAACATCAACCCGGTGAAATTCTAGAAGTCTTGGCGGGTGAAGTCGAATCCCCACGGTGAAGCGTGATTAAGCGAGTCTGACCTGTCGGAATTCTTAAAGGACTTGTGTACACTGAAAATAGGGTTGAATATTGATAAGAAAGCCTTCCTGACAGAACATGTCAGTGCCATTATCCAGTGCAAGACCCCAGTGAAGTGCAAAGACCTGGGCTGTCTTACCATCTCAGTGAATATTAGTGGAACTTGTGTGGAGAAGGCACTATTGGACTTGGGGGCCAGTGTCAACCTACTGCCTTATTCAGTTTACAAGTAGCTGGGTTTGGGAGAGTTGAAACCTACTACCATTACATTATCCCTAGAAGACGGATCAATAAAAATTCCCAAAGGCACTATTGAGGATGTCTTGGTACAGGTGGACAAATTCTATTATCCTGTAGAATTTGTTGTTCTTGACACATAGTCGGTTGCGGAGGGACCCAATTATGTGCCCATCATCCTTGGAAGGCCATTCTTGGCTACTTCAAATGCAATCATCAATTGCCGGAATGGAGTAATGCAGTTAACATTTGGGAATATGACACTGGAACTTAATATTTTCCACTTGAGCAAGAAGCACATGCCCCCAATGAAGAAGATCAGGAACAAGTTTGTCACATGATGCCATTTTGGGGGAATAGTATCAGCTGCAGCAGCTACAAGAGGAGTTGACAAAGGAACCAAGAGAAGTTGCTAATGAATTACAGGATACTATAGAATCTTGTGCAGTACATGGACCTTAGAGGAAAAAGGAAGAAATCCTTCATTTGTTGACTGAAGAGGACAGTAATATTGGAGATAGCATAAAACCTCAACAGCCTAACCTCAAACCACTTCTTGTAGAGCTGAAATATGCATTCTTGGATGAGGATAACCACTGCCCAGTGGTGATTTCTTCACTACTATATAACCTACAAAAGGAAAGTCTTTTGAAAACCCTTAGGAGGTGCAAGAAAGCCATTTGATGGAAAATTTCCGATTTAAAAGGGATTAGTCCTTTGGTTTGCACTCATCATATATACATAGAGGAGGAAGCCAAGCCAGTGAGACAACCACAGAGGCGACTGAATCCACATATGCAAGAAGTGGTGCGCACTAAAGTTCTTAAGCTCCTGGAGGCTAGCATCATTTACTCCATTTTTGATAGTACTTGGGTGATTCCAACTCAGGTTGTTCCAAAAAAAATCAGGGGTGACCATTGTTCAAAATGAAAAATGAGAGGATGTGCCCACCCGCCTTACCACAGGTTGGAGGGTATGCATTGACTACATGAGATTGAATGAAGTGATAAGAAAAGATCATTTTCCTTTGCCCTTCATTGATAAACTTCTAGAGAGAATTGCCGAGCACCCATTCTACTGCTTCTTGGATGGTTATTCTGGGTACTTTCAAATTGAGATTTCTGCAGAAGACCAAGAAAAAACCACCTTCACCTGCCCATTTAACATGTATGCCTATCGGAGGATGGCCTTTGGCCTTTGTAATGCACCCGCCACTTTCCAAAGGTGTATGCTTAGCATTTTCAACGATTTGGTGGAGCGCATTATGGAGTTATATATGGATGATATCACCTTATATGGTGATACTTTTGAGGAATGCCTGACCAACCTTGAAACTGTACTCCATCGATGCATTGAAAAAAACTTTGTGCTAAATTAGGAGAAATGCCATTTTATAGTGGATCGAGGATCGTCACAGAATATTATCTCCAATAAGGGATTAAAGTGGGCGAGCCAAAGTTAGGGCGGTGCTAAGTTACCACCTCCTATAAGTGTGAAGGCAGTGAGACAGTTCCTTGGGCATGCAGGGTTCTACAGGAGGTTCATCAAGGATTTTTCAAAAATTTCCAAACCCTTGTATGAGCTACAGGAGAAGGATGCTAAATTTGTGTGGAGTGAATCCTGCCAAAAGAGCTTTGAAGAGCTCAAATCTCTCATGACAGTACACTATGGTGATAGCACCAAGCGCGGTTTGCCTTTGAGGTCATGTGTGATCTGGTGATCTTGCTATCGGGCTTGAGTTCTTGGGCCCAGAGAGAAGATGGGAAACCCTATGTGGTCTACTATGCAAGCAAAACTTTAAACAAAGCATAGAGAAACTACAATACCACAAAGAAGGAGTTTCTAGCAGTGGTCTATGCCTTAGATAAATTTCGTGCATACTTGGTGGGATCAGACATCATTATTTTTACAGATCATTCAGCCTTGAAGTACCTCCTTACCAAGCAAGATGCCAAAGCTAGACTTATTAGATGGGTCATTCTGCTCTAGGAATTCAAGTTGCAGATTAAAGACAAAAAAGGGGTAGAGAATGTTGTGGCAGACCATTTCTCTAGACTGACCATAGCACATAACACTCACAGTCCTCCAATCAATGATGAATTTCCGGAGGAGTCCCTATTGCTAGTGGAAAATGCTCCATGGTATGCTCACATTCCCAATTTCTTAGCAATAGGAAAAATCCCATAAGAATGGAAGGCACAAGACAAGAAATACTTCCTCATAAAGATCTTCTCTTTTTATTGGGAGGAGCCATTTTTGTTCAAATATTGGCTAGACCCGGACTAAAATTAGAAGATATTGGCTAAAGAATGGCGAGGGGATTCTTAGCACTACCATAAATACTTTGGCGGTGGCAGGTTCGCTTCGCAAAAACAGCCATTAAAGTGCTTCAATCCGGATTTTACTAGCCTTCCCTTTTCAAAGATGCTCACAACATGTGCCGAGGGTGCGATAGATGCCAAAGACTTGGGAAGCTTTCTCGCGTGCATGGTGCTATAATTGATCTGTTGAAGTGGTTGTTGAATGTGGGGTGTGTTAAACAGCGGGACATTAAGTCTTTGGATATTCATTGTCTTTTGTGAAGGTTGATATATCTGAGTGGGTGAAGTAATTCATAAATGGCGTGCAGGGTGGAGTTTCCCAAAGCTATCTTCTCAGTTTGGGGTGCCTAAGGCCATGTTAATGTGGGCTCTTGCTGCAACAAACCTTTGAAACCTCTATGCTAATGTGGGTGGCTTGAACATGTTGCTCTTTGTCTCAATAGTGGTTATGTGGGCTTTGACAGAGATCGACATTTTGATGAGAAATTGGTAAGCATAGCAGGAAGGACAAATCTGAAACAACTGGACTCTTGACCTGTAGGACAGCGCACCAGACAGTTGAAATAATGCCTATGAGCTGGTTGCAGCGGAAAAGTGTCACTCTTGGCGATAGAATCACGAGGCATGGTGGGCGATCGAAGGCGAGACCTGAACTTGGAAGGGCAGGGGCCTCAAGGTTCCTTGTCATGATGAATTGGAGGCTGCGAAATGATGCCCTACGTGACCTCAAGTACAAGGACGGGTTGAAAAGTGGCATGACCAAATGGTGGTTCGAAAGAATTTCGAAAAGGGGGCCGTCTTTACTCATGATTCAATTTGCATCTTTCGGGCAAGCTCAAATCAATGTGGACTAGTCCTTTCACTGTTCATGAAATTTACACCAATGGAGTAGTGGAATTACTTAATTCCAAGGACAATAGAATGTTCAAAGTAAATGGCCAGAGGCTGAAACCATATGCAGTCCCTTTCATGCGACCAGGGCTCCCTCCGCTTGAGACCTACAAAGTTTGAAAAGCTACAGCAGGTGGGCTTAGTCTCTCCAGAGACTAAAGAGCCACTCCCTTTTGCTAGATTTTTTCTTATTTCACTTCAAATTTTATATTTGTTCCTTCATGCTTTCTTAGTTTTAGACTATTGTTAGTTGTAAATTTTCACTTTTCTATGCTCTTTTTCACTCCAATATTTGGTGTTTTTGTTTTGCGAGGTTGTTTTACGGTGGGGTCTGATTTTAAGTGGGTTGAAGGCCAGTTTTTGCAAGGGTTGTGAATTTTGCAGCCTTTGAAACTTCGCAAGGGTGCAAAAAATTTCACGACCTCTTGAAATGCATTCATGACTCTTCAAATCCCCAGTCCTTTCAATTCCTTCGCACCCCTATTCATTCCTCCCTAATTCACTAAACCTTAACTTTTGTGCCCATTTATGGACACTAAGTAACCTGGGCTCTTCACACTACAGACACTCCCTATATATAGCCACACTTGAGCTCATTTCAGTAATTTCCCACATCTCCTCCTCGAAGAAAATCCTCACGGAGCAACTGACCTTCCCCTCTCCCTGCATCCTCTCCCGTCCTCATCGGTCGGTATGGCGGGCCAGCGGTGGACACGAGTTCTGGCTATAGGCCTCGAGTCTGACCCTCTTCCTTAGCTCCGGTCGCGGCCCCTTCTCGGGTCGTATTTGCGCCTCCACGACCACAGTCATTCTGCCGTCCCTTGATCGGTCGCACACGCTCTTCCTCCCTGTTGCCGTCCGGCGCGTATGCGAGATGGGGATGGGACTGCCCCTCCCTCTCCTCCTCGTCGTGGCCGTCTGGGAGGCCCGCCTCGAAGGGGGCTGGACTTCGGTGCGGGGCGAATCCTCCCGACTCGCGACCCAGGGCATCCTTCATCATCACCACCTCGGGGCGAAGCCTTTGTTAGTCCTCGGGACACATCCCTGGCTTCCGCCTTATCCTACTTGCTCCAGGAGCTACCATCAACGTGGCCCATTCCCGGGCAATTCAGTATAGTGGCAAGGACTTGCACAACGAGTACTTTTAGGACTTTCCAGCTTTCATCGCCCTCCCTGAGCTTCGAGACACTATGCAGCTTGTGCAACGGTACTCCCTGGAGGCCTTCATGACTCCGCGCCAATTTTTCTATCCCCGGGTAGTCATTGAGTTCTATCAGACCACGACCTCCAGGCGAGATCCCAATCCTACAGCTCTGCATTTCTCTATAGATGGGTAGAGGGCATACGCCACCGATATAGCCGCCACGCTCAACTGGCTAGCTTGTTCTCGCCAATTCGCAGGAGTTCCTAGACAAGGGCCCCATCCTCACCTAAGGAGATGGTCCCGTGATTCTTGTCGTGGACACACATCCGCAGGCCCATTTATACCTCGTGAGCCGCCTCCTCCGCTATGCTTTGATCGACTCATGTAATCATGCACCCAACTTGTTTCCACTACAACATTTGGTGTAGAGACGAGGAGCCATACTAAAGGCTCTCTATCGTATCTATGAGGGTTTTTGGTTCAGCCCTACCGAGCTTATCATGACCTCTCTTTTCCACTTCGAGGACAAGATTCACTGTAAGAACCTTACCCGGGTAGAGGCCACTCCCTTCCTGTTTCCGAGGCTCCTATCTCAGGTGCTAGAGCACCTTGGTTTTCCTGTCGAGCCCCAGCTTGAGCATCGCCGTGTTTGCGGGGCCATATTTACTATTGAGAAGTGGCAGTTTGTGCTTGGTGCTTCTCTCCTCTCACTCGCAGACCTAATGTAGATGAACCACCATGATCATCCCGCTGAGGATCAATCTCCCGCAAAGGCCCTCGATGAAGAGCCCTGATTCCGCTTCTATAACCCCATCACCATCGTCCCACCGCCTCGCATCACATGCTTCCTCTACACCTCCAATGCCTTTAGTTCCCTCAGATTCAGCTGGACTGAGTACTTTAGCACCACCCATGCACCCATTCATAGTCCCCTCACGCCTCGGCCACCAGATGTAGTTCGTGACTTTTCAGCCACTTCAGCATCTTTCGCTACTACCCATACCGCCTTGGCCAAGAAGATGGCACGAGTTGAGGCCGCCATTGCTCGACCAGGCCATTCCTCACGTTGCACGCTATCCTCCCATGCATTCGGGGAGAGCCACCCATCTGCTCGACTTCTCCATCAAGACTCGCCTGCCTCAAATTTCTAGCAATTAGCAAAGACTCCGGTCATCCCGCCCATGCCTCTTCAAATTTCTAATGCTAAAGAAGACTGACCATCCCGTCAAATTAACAAATTTCATTGATCTTTCTTACAGCCAGCAGCAAACAGTGAGACACTCCCAAACGCTTCCTTCTCATCCAGCTTCATCCGCAACTGCTCAGCCTACCCATGATGATGATGACATTCCTCCAGCTGCCCACACTTGAGGAGGTAGCTCTTCCTTCCTTAACTTTCCAATCCGAGCTCCATTAAGGATAATGTGACATTTGGTTGGGGGGAGAGTTAGTGAAGGAAGTGGCTTTCATATTATGTTTTTACCGCTATTTTGAGCAAGTCCATTTTGTGTAGTTCACTGACTTGCTAATAGTTTCTTTTTGCGATGATGAAAATATAGTCATACCTTCATTTTTAATACATATTGCAAAGTTTACAGTTACAATTTCAAATTGCAACCATTTTTTTTTTTTTTGTGTTTTGCGTAGTCTCTGGTAAGAGAAATTGAAACATTGTCCCAATTATGTTATTGTTAGATTGGTTCTATGCTTATCTAAGTGGATGACTAGTTGAATTTCTTTTGTCTTCAACCCTTTCTCTTCCACTCGGAAGCAATCCACACACCCAGGCACATTAGGTTTTCTGATGTTTAAAACCCGCTCTAGCCTCCTAAACTCCGTGCAAAAGCCCGACCTAGTACTCGACCTTTAATAGATATGGAGCCCCAACCGCACCCCTTAAAAGAGATAAATGAGTCTTTTCAAAAAAAAAAAAAAATGAAAAAAATAAAAGAAAAAGAAAAGAGAATTCAGGATGTCATTTCAAAACCCGAGCACGGTCCGAGGGGTATATGGTGAAAGTCTTTAAAGCCCGGTGCCCTAAGCCAACTGGTTGGGAGCCACCGACTTTGTGCTCATTACATGGGTGAATAGGCAAAGCTTAACAAGTTGTAGGTGCTGGAATCTTGAACTCATTAGAAGTCTGAGGTGAAACCTGAAGAGTTAGCGGTTGAAAATCCTTATGACTCGATGCCCTAAGCCTTAATCGTCGGGAGTCACCTGTGATCCTCTACTGACATCTATGAAGTTGTCTCCTCAGCATTGCACCCCTATAATGCAAATTGAGTTGTGGAATAAATGTGGGTCCCAATCTATTGAGGCTGGTCACCGTTTAGGTTTTGCATATGCTAGGTCAGTGGAGAGTGCGCTTGATAGCCCATTGTTTAAAATTAACTGCCAACACTTAGGTTCGGGGTGGAAGCTCCAGGTTGGTTTCAGGGAAAGGAGGTTTCCTTGATTTATCTTTGCATAGCGTTCAGTCTCTTAAGATAGTTTTTGAGGCATTGTTTTTGGTGACTCTTGCTATTGGTTGCACATTAATCCCCTATTTTTTTTTTGGAAATAACAATTTTTGTGTACATATATTTTCTATTTTTGTTTGCTTTCTCTCTTCCATTGCTAAGAGACTAGCAATGTGTCGGTTAGAGGGAGTGATTATTGCCAAAATAATGCTATTCTGTACCTTGTTTATTATAGATTTTGAGCACTCTTCGCGTAATAATCAATCAAATTAACCCGGTTGACACGTTAAGGCTCTAACTATGCTGCTGATCGCTTTTTGTGGCAAATTTTGTAGTTTTTATGAACCAATCATGCCAAAGTTTTTGAACTAGCTCAATCACGGAGAATCAAAATTGAACTCAGAGCTATAGATCAGAAAGCGAAAGAAGAAAGCAGAGGAATGGACCAGAGATAGCACCCTTGCGAAGCACCCTTGCAATTTCGCAAGGGTTGCGAATTTTCGCAAGGCTGCGAATTTTCGTAGCTTACGAAATTGGTTTGACTTTTTCTTGTAATTTTTCTTTTTTTCCTAAATTGCCCTTCATGCAACAGTTGTTGCGGCCAATTCATATATTTTTGTAATTTCGCATAGCTGGGACACTATATATTCCCCAAGCTTCACTGTAAAAAATATCTTGATCATTAATAAAGCTTTATGGCTCCAAGCTTTAGCTCCCCGCCTTTCCATTTTCCCCTTCACTTATCATTTCGCCGCCAAATGTACCTCCGAGGATGATAACCTGCAGGATGAGGCATAAACCCCATTATCCTTGAAGTGGAAGGATACTAGACAAAGGATCTAAGGTAAATTGAGGGTTCTCATGTTTTTCACCCCTGTATTTACTGCCTTCTGTGTGTCTCTTGCTAACCCTAGGTTCAAATCCCTTAGACACACTTTAAATGACCCGTACTTCAAGTAATATTTAGGTTCAAAGGATGCTATTGTTAGATCCACTGAGATCTCTAGAGTTTCCATTTATTTGTCATCGAAGGTAATAAGGAGATAAGTTTTCATTGTTTAAGACCATTAATGCCCAGTAAATGCTATCTTTCAAAAGGAACTGTTAGGGGTCAAGGTTTTATAGCCAAAAGAAGAACCGGTTCGGGAAATAACTATAAGTCATCCTCCCCAACGCGAGGAAAAGGGCCCGAGAACCCCTTATTGACACTTAGAACATGAGACCAGTAGCTTGACACTTTGAGGAGATTTCTTTTCTATTTTATTTCATATTACTTTCAGTTTCCAAACAATTCAACCCACTGTTTTTATCAAACCCCAAAATCCAAAACAAATTCACCATTTTGGACTTAACTGCAAGTCATTTGTGCGAAGAAAACCTATCCCTGTGTTCGACCCTAAAGTTATACTATACTGTTAGTGAGCTCATGCCACGGCAAAGAGGGAGGTATTAGGTTTTATAACATTGTTGATTCGATACCTTACTCCGCATCGAATCAGGTGGCCACCATTGTTTGTTTTACTGACTTCTAGGATATAGTAGTATTTCCATAAGTAAATATATATCTTATCTGTGATTGAGCTTTGTGAGGGTCCGTAAGATAGCCTACATCCACATAACTGAAAAATTGTGATTCCAATGTTTTGGAATAAAATAATCCCATGTCACATGTCCCACGGAGATATCTTAATACATATTTAATTTCGTTTCGGTGCCTTTTAGTTTGAGTTGAACTGTATCTTGCTAGTAAATTAACTGAGAAAGCAACGTCTGGTCGAGTATAATTTGCAAGATACATTAGTGCACCAATTGCATTGAGATATGGTATTTCAGGACCAAGCAATTCTTCATTTTCTTCTTTAGGCCGAAACAGATCTTTGGTCACTTCAAGCGACCTAACAACTATGGGGGAACTAAGGGGGTATGATTTATCCATATGAAAGCGCTTCAGGACTTTTTCTGTATATGTTGATTGATGAATTAATACACCATCTGAACAATGCTGGATTGGCAAGCTGAGACAAAATTTTGTTTTCTGAAGATCTTTCATTTCAAATTCCTTCTTTAAGTTGTCAATTGTTTTGATGAGCTCTTCAAGAGTCCCAATCAAATTCAAATCATCCACATATACCGCAATAATTGCAAATCCAGTTGCTACTTTCTTGATAAAAACGCATTGGAAAATTGAATTATTCACATATCCTTATTTGAGCAAATACTCGCTTAACCAATTATACCACATTCTACCAGATTGTTTTAATCCTTATAAAGATCGTTGTAACTTGATTGAATACATGCTCCATGGTTTTGAATTCATTACTTCAGGTAATTTGAATCCTTAAGGGATTTTCATATATACATTAGTATCAATAGATCCATATAAATAGGCTATGACTACATCCATCAGTCGCATATCAAGTCCTTTGGAGACCGCTAAATATATTAAATAACGAAATGTAGTTGCATCCATTACGGGAGAATACGTCTCCTTATAATCAATTCCATGTTTTTGTGAGAAGCCTTGGGCCACAAGGCATGCTTTATATTACACGATTTCATTTTGCTCATTTCGCTTTCATACAAAGATCCATCGATATCCAACATGTTTTATTTTTAGGTGTTTGAACTACTGGTCCAAATACCTCTCGTTTAGCCAGCGATTTTAACTTTTGTTTGAATTACTTCTTTCCATTTTAACCAATCATTTCGACGTCGACATTCATTCATATTTTGTGGCTCCTGATCTTTATCATCGCTTATGATGTCCATAGCCACTTGGAAAGAAAAAACATCATCTATAAAGGTAGTATTTCGATCCAATATTTTTCCCTTATGTATATAATTAATAGATATCTTTTCATTATTATGTATCGGTACAATCTCATGTGATAATTATTCAATTGATGCCTCTACTGTTGGAATCCAACGATAAGAAAACGCAGCGGAAATAAAAAAATTTAACATTGAACTGCATCAGGATCCAAGTTGTTTGATGAAACTAAATAGTGAATCAAGGAAATCTAGATCTTAATCTCTCTTGTAATCAACTCTTTTCGACTAGCGCGCATTTCGCTTGATCACACACACGCCGAAACACAAACAAAACTCTTCTCGAAATCATCCACAGTTAATGTTTCAAGACATGAGTGCAAATGCCTTAAAGGCATCCACACTTAATTACTTCATGATGATGATGTGCTAGCATCTATGATAGGCCTGAACCATAAAACCAGTTATGTCTTAGTGTCTTCCAAAACCCCAAAATAATCTTTCAAAAATCCCAAAGAATCAATCAATGATGATAAACCCTATATTTATATATCAAGCCTCCCTAAACCTCTTTTATTAAAAACTAATTTAACCAACCATTAACTATTAATGGGCCTGGGCTCTGGGCTTCGGGCTTAGGCTTAATCATGGGCCAAAGAGAGCCTTCTAACATCCCATTATATTCATTCTTATGTGTGACCCTATAGGTTCACTCAATGTCGCGCGAGCCAAATCATACTTGCCCACAAGTTATAATTGGTCTCTAGCAAGACATTATAACTACCCAAATCAAGGAATCTGATGACTAAAACCTACCATAGTATGATATTATCCTTCACACACGATGTCTCGATTAAGCACAAAGCATGGATGAAGTCATCTTTATACAACTTAATCGCTTCTTGATTCTCATAGATCTACTAAAACAAATGATATTGATAACTCCTATCAATCTCATTCGAGTATGGCCATGCATTTTAGTTTCACTTATCAAGAGGCCAATAGACATCCCACTCAATTAAGAGCGAGACAAATTCCTTCACTATCACTCACATTCCTCCACATGATTTGATCGTATGCCCAACCATAGCCCGTATTACCATCCTCGTAAAGACGCCATTGAGCCACGCTAAGACGGCAGGTTCCCAAGGAAATCCATGGTGAATCTGTGTTGATGACCTAAATACCACTACCGCAATGAGAACAAGCCGATGACATAAATCCATGTAGTATTTCAGCTGGTCACCAATAACATGAACTTAACATGTATTTATGTTCTCGAGCAACATCTTATGTTCATGACCAAAGAAAACGTGGTCTTTCTTGAAAAACATAATAGTCTTACTTCATTATTATTCCCACAATAATGATCGACTATGGACTATTTAGAATAGTGTTCTTATGCCTTAAGGTTTTACTATCAAGTCACATACTTGGTGACATAAAATGAAGCCAACTATTCAAGGATATGATTTTATCAAGCTAAACCACAATTTAAATAACAAGATAAAATGATAAATGTCTCATGTATATAAACATATAATGACAATGTATATGCCACTGGGCTAGAGCATATCACTAACATCTGCAAGGGTTATTATTTCATCATTTAATACTTTCACATTTGTATGCTCTTTAGGAGCATTGAATTAATACTTTTCCTTTTTCTAGGAATGTATCTTGAGCTGAATAGGGTCGTCCGAAGTTTTAATTATTAGGCTCATTACTACGCTTATATTTCAATTTTCCCATTGTGAATTTCAATCCGTGCTAGATATTTGCAACCTGTATATGTGTGATTTTGAAACCTTTGTTGAATCAATAAATGTATCAAGCAATCGATTTGCAAGATTTTATAAATGAATTATCTTTTGAACCTCTAATTCAGATTACTTTGTGAGGGGGTCAAGATGAGAAAAAGATTATTCAATCCATGTAATTTCTCGCCATTCTTCTGGAATTGGCTTTTCCCTAATGTATAAACACATCATCATTAAAATGACAATTTAAAAATCAAGTAGTGAAACCCATTCATGAGGCTCAATAGATAGTTAATAATAGATGAAACGAAAACCAACATAAATACCAAGACGGCGATGAGGACCTAGTTTAGTTCGATGAGTGGGTGCAAGGGGAACATAAACAGTACAACTAAAAACACGTAAATGTGAAATTTTAGGTTGATAACCTAGAACAAGTTGTAATAGGGATATATCTTGATTGGCTGTAGGATGAAGGCGAATTAAATTCTCAGCATGAATAATAGCATGCCCCCATGCCAATAAAGGCAATTTAGTGTTCCAAAGTAATGGTCTAACAATTAATTGCAGACGTTTGATAAAGGATTCAACCAACCCATTCTGAGCATGAACATGAGCAATTAAGTATTGAACATCTATTCTAATGGACATACAATAATCAAGGAAGGCTTGAGATGAGAATTCACCAACATTATCAAGATGAATTGTCTTGATAGGATGATCAGAGAATTCTGCTCTGAGCCTAATTATCTAGGCTAGTAATTTGGAAAATGCAACATTCCGGGTAGAAAGAAGGCATACATAAGACCATCTAGTGGACGCATCAATTAAAACCATAAAATAACAAAAAAGGTCCACTAGGTGGGTGAATAGGCCCACAAATATCCCCTTGAATACGTTCAAAAAATGCAGGGGATTAAGAAGCAATCTTTGTAAAAGATGGTCTAATAATTAATTTTCCTTGAGAACAAGCAGTGCAACTAAAATCATGAGATTTTAAAATTTGTCTACTCGTTAATGGATGGCCGTTAGAATTTTGAACTATACGACGCATCATTGAAAGTCTCGGATGTCCAAGCCATTCATGCCAAATTAAAAATGCTTTTGGGTCATTAAACTTTTAGTTCATGACAACATGAGATTCAAGAGGTCTAATAGTTGTTTGATATAATCCATATGATGAAGAAATCAATTGTTCCAAGATTTGTTTTTGCCCAATAATGAGTAAATACTCATTTCCATTATGATTCATAGTTTCAATGTGATATCCATTTTGGCGAATATCCTTGAAACTAAGTAAATTTCGAATATATTTATTAGAATAAATGGCATCATCAATTTGAAACTTGGTGCTATTAGGCAGAACAATAGTAGCTCTTCCGGAGCCTTTAATTAGGTCAATGGGACTTGAGGTAGTTTGAATATTAAATGGAACTAAAGTTAAGTTTGAAAAGTATTTCTTATCACGTAAAATTGTGTGAGTTGTGGCACAATCAACTAGACATGCATCTCCAGGAGATTGATTCATATATCTTCAAAAGAAAGACAAAATTTAAATAGAAGAACTTAGTTTGTATTAAATAAGTAATAAAAAGTAACATAATAAGCATATATGTTAATCATATCACACATTGCCATCACCAATCAAATGATCATTTTTTTCCACTTGGATCGTCAAAGAAGTCAGAGATATCAAAATGAGTTAAAGGTATTGCACCATCATTATCAATGAAATTGTCATCGATTTGATTGTTAGCTTCTTCGAGGGAGACTTGATAAGGATTACTGGGGTCTATCATTCCTTGACCATTACTGGGGTCTGGTCTCACTTATACCTTCATTTGATGGAGACTTGATAAAGGTAAACCAAATTCTTGGTCATACAACAGGTACGTGACCAGTGACCTTTCATTCCACATTTGTAGCATTCAGTCTCAAAAACCCTTTTGTTATGTGGCCTAGTCGTTTTCTCAGAATATTTCCGAATGATTCAAAATGTTATTGGAGTTGTTTTTCTTATTGTGAGGTTGATTATAATCACCTTGATTCCAAGAAATATGGCGACCACGACTACGACGTCGACCTTGTCCATAAAAATATTCAGGCACATGCCTAAGCCCAAGTCTATTAGTTTGAATTGTGGCATTGGCTTCAGGCAATGATATAGATCTGGTAGGGCGAGATTGGTAATTTTTTAATAGCAATTAATTATTTTGATCAACTACAAGGAGACATGTAATTAACTCATAAAATTTGGTAAAACGACGCTCTTTATATTGCTGTTGTAGGAGCATATTAGAGGCGTGAAAAGTGGTATATGTTTTCTCAAGCATGTCCTCATTGGAGACCTTTTCTCCACATAATTTTAGCTGAGAGCTAATTTTTAATAAGGCTGAGTTATAGTCATTGACCGACTTAAAATCTTGTAGTCATAAATGAATCCAATCATAACGGGCCCTTGGAAGTGTTACAGTCTTTTGATGGTCATACCATTCTTTCAAACTTTTCCGGAGGATCAATGGATCCTTGACTGTAAGATATTCACTTTTGAGACCTTTATCAATATGACGGCGAAAGAATATTAAAGCTTTGGCGCGATCCTGCTGGGATGCGGTATTTCCATCTTTGATAGTATTTCAAAGGTTTATAGCATCCAAGTGGATTTCAGCATCCAATATCTAAGATAAATAATTCTTACCCAAAATATCAAGGGCAGCAAATTCGATCTTGGTGATATTAGTCATTTTATGAAATAATTAACAATATATGAATAAAGTGAAAAGATATAAGAAAATTATAACTTAAAATTTAATAATAATATATCTGAGCTCAAGTGGTAATGTTCTTGTGGGCTATGGTTCAAATTTCCTCATTCTATCACATATAGAAGAGTGCAAATTTTTAGGTTATGAATCAATGACGGAAGAAATCTTTATCAACTTAGATTTTCATAACTTTGAGCTATGAATAACGTCCAGTTTTATAGCTTATGGCTATAAATTTTTCTTTAGAAAAGAAAGAAAAGGAAAAAAGGAAAAAAAACATACTCAGAATACCTTACTACTTTTATGACTTTGTATGTCTGAACTCTCGTGTTGATAACGTGTTATAAAGAATGAAGAAAGGAAGAGAGAAATTGAGATAACAAAGAGAGAACTTTAAAGGTCATTTTTCTCCTTGTCTTTCATTATCAGGGATCCCATATATATAGGGGTCTTCATTAATACAGTAATAAGTACATCTATAATGATTTACCGATAAATGTGTGGTCATTCACATTTCTCAATGAATTATTTATAACATATTCAATTTATTATTTTTCTTCTTTGATTTAACTATTATTTTTGCCACTTTCATGTTTTGACTTTTTTTTTACATCTATTATTCACACATCACGTTTTTTTTTTTTGAGGAAAAATAAATCATAATCATTTTCAAAAGCAAATTTTCTTACTGAAAAATCTAACCACCAAATATTTGAATTATTATTACAAATACCTTTATTAGCTAAACAATATGTTATTCTAATATAACAACAATTATAAATATTTAGATTCTAAGAAAGTGTTCAAGTAACCTTCATTAGATGAATAATGGAACTAGATGAACTACTTTTTTTATTATAACAATCTATAATTACTTTGAAATTTCCTTTAATCTTCAAGTTTGAAAAACCATAATATGTTGTAGTTAGAACACCATCTCTTAAAACTACATATTTCGTAGTAATTATCAAAGCATTGCCTAAGTGTCTACTCTTTGCCACCTTAATAATTCTATTGGAGTCTATAATCACCTATCCTAATGCACTTGTATCATCTATTCTTAAACCATCGAAATTTAATTTAAATATTCTATTAATAGAAGGAATCCATATCGAATCCATTTTTTAATTTTACAAGTGAATTTGCATCATTCGTTATTAAGATAAGTGTCACTGATAAATTCATGAAAATTTTGAAACGTTCAAAATTCACATCACATTATAGTGTTTGTAAGAAGTATTATGCTATTACAAGTTGGAAACCTCTTATTCTCAATCTCAACATTTTTCCACTTGAGTCTCAAGAGGTTCATGTTATTAACTATTACTCTAACTTTTGAATTCATGGATTCTAGATGTTTGGAGAAAACTTTATTCTAGACCTTCTCCCAAATAATCTTACACCTTCATGCCCTTTTAAATCTAGTCTTTGTTTTTTTTTTTTTATCGGGGGAGGGGGGCTACTCTAGCAGAAAACAAACAGAAACTACATCCTTCGTGGCATCTTTATGCCTAACATATCTTGAAGAAGAAAGTTCTCTGGTTCTTTTAGAGGTTTTCTCCATCTTGTGACGATACTATTATGAGAATTCAAGGCAAGCTTTACCATCTTGTTGGCGACTTAGTTGCCTTCCATGTATCCCGAGGAGACCATGAGGTGTCCTGAACAGGTACGTGCACACATGAAATAAGCCTTTACACCATGTCACATCCAGACTATTCCTCATACGAGTCGGAGAGACTATAAGGGCGATAAAACTCTACCATATAACACAACTGGATTTCTAAGGCTTGAACTTGAGACCACTTGTTAAGGTAGGAGAGACCTTAACCATCTCACCTACATGTTTGATGGTTATTAACCAGTCTTTACTTATGTAATCCTAGTATTCTTGGATTGCGTTGGCAGGAGCATTATTAATCTCCTTTGCCCTCTGTTCCACCTATAGACTTTTAGTGAGTTAAGCTTTATTATGAGTCATCTACTCCGTTCGCCCTCGCCAGTTTCAGCCCATGAAGAAGAGCCCAAGACTACACTTCTTCAATTGTGCTACAACTAAGCCAAGTAGTGAAGTCATTTTCTCATTCTCCTTTTTCATTTTTTAATGCACCTCCTACCCCTTGCACTTAGGATCACCACATTAAGACTACCATCAATGTTTAGTTTCTTCCATCCCTGAGGTGGTTTACTCCATCCTATCCACTCCCAACCTGGCCTTCCTATCACTCCCATTACTATGGAATGTGTAGCAAATGCTACAGCTACTTCATGGGTATAAGAATTTACCACAACCACCTTCCTTTCAGGCTAATACTATTGGCGTTAAACACCTATTCATTCGTCCACTTCCAAATCCAACAGATGCAAATAACTAATTTTTCCTTCCATATGTCTACCTCCCCTGGATTGCTACAGGTAAGGTTCCATCAAGCCATTCTTTAAAGGGCATAATTTGGTTTCCTTTCTTCGCCTCATCAATCATCACCCTTTTCCAAAATGGTTTCACTATTGTGCAATTTCAGAATAAGTGGCAAAGATCCTCGAAATCATGTGTGTAGTAGTGGCAATAAGGATTTGATAGAAATAAGTGTGTGTTCCTGGTTAGTCTTTGGTGTTTGGATTTTAGCACAGTGCGTTCGAACTCCCCCTATAGGTCTTAGTATGTGCAAAGAAGATATAAAGTATATGCAATAAAGTAAGTCACACACAATCTTTTTACGTGGTTTGGTAACTACCTACGTCCACGGGGTTGTGCCCGGATGCAATGATTTCCACTGATACAATTCAAGGTTTACAATTATTCTTATGTGGTATGAGATTCCCTCTCTACCCACGACCCTTCTTGAAATCTAATAACTCTTAGTATAATTCATAATGAACTCCCTCTATTCCCTTCTCTATAACATTGCACACCCATATCCCACAATACATCAGTATAAGATGACGAAAATAAAGAACTTCATCTTTCACATAAGATGAAGGGTTTTTAATGTGCAACACCTATGACATACCAAAATCTGGGGGTCCATTGATCATCCATCAATCATAATACACGCTGAATATCGTATACCGACATCACATCGCAAGGTCCCATTTTAATGGCATCTACTTATCCATATTTAAGTTAAAATATGAGAATAATACACTTAATCACAGTCCGTAAGAGTCCAATCACGACGCTCTTACTAATATTACAAACCCGACTATATTGGCAATAGTCCAAAAGAAATCTAATAACAATTCGCTTATAAAAATTACGTGCTGTAACAAGCATTATTCCAAGCACTTTTACAAAAGGGATTTATTAAGGCCACATGTCGGCCTTCTTCGTACCTGCCTGCATTTATGGCCTGTCACCATGACCCCAGACTAAAGGGGGGTCCCACGACGAGGTGAGCAATGCCCAGTAAGGATAACTCCTACAAGGGCTACTCCCCACCTAAATGCACATGCAATGTTCACTCTACATTTCTCATTCACATTCCAATAAGAACATGCCAATTCTATATGGAATCCACATGCCAAGCCATGAAATGAGATGCGACTCATCATGTACCATGCGCCCGAGTCCTCACCGACTCCCTCACACAACGCTTAAGCTCATGTGTGATAAACCGTCATTCCGGATGACATCCAATGATCATTTTCAAAACAAATTTTATTTTCTTATAAACTAAAAGCTTTTGGATGATACATCACATTGATCATTTTATATTCAAAATCCATGCGCCTTTTTGTGGGTAGTGGATTTTTGGTGTCTCACTGTGGGCTCCATAAACCTAGAAACTTTTACGGCCTTTCACCGTTGGGGATTATGTCTGACCATAATTGGCGGGTTTTTCACTCGAGGGAGGATCTATCTCTTCTTGCCGATACCCGACACATATTTTATTTACCATTTTAATCAATTGTGCGACTTTGTTGGGCGTTGTCCCATTTACCGAGTCCACCTAATCAAACACCAAACGCAGTGTCGATTTACCAACCATGCACTCACACCCATGAAATGCGATGTTTCCCGTGCATATGAAATGTGATGCACCATTGCATGTCTATACCATGTCACATATATGATGAATGCTCTATGGACAACTCCACTCATGAATATCACCAATGCATCATGAATAATTATATCAATAAGCATATAATGTCCATACAATACTTCATTCATGTCAATATACCATGCACGCATATATCAACAGATCAATATCAACGGTCATTCCATATTATAAACAACACCTCACAATCAAGCCATATAATAGAACATAGGAATAGTTCCGAACTCGCCGTAAACTAATCCCCTAATGTTCCCAAAAATTGGACACAAACCATTAAACAACCTAAGTTGTAGCAGTCTCGGGAAATGGATCATAACTTGAGCTGTACAGGTCCAATTTGGGTGATTCAAAAGCCTACATCAAGTTTAAAAATGCAGCTATAATTTCCATCCAGAACACTAGTCCAAATTCCCTCTTTTTATCAACCGAAAATGAGTCCCAAAATCTGGACAATGTATGGGGTCAAAACAGTATACCAGGATGTCTTCTTAAAACGGACTATAACTCAGTTGTTATAGAGGTCCAATTTGGGTGATTCAAAAGCCTAACATCAAGTTAACTGATTCAAATACAATTTCCATGAAGGAAACTAGTCCAATTTCCCCATTTTTCATGACCGAAAATCAGTCCCAAAATCACTAATATGGGCCATTTTCATACTATACTGGCCACTAATAGGAATACTTGATGAAACAATCAAATTTTCAGTAAATATGTGAGCACCAAATGTCATCTACTAGCATATGGTCAGATTCTAGACTCAAAGAGATTTCCATATAGTCCAAGAACGTGCGAGCCTGAAAGCGCCCGAACGAAAGATATGATCGCTGAAGCCGTGAGGTTTGAGTGAGCATACGCAATTGCAGCTGGAAACCCATGCACTGCTGCACTAGAGTCGCATTTCAAGCCTCCTCCATCCATGCACAGCGTTGTTTAATGCCAACAGCATGCCAAAGAGCTCCTTGGCAAATCTAGTACATGGCGCTATATTTTAATTAAAACCATCTCTAAATGTGACCTTTCCACCTACTATAATATCCTCCCAATTAACGCCACAAAACATGCCACAAACACGACACAAAACATGCCATAAACACAGCATAAAACCATCCCATAATCAATCCCAAAATCAGCCCAAAAGTAGGAATAAAACCAAAGTAGGAAAAATCCCTACTTCTTGAAACGTAGTATAATGGTAGGAGGTCTCGAGAACACCTCCTAAACTCGAAAACTTTGATTTCCCCCAAATCTCCTCTTTTGGATCTTCGGTGAAATCTCTCATTTTTGGTGCCTACGCGTAGCCCTCATCGAGGCGATGAACTTTTAGTTCTTGGCCTGACGAATTCTGACTGACGAAACTCGAAAAATCGTGGAAGGAAACTTGGTTTCTTTTCTCCTCCTCCTCTCTATCTCTCTCTAACATTTCAAAAAATCTGATTTTGGGAGATATTTTCCCAAAAATAAGATTTTTATCCTATTTATACATTAATTCTGTGGCTCACATAACGCCATGTGTCCCACTTATTCAAGTCCGCTTTTTGCCCCGAAACAATTTATTTATCCAGATTCAAGTTCAAATTATCTTCTATGAGATTTCTTTAAATTATTTTACAACTTCCAAGATTTTCTTCAAAATCTGCCAGTCCATCTACACTGCTTCCGGTACATGAAATTCCGACTATCTCGGAATTCGACAAAATTCGTCTGGGTAAAGATTTTGCAAGACGATTCCAACGATGAAGTCCATTTCATCATCCAAGATTTAGAAAATTTCAGGTTTTCAACCTATACTATAACAGCAAATTATCGTTTTGCCATTTTTCCTGGGTTTTACAATACCTCAACCGAGTATCTGCATTCTATACTCTCTCAGCATGTCTGAACTTCGCATGTTCTTCTTCAAGCTTTGCTCTAGAAATATATGATAAGAACTTCCAACCACCTGAATTTATAGCCTTTTAGATTAGGTCTTGGAAGTCTTAATAGGGCTGAATCATTATTCTAATATGACTCTAGATCCTATCTTTTATTTTGTGTACTCGCCTTTAAGTTATCACAATGGAAATAGGAACTTGTTGATCAAATATCCTTATCAGAATGGAATCCTAATTTGTTTCTAATTATGGTTTGATAGCTCAGAAGTACGAATCCTCTTGATTTGATCTTTATCCACTTACCAAAAATCATCTCAGTCTCATTGGCTATTTGCTCCCTAATTTCCTTAGCCTCCAAGCTAGTAGATTGTCTTAAGTCCCACGTCAGCTCTGCCCCTAGTTCGGACACCCCAAGTCTAGCACGTCCCTGCACCACAAAATTCCTTTGTCTAAACTACTTTCTGGTCCTACCAGGGACTTCACACAAATCCATCAAATCTTCATTGATCTTGATCTCTGAAGTAGCTATCTTTTTATAGAACATCGGGGACAAAGATATAGACAATTCAAACCCAACATTCTCCCTCTTTAGCTATGTTTTCGACAAAAACATCCCTCAAAGAATGAGACAAGAAGTTGTACTAAAGAGAGGAGAAAATAGGCACTTGACACTTTTGAGATGTAGATTTTCATTTCATTGATTTTATACCCTTTATACATGTCTAGCCATACAATTTTGAAGGAAATAAAAATTGTAGAAAAAAAAATCTGGTTTACCTTCCATCATTCTTTCTACTCTATCTTTTTTGTTGAAGACTTAGAATGTAGGGGACTGAAGAGATGGTAAGTCCAAAGGCAATGTATCTCTACTTTGTTCACTGTTTCGTTCAGACTTTGGTTGGGTATTGGAGGCAGCCTCTTTTGGTGATAGTGAAAGCGTGAAGACTAGTCTGCTAATCTTGGTTCCAAAATCAAGATTTGCAATCTTTGGAGGTAGTTCGGTCTCTACTGTGAATGAGAGCTTTACTTCAGTCTTCATAATCGAGTCTGGACTAGTGGTGAGGACATGAGACGATATGGGATATGTGTACTTTCCCTCAATATCATCTTCATTAGAAATGGAGAAGTTGAAGTCTTCATTCTTAGACTTTTTCAATACTTCTGAAAAAGCTATATCTCCTCTCACTGCTTCTAAATGTCTTGGAGTTGTAACTCCAACAACTGTTGTTGCTCATAGAGGTGAGCTAACATGTTCTCATGGGACCTAATGGTCCTGTCCAGAATTTTGGACTTCTTCGACACAAAGGTTGAAGGTTGGCCTGATGAGCGAAAGTTGGTCCGGACTCTAGAATGGTCTTGGAGACTCTCACTTTCATCTTTCTGGTTTGTGGTGACATTTTTTCCCATAAGGGACATCTCGGAGGTGATTCCTTCATACAACTTATGACTAATGCGCATCTCGGCTGCTAGAGGCCCTAAGATGTCCGTTGGGGTCACAAGATCTAGTTTCTAAGCTGTGAGTATCACAAGTATCAGCGACGGATACCCAAGCATTTTCTTGTAGGCCACATTCTCGATGGAATGTGTTTAAACACCAGCTTACCTAGATTGAATTTTCTCTTCATGCCGATTTTGAAAAGTAAGGTAGCAAAACTCTTTGTAACCCACATGCGATAGTTATCGACAACTAGTTGCACATTACGATCTTGTGCAAGATAGAGTATCTGGAGGTGAGATGGGAGGAGCGAAGGTTGTATTTATATGGCCACGTTCTGGCCTTTCCTCCAGTGATGAATGAGACCATTGGATCTGCCTCGGGTACCTCTATTGCATTATCTAGAATGTTAGGACAACTCCAATACTGATTGATGATATTAGGGGAGGATTCAAACGAGTGTCCCCGCACAATCTGATGAGTATCTTAAATACTCATTTTATCCCTATGCTTTAGTTAGTTTTTCTAGTGTTTTTATGTTAAATAAGTGCCCTAATGCTCTAAAAGTTCATACTTATGATCAGGTCATCCATTTGGTGGAATTGTGCAAAATTGGTGGAAAAACTGCTACAGAAGCAACTACTGTATTTTGATGTTTTTAGATATCATATGAGCTCCAATTGAAGCAATATTTATATGTATGAATTATAAATTTCAAGATCTTTCCAGGGATACCAAGAACACCAAAATTGGAGTTCGAACAAAGAAGTTATGCAAGTTCCAAAACTCGAAGAAAATCAAGAACATCGCAAAGACCTTCAAAGAGTACAGGCTATTGCATTTTGACATTTTCAGACTTTATATGAGCTCCTATTGCATCAATCCATATATGGATGATTCCTACACTTCAAGAGCTTCCTAACGGTACTAAGAACACCAAATCGGAGTTTACGACAAAGGCTGGCTTTAATGTAAGCTCGGAGTAAAACAGGAAAGTCGCGAAGAACGCCACGACGTTAGAACGTCGCTGAAAGTCACAGAGCCGCGGTAAACGCAAGATCCCGACGTCGCGCACGTTGTGGGTTGATTTCGGGTGGATTTCAACCATTCGAGCCCATAATTGTGGGTTTTGGAAGCCCAAACCCGAAAAGAGACGAGGAGGAGGCTACTTAGGGCCTGAGAAGCGGACTTTGTCCACACTTTGGGACCAAGGAGGAGGTCAGGGAGCCGTTTGAAGATTTGGGAGAAGATCATGATTATGGGAAGAAAATCCGAGACTGTACCATCATTTGACTCATTATAGTTTCTTCTTTCCTTCTTTCGTTTTATCCTGGGTTTATGATGTATCAAACCTCTATCATGCTTTAAATTGTGAGATCTAGGTTTTGCTGTATATTGAACATGGGTTTTATATCTATTTGTTAATGTTCCGTTTTCTATTGCTTTCTCAGAATGCACTCTATCGATTCATACTTGGTCTCTATTTACATATTGATTTCCTCGGCTAATCTCAATGTGGTGAGTGGTTCTTTGCAAGATCTGAGTATGAGCAAAGAACCGACATAGATGAATCAACCTAATTAACCCGATAGTGTAGAAAATTATTGGTAATTGTGGAGGCGTGTGAGACTTTTGGATCTTAAAGCATCTCTAATGCTCAATGAAATGAGTAGCCAAAAGACCTAGTGTTAGTTGGTAGTTATCTCAATTCGAGAGGAGGTGCTTATAATTAAATTAGACAAGAGTCGCCTTGGAAAGCATTTTCATGAAACAATAGAGTAGAATTTTGACTTAGATCTAAGAGGATTGTCCGATTGCACCAAGTACCCTAGGAATTTATCATCTCTTGGTATCCCTTAGTTGCGAACTGATTAGTGCCCAAAAAGTGCTATTTTGAACCCTATTTTTAATAGGTTTTGAGCGCTTTTTGTGTACTAATTATTATAATTAACCCAATTGACATGCTCTGGGTCCTCAAGCATTTCTAATTGCATTCCAAGGTCAGTTAGAGTTTTGCAGTGAATCGAGGCCAAATTTTCGTGTCAATCCAATCATAACTAAAGCCTGATTTCCATCAATTTCATATGGTCTCATATCACCTCAAAGAAGCTGCAGAATGAAGAATTTCAGCTAGGAAGAAAATTGGAAGAAAATAAGAAGAAATAGGTCAGAGGATGCAGCATGCAGCAAAGAAACACTCGCAGTATTTTGAGATTAGTGATTTCTCACAGGTACGCTTTTTCGCTATCATAGCGAAAGTTAATGGCAGACAGCTTAAAATCAAAATTTCGCTATGCACAATTCATGAAAGTTAGCAAAATTCGCTTAGCTAGCTTAAAATTTACTGCCTTAGCGAAATTTTTGGTTTTCGCTTTATTTCTTTGCATTTTTCGGCTTATATAGCGAAATTTCATGAGGCGAATTCTTTTCGCTTATATAGCGAAAATCACTATGCATAGCGAAATTCCTGCCCCTGTGTTTTTGATGTTTTTGATTCAAAACGACCTCGTTTTGATTAATTACCATATTGTCCCCATTGTAATCTTATATTTTTGGTATTTTTGGTATTTCACACAATCGGGTCAGGGCAATATAAGCCAACTTATAGATTTTTAACCCTAACTTTGAATCTTCAAACTACCTAAGTAGCTTGCCCCACTTTCTCTCTTCTCTCCTCCTTCTCTCACTTTCTGGCCACCAAACACCTTTGAGGATGACAACTCAGGAGGATGCTTGGCAGACCTCTTCCTCCTGGAAGCAGAGGGGCCACCGGTGAATGTTTGAAGGTGTGACATCGGGGCTCCTCTCGTTTAACACACGCATTTATGGGTATTTATGTTCTATTTCTCACCTTAGGTTAAAATCTTCTAGTACACCCTCACCGGACATGTATTTAGCAAGCTTTTGCCATAAAGTGGATGCTTATCACTAGATCCTCATCCAGCTAGTTGTTTCCTATTAGTCATCAAGTAGGTAGGTTTTAGATATGATATCACTGTTAGGAATATTTTCGCCCCAAGCAAATGCTATGTTTCGTAAGGGAAAAATCATGGGTTTAGTTTTTAAAGCTACCGAAGATCCTGCTCGAAATGACACCATATGTCATGTTCCCCAACGCGAGGAAAAGACCCGAGGACATGTTGGTTGCCCTATAAACTCCTAACCCAAAGGGTCAGACTTCAAGGGAGTTCTTTTTCCTTAATTTTCTCTCATTTTATTTTCAGTTTTAAAACCCCAAAACCTTTGCCACTGCTTTTAACCAAACCTGAAAATCCAAATTTGACTCACCGCTTTGGATTTCACTCAAATCATTTGTACGAAGAAAACCCATCCTCGTGTTCGAATTTCATACCACTATACTCGTAAAGAGTTTGACTACTAAGTAGCAGGAGGAATATAGGATACAAATATCATGATTCCTGATCACCCTACCGTGGCAATTGAATCACTAACTTCATTAGTTAGATTTAGAAATTCCCATTAGTTTAGCGAATTTTGTTTTGCTATCACAATTGTTAGTTTGATGACAGAGAACTATTATAATTTTGGCAATCTAGCATCCCCATTTTCCCCTGGGTGGGATCACATCCCATTTCCTAGGTACACTTTATTACTCGACAAGTGTATACTCGGAATAGTACATTTTTTATATTTTTCTGCATAATTTTATATACACATCACAAAAAACACCTATCACAATCGCCCGCTAGATTTCAAATTGGTAGGTTTCCCATGTCTTTTGTCATGTTCACATAGAACTTTAGGATAATCCGTGCCACAAGAGTAGCTTCGACACGGTGTCAAGAAAGTTTATTTCACCAAGAAATTCTACAATCATGAAGCATTTGAAGTCCTTAGCATGCAAGGTTCGTTCACTCACAAGGGTCTTCTTTGATACAGAAGCCCACGACTTCGTATGGGATGAAGATTTGAAAAAGATGGTGTGGACCTTACCCGATTCACATGCCGGCGCAACTCGCTATTAATAAAAAAAGTGAGTTCATTTTCGAGCTTTGGAAAATCCGTCCCCAATGAGGAATGGTTTTGTTTGGAGTTGCTACTTAATTTTAATTTTTATTTTTTTTAAATGGGGAAAATAAAGTAAGAACAAAAGCCCCTCATTGACTTCGCCGTGAAAAGCGGTCCATGTAAAACTAGATTTCTCGGGACTGGGATCAAAGTTACCTATTCGGAAGGTACCCTATGCGAGGTAGCAAATCTCTCTCTAGTGCCCTAACTGCATCTACTAATGAATTAAGCACATGGAAGCATATGGGTCAAAGATCCGTTAACTACCTAGGATAGACAGACAACATGAATTACATAAACCTAGGCGACATTCAGCATTCATTTAATCTCAACAAATTAAAACCAAAGGCACATACTTGTAGTTTCTAGCCATGCGTTATAAGAGAAGGTTAGTCGCACATTTCGGGCATACAACAATCTCTCAAAATTAAATATCAAAAGAAAAGGAAGCCAGGAGAAACCATACATCACATCTCAGCCACTCATTGATGCTACAACACTTGTGCAGCTATATAAACATGTCTATTCATCTTAAAGAATCTAAGCCGACAAAACACTGTAATTACTAGTGCTATAACTAACCACCCTTTGACCAGCATTGACCCTAATTCTTATGAATCCAAAATGGGACCACATTAACCTGAACTAAACCCCATTTCAGACACTAAACATAGCCTTACACTAATATGGAGTGAATGGGCTTGACTTACAAAGGTCATAGGCTCCAATTAAACTAAAATCATACTATCCCTAACAAAAAAAAAAAAAAAAAAAACGCGACGAACTGATTGATTCAATTTCCCAACTGGTTGAGTCGATTAAGAAAAAATATCAATTTTTTTTAAAACATTCTTCACAGAGTAAGGAACCCAAAAAAAGCAACGGTGTATGATTCCAACTCCAGATGAGTGAGAACTAACCCAAACAATGCAAGTACTTTAACCGTTTGCTCTCGAAAAAATATAACCTAATGAACCGGTTGATCTAGTTCCCCAACTAGTCGAGCTGATTGAGAAAAGTTCTCAAAATTTTTTCAAAACATTCCTCATAGAGTAAGGAATTGAAAAAAACAAACGGTTCACAATTCCAACTCTGAATGAGTGAGAACTGACCAAAACAATGCCTAGTGCCCTAACTGGTGTTCCTAAAAATAGAACCTAATAAACCGGTTGATCCGGTTCCCCAACCTTTTGAGCTGGTTGAGAACAATTCTTAAAAAATTTCAAAACATTCCTTACAGAGTAAGGAATTGAAAAAAATAAACGGTGTACAATTCTGACTTTGAATGAGTGAGAATTGACAATGCCTAGTGCCCTAACTGGTGTTTCTGAAAATAGAACCTAATGAACGAGCTGATCCGGTTCCCCAACCGGTCAAGCCGGTTGAGAAAGGTTCTCAAAAATTTTCAAAACATTCCTCATAGAGTAAGAAATCTAAAAAAATAAATGATGCACAATTCTGACTCCAAATGAGTGAGACCTGAGCTAAATAATGCCTAGTGCCCTAAAACGAGGTTGCAAACATCAAAGGCAAAGATAAGCCAAAAGAAACGAGAGAAGCATACAACATTCATACCTGTAGGATTCACGACTACTCCCCCTTTTCCTTCCTTATTTTTTTCCTCCAAAACCAGGTATCCACCCCCTCAAAACTTTAGGAAATCCTCTTTAAAATGAGAGAGACCGCTCCCACCCGAATCTAGAGAATCTCTATACCTTTTCTTTTTCCTCATTTTTCCTTTCTTCCCTTATCTCCTTTTTTTCCTTTTCCTTTTCCTTCCTTTCTCCCCCCTTCCTTCTTCACGTTTTTTTTTTGCTTGTATTTCTCCTTCATAAAAATTTGAGCTCACTCCACTTTTCACATCTTTAGTCCCGGGAAATCCCCCAATCAGTCTTGGACTTCCCTAGCTCCATAAACACTCTTCTATTCACGAGGTTAGGAGTTTGCCACATTAACTCATTTGCTTAACCACCAAGAATCCAAAATGGACTCAAGGTGGTTGCAAGAAACCCATAAAATGACCCATAACTGGACCTAAACCGTGCCTAGGATTGATATGGAGCTTATGGGGCCAAACCAAGTAGGATTTGCGCTCTAAAACCACAAAAATCAGTGCTCCATACAAGCTAAATCGATGAGTCGGTTGAACCAGATGCCAACTAGTTGAGCCGGCTGAGAAATTTTTTGAAATTTTGATAAAATGTTTCTTGAAGAATTAGGAATCCAACAAAATAAATGGAGTGCGATTCCGAGTACAGATGAGGGAGATATGACCAAAACAAGCTCGGGTGCCCCGAATTCGAACCTACTCCAATAATGAACTTTAATTGAAATCCGTCGAACCGGCTAAGCCTGTTCCCAATTGGTCGATCCGGTCACATTTTAACAGAGAATTCTTCTATGAGCAGGGAATCCAACAAAAGAAACGATGCATGATTTCGAGTTCGGATGAGGGAGATATGATCGAAACAAGCCCAAGTGCTCTGAATTCAGACATGATTCAACGAATTCTGTCTAAACTAAAAGTTTGAGGGCCTGTTGGGAAAAAATTTGAAATTTTGATAGAATATTCCTTAGAGAACAAGGAGTCCATAAAAAGAAAGTGTACGATTCCGAGTTCGGATAAGGGAGATATGATCGAAACAAGCCCAAGTGCTCCTCATTCAACATACTCCAATAAACTCCGATTGAGTTAAAACCTCGAAAGGCCCCACTGGCCTCATATTGTTAGAGAAGTGCTCTAAAGGCAATTGCCATTACCACTTATTGTACGCATAACATATTATTTAATATGTCAGGCTTCTTCGTTAATTCGGTATTCATACGTTGAATTGATATAGATCTTTAATCGAATTAAGTCCATGATACATAACATAGTATGAAGGGATCATGATAATAAGATTCCTATCGTGTGCAATTATGTTAGTGTCTAAATTATCCCTAGTCATAGGATCAACAAGACTACATTGTTGATCCCGACATACTAGCACATGTCATACTCTTGATTGATCACACAGATCTTTATAAATCAGAATCAAGAGTTTATCGAGTTGTGCGTGGATGTTTGCCAAGAGTAGCTATAATATTTGAGACCTATAATGAGACAATCATATGGATCATCTATTTAAATGTAGATGATTGTCTCATCATAGCAATGGTGCAAGTATCCTTAGACTTGAGGTGCTTAAGGATATCTTGGATGCTGATCCTGTATTTTGACCTCAATCCACGTTGCCTCTTAAGGGGTCGCTCATTGGATAAGGATTAGGTATAGTTTGAGGTGTTCGGGGAGGTAATCAGTAGTCAACAAATGATTCGCCACTTAAGAGGGATAGTATACCTAAAGCCCCTTTCTGAATCATCCTGAACTGAAAGAGTGAAAATGCCTCGAGGAGATTCTTCCGCATAAAGGTCAGAGCGATGAACTGGGACAAGATCAAATATCACTGGCTTAGGTGCATAGCCAACTTCCAAGGGGGAGTTACACATCGCCCATGCCCTCAACCAAGTAGGGTATAGTTTGGTGGAAAGGATCGAATTGTACAATATTTGTCTACTGGAAGGATATGCAATGTGACTAATCGACTCCACAATTAGGGTCATGATGTGTCGCTAGATACCAATCTTGACTCGGGCTGATTTAATGGTTGAATCAAGCGGCCAACATAATCGGAATCTAATGGGTCACACACTTAGAAGAGTGCTAATGATATGGAAATGATCTTGGATGTGGATCCAAATATGAGGGAGTTAATTCTTATGAATGAAATGTCGCCTGATTAGTGGAATCCTGCCCGAAAGTCGCCACTTAGAGGAGATTAATAGGTTTAGGTTTGCACCACTTCATTGGGGCCATGTGGGAACTCGCCATAACGCATAGGGATGCGTGTAACTTATTATCACTTAGAATGAGGGGCATTTTGGTGATTTCACAGGATAGGGTTTTCCTATATAAGGAACCTTATGGAAACCCTAAAGATGATGATGCTCTTTTGATACAAAAAGAGAGTCCATGTGAAAAAGCCATGTGTGTGTTCTCTCATCTCCAAAGAAGGTGTTCTGCAGCCTGGAGACCTGCTCGGCTTCCTTCGTGACGGATTTACAAGACTGACCCTTTCCGAGATCTGCCTCGAGGTTGTCGCTCCATTCTTCTCGTGGTGGATACTGCTAGAGGTGAACCTAGGACTTAATTCACTTCGGTCTAAAGTCAGCCGACTAATTAGCTCTTGGCTTTTGAACCGACACAAGGTAATTTACACCCTTCTTTGTTATAGAAACCGTTTTTATGCTACTAGGGGTCCTTGGATGGGCTCTGTTGATTTTTTTCCGCCATATTATAAGTGTTGCCACCCACGAAACCCTTCAGTGGTATCAGAGCAAACTTGTGTGCTCAAAATCGGTTTATTGTTGAGAGTTTTCGATTTTTGGTACTCATGTTTTCAAAAGTTTCGAAAATGAGATTTTTAGTATGCAAAGGTTTAGATCCAGTGTTGTTCTTTATGTATATGGTCATGAGATGATCTAGGATGGTTAATATGAAGAAGGAAAAACTTTGAAGTGTGTAAAAGTCCCAAAGATCGATTTTCGCATTTCTCGTCGCCGGAAAACCCGAAGAACGCCGCGGCGTTTCGTGTCCGCTATATGTCGTCATAAATCTCCCCGAAGAACGCCGAGACATTGGCACCAACATCGGTGATACTACGCCGCGACATGACTCTCAGACGCGATACGATATGATGTGATATGATGTGATGTGAAGTGACTTGACATGACGTTTGAGTCAAACACTCCCAACGTCGCAACGTTCTAACGTCGTGACGTGGTGATGTCGCGACGTGGTGATGTCGCGATGTGGTGACGTTGCAACGTAAGGACATGCCAACGTCGCGACGTGAAGGTGGCAGTGGGTTTTGAACCCTCACATTGTCGCAATGCGGACGACGCTTCACATTATGACCGCTTCGTGCTTTGTTCAATTCCTTTCGTATGGTTTTGCACAAGTTTCAACACGCTACTCTTATGTTTGAAATAGAAATGTGCGAGTGCTAAAACTCGAACTGATTCAAATTTTTAAAATTTAGAATCATGGATTTCAAAACCATGTTGAAATTAATACCTAGAGAGAATTTTGGACAAAACGCCCTTTCGGAAAAAATTACTTCGCTCAAGTGTTGAATTTGTGGAATAATGGTTCAAGGTGTCAACCAATCGGGGGAGTTAACAGGGCTTATGATTCAAGAAGTTGAATCGGTTCATGATTCAAGATGCTGAATCGTATTTGTTCAAGTGTTGAATAAAAGGTTATTTGTTCAAGTGTTGAATGAAAATGATAAGATAATTCCTGAATCAAGTGTCAATTGGGGTCATTGCTCAAATGTTGAACAAAACAAAATGGATCAATTTTATTTCAAGTAAGTGTTGAAAACTTTAATGTGCTCTTTGAAATTATAGTTCATTACCTTCAACTTTCGATATAGGATTGCGCATAATGTATGTTTAAGGGTGTATGTTAGCATGATGAATGATTATGGACTTTGGCTCTAATGGTGATTGAAAGCATACGATTTGATTATTATTTTCTCCGGATAAATAGACTCAGGTGTGCCTCTCTCTAGATTCTCTATGTACTTCTCTTCTCATTTAAATCCCCCTTAAATGTAACTTGAGGTTATTCCCATTAAATGTATGTAATTAGATTACACAGGATTAGGATAAGTTGGTGAAGATGCAAGCGAGAAAGAAGGAGAAGGAACCTAGAAAGAAGACTCAAGATTGAAAATTAATTTTAATTTTAAAGGGTTGTAATAATCATGCATGTCCCTAGGTTTGACCTAGTCAATTCCATTATGGCTCATGGAATTGATTTTAGGATGTCCATAATCATGTCATATAGTTAGAGTGACTATCCTTATAATTTCATGAGATAAATGGATAATGCATGCTAATGAAAATGATGAGACTTAACTAAAGAAAACCCTCCATTATTTATATTAAGGCTAACGTCTTCCACTAATATGGTGAACGAGTTTTTCGAGATCGAGGCTGGTCATTAGCCCCAAGCCTTCCTCCACAAGAGCATGTTCTATCCATGGAAATGAGTTTTCCTGAATGGTGGGCTGGCCTTAACTAGACTCATTAGCTTGTTGGGCTAACCTTAAGGTTGATGTTGGATAGAGACGCAGTTGGATTAGTATACATAAGATGTATAAGGATCATGAGATGATAACCCAATGATAGTGCACAAATCAACAGTTGATAGCACTGGATTCGATAGTTGCATAGCATTGCAATCGAATACCATTTATCTAAGACGGCTTGTCGGGCTAACCCCAAGGTCACCAAAGTGATATCGATTCCCAATTATGCACGCACGCAATTGCATGACAAGGATACCTACCTTTTACCCAAGATAGCTTGTCATAACCCCAAGGTGATTCTCAAGTGATATTGGATATCGATTCGCTAGAGAACCTCCATATAGGTTCTTCGACAATAAGTGAGGGCCTGATTCGCAATAAAATACTGGGAGCTATAATGCGTGTTTATCAGTTTCATAATAATTATGCATTTTAAGTACAATCTAACGTAATCTCTTTTACATCTAGGTTATAAGAATCAAAACCAGCGCTAACGAATGAACGCATAAAACAAAGAATGAACACAAAATATTGACTGGGCCTAACTTCGGATCAAGCAAAGAATTTGAGAACAGCTTCTTCAATGAAGAAAAATTAAATTTTTATGTCATCACTAAGCAACTGATCTCAATCGCCGATGCACTCGAAAATGTCTAAAGGGCAAGGAAAGAAACACTTGGTTGATAGTGCGAGGGCGGGATTGGTTATCCCACACCTCCATGTCACCTGAGTTTCAGAAGTGGTATAAGACTAAGGATGCATATTCCATAGTACGCCATCTCAGGGAACATTATAATGAATAGGCGGCCTTTGAAGGTTCAAAGTCACCAGACTTCTTTTTAATTCCAAGATGGAAGTGGGGATGTCTCTAGTGTAGTATGCGTTGCAAATGTATAATCACATTAAGAGGTTGGATCAATTGGGTCATTGAATGGATCCTAAATTGAGTATAGACTTGATTCTGCGAGGGTTACCCGATAGTTTTTCACAGTTTATGCTCGATTATGAGAAGGTTAATAAAATACCTACCGTACCCGAATTGATCAATGTACTCAAAATGGATGAGGGAAAAATGGCTAAGAAGAAAGATAAAGAGACTACCCCTAAAGAGACATCCTTAAAGGGTATTTGCTTCCATTGTGGTCAAGATGGCCATTGGAAGAGGAACTACAAGGCCTACTTGGAGTTGAAGAACAAGGTGGCATGTGATGCACCATCTTCTTCAAGTATTTATGTCATTACGGTTGATACTGTTTCTCTTAACAACATATGGGTATGCGATACCAGTTGTGGCTCATACATATGGTTTGATATGCAGGGCCCAAGGAACAGTAGAAAGCTCACAAAGGGAGAGTCCAACCTTCAGATTGGTAATGGTGCAAAAGTTGCGACTATTGCCATTGGGACTTATGTTTTGAACCTCCCTTGGATTTTTATTTAACTTTGGAAGATTGCTATTATGTCCCAACATTGACGGAGAACAATATTTTGGTTTCATGTTTTGAACAAAAGGGTTTTGTGTAATTTTGTGACAATGGTTGTTACATTATGATGTTGATTATGCTGGTGGAACATTAAAGCAATGGGACTTACATATTGGATATGTTCATTCAAATTTAAATGTTAATGACAATAAAAGGACCATAGAGAGATAATCCGAAATCATCTCACACATGGCATTGTCGCCTACTCCCAAATGAGAGACATGACTGAAGTTGCATGGGGCCATGTAGCTTTGGTGTCATTTGATTGTGAATCATTTGACAACTGTGAATCTTGCTTGTTAGGCAAAGATGATAGGATTACCCTTTAAGGGAAACGATGAATGAGCAAACGGACTATTAGACCTAATACATACTGATGTATGTGGTCTTATGTCTATGCATGCCAAAGGTGGTTTTATATACTTCATAACCTTCATCGATAACCTTTCATGATATGGGTACTTGTATCTCATAGGTATAAGTCTGAGGCCTTTGAAAGGTTTAAAGAATTCATAAATTAGGTAGAGAAACACTTTGGGGAAGTATAAAATCACTTAGATTAGATCGAGGTGGTCAATACTTAAGCCAAGTGTTTCTGGATTGTCTTAGGGACAATGGGATTTTGTCCCAATGGACTCCACCTTACACTCCACAACACAATGGTGTGGCTGAGAGAAGGAATCAAACCAAGTCAGACATGGTAAGGTCCATGATGGGCAAGGCAGATCTACTCAAGTCAATTTAAGGGTATGCACATGAGATTGTTGTTTAAGTGTTAAACAAGGTCCAATCAAAGTCGGTTGTGGTTACTCCATATGGGATATGGACTAACAAGGAACCCTATTTTTCCTACCCGAATATAATAATATCACGCTAGAAGAAGCAACCACAAACAGTCGAGGCCAAATTGACAGTGTCTATATTCAGAGGACATCCTAAAGAAGTTTTGGATATCGTTTCTACAAAACTTCTTAGAAAAAGAGTTTCTCTTGAGAGAAGATAGTGGGAGCAATGATGAACTTAGTGAAGTTCAAAGTGCTTAAATAGACACAGATCAACTGACTTAATTTAAGGATGTTATTCATGGTGATGAAGTAACAACCAATCCTTCTAAAACACAAGCACATGGTATTAATAAGGATAATGCCTCTATTCCAGCCAGAAATATAGATTTCATTAGTGAATAGTGAACGATTGTCTATAAAGATTAATGAGCCTACTACCCACGACATGAAACTAGTAGTCTTTAACCTCGACACATGAATTCAGCATAGTCAAGGATGGATTCCATGTGAATCAACCAAGAAGGGACTTTGGTTGATGCACCCAGAGGCATAAAATCCAAAAGGTGCAAGTGGATCTTCAAGAAGAAGAATGACATGGAAGGTAATGTGATTACCTATAAAGCTAGGCCTATGGCTAAGGGTTATCATAAAAAACAAAGAGTTGATTATGACGAGATTTTTCGTCCAGTAGCTATGATTAAATCCATAAGAATACTCCTAGCCATCGCCGCTCATTGTGATTATGAGATATGGCAAATGGATGTGAAGATAGCTTTCCTCAATAGAAGCCTAACCGAGAAGGTGTATATGATACAACCTGAAGGCTTCACATCTGGAAGTGGCAATAAAGTATGCAAACTTCATAAATCCATTTATGGGTTAAAGTTAACATCTAGGATTTGGAATATCCGATTTAAGGTGGAAATCAAAGAGTTTGATTTTTCACAAAATGCTGATGAGCTCTCTTGTGTATGTAAGAAGACAAGTGGAAGTGCACCGATTCCTAAAGGTTATATGTGGATGACATATTACTTAGTGGAAATGACGTCTCATTGGTAAAAATTGGTCAATATGATATTATAGATACAATCTATAGATATACTGGTTGTCCAGGAACATTCTCCTTGAAAGACCTCGGAGAAAAGACCTACATATTGGGGATAAAGATCTATAGAGATAGATCTAAAAGGTTGCTTGGTCTTTCACAGTCTACATTCATGCATAAGATGTCAAGAGGTTTAGCATGGAGCGCTCCAAGAGAGGCGTCCCTACGGTTGCAGGGATCACGCTCTCGAAGTCTTTGTGTCCGCAGACACAAGATGAGAGGACACACATGATTATGATACCTTATGCTTCTGCTATAGGATCAATCATGCACGTTGTGTTATGTACTATACCCGACGTATCATATGCTCTGAGAGTCACGAGAATGAGTTTGACAAGGTGAGGTCAATGTGTGACTATCAAGTGATATCCACATTGAGAAGGATCAAGAAATATTCTTGATTAAAGGAGATGGGCATCTTAAAGTAAGATAACAAATGTTGATATGATAGATATGACTCTAAATCTCAATCATGCTAAAAGTTTACGTTGAATGGAGAAACAGTCAGTTGGAAGAGTTCCAAGCAAGAGATGACTATGGATTCTATAACTGAATCAGAGTACATCGTTGCTTCCGATGGCAGCATAAGGAAGTGGTTTGGACAAGTAAATTCATTTATGAACTACAAGTGGTCTCCTACATTATTGATCCGATACTGAAGTATTAGGATAACGATGGAGCCATTGCTAAAACTAAAGGAACCACAGTCTCATCAAATGTCTAAACTAGTACTCAGAGAAATGCCATTTGATTTGAGAAATCATTGGTGATCGTGATGTAAAGATAGAGAAGATACCCACTGGTCAGAATATTGTTAATCCTTTGACTAAGCCTCTTCCCTAAGAGAAAAGCGAATCATATACCGCTTCTGGTATGAGATACAAAGGCGAATGGGCTTTAAAGTAAGCTCCAGCTCGTTAGGAGAAGTGCTCTAAAGGCACCGCCATTAGCACTTATCAGACGCATAACATATTATTTAATATGTCGTGCTTCTTCATTAATCTCTAAGATCCATATCGTTGAATTGATATGTATCTTTAATCGAATTCACTTAGTCCATGATACATAACATAGCATGAAGGAAATCATAATGGGATCATGATAATAAGATTCCTATCATGTGCAATTATGTTAGTGTCTAAATTATCCCTAGTCATAGGATCAACAAGACTACACATTGTTGATCCGGACATACTAGCACATGTCATACTCCTTGATTGGATCAAGCAATAGATCTTATAAACTGTAATCAAGAGTTTATCGTAGTCGTGGTGGATGTCATTTAAGAGTAGCGCTAAGGTTATCTGAGACCTATAATGAGACAACCATATGGATCATCTATTTAAAATGTATGACTGTCTCATCATAAAGAATGGCAAGTATCCTGTGATCGAGGTGCTTAAGGATATCTTGGATGCTGATCCTGTATTTTGACCTCAATCCACGTTGCCTCTTAAGGGGTCGCTCATTGGATAAGGATTAGGTATAGTTTGAGGTGTTCAGAGGTAATTGAGTAGTCAACAAATGATTCGCCACTCCCAATAGAGGGATAGTATACCTAAAGCCTCTTTTCGGAATCATTACTCGGGAATCTCTGGAAAGAGTGAAAATGCCTTGAGGAGATTCTTCAAGTGCATAAAGGTTGAGTGATGAATCTGGGGACAAGATCAAATATCACTTGGGCTAGGTGTGGCATAGCCGCCTAAAGGGGAGTTACACACTGCCCATGCTCAACCAAGTAGGGTATAGTTCGTGAAAGGACGAATTGCAATAACATTTGTCTATGGGAAGGATATGCAATGACCACCGACTCCTGGCCAATTTTCAGGGTCATGATGTGTCATAGATAATTAATCTTGACTCGCTTGATCCAATGGTTGAATCAAGTACAACATAACCTAATCCCACGGGTCATACACTTGTAGCTATGTGGGGTTGATATGAAACTAATTTGATGTGATCCAAATATGAGGGAGCACTTTAGAATGAAATGTCGCGGATTAGCGGAATCTTGCCTGAAAGTCAAGCCACTTAGAGAGACAATAGGTTTAGGCTTGTACCCCGCGGGCTTTGCATCATGTGGAACTCAGCTTATAACGCATGGGGACGCGTGTGTTCCTATCACTTTAGAATGAGGGGCATTTTGGTCATTTCACAGGATAGGTTTTCCTATATAAGGAACCTTATGGAAACCCTAAAGATGATGATGCTCTTTTGAGACAAAAGGGAGTCCATGAGAAAAATCCATGTGTGTGTTCTCTCATCTCCAAAGAAGGTGTTCTGTAGTTCGAGGAGGACTTTGCTTTAGCTTTTTCTGATCGACTCGCTAGCACCGAGACCCTCTCCACAGACCCTTTCCGGTGACCGTCGTCTCGAGGTTGTTGGCTCCATTCATCGTGTGGATATTTGCGAGGAGGCTAACCTGTGACTTGTCTTGGCCTAAAGTCGCCGACCACTCAGCTCTGGCTTTGAACCGACACAAGGTAATTCTACACTCTTCTCTTTGTTATAGAACAGGTTTTGATGCTACTAGTCCTTGGATGGGTTTTGTTGGGTTTTTTTTTTTTTTTTTTTTTTTCCGCTGCTATTGGCAAGTGTTGCCACCCACAAAACCCTTCACATATGGCATGATGTCAATAACTACATACGCACTCAATTGACCATACAAGCCTGCGCACCCGAGGTTCTGAGACTGGATTACATAAAAGGACTCCTAATCTGCAAGTTATATGAGAATGATGGGTGAGTGTGACACCCATAGGATAAATGCAAGTGTTGAGGGACAAAATTGAGGGTCTATAGATGGATAGAGAAGCACTTACTTTCATAAACATCTGAACCTTTTACTTCTTGGTTGCTAGTTTCTTTGTCAAAGCCTTCTTTGATTGAGTTGAGAGACGAGAGGACTTTCTCGTGGAGAGCAGTGGCAGTAGTAGAGACTTAGAGAAGGAGAAAAGATTCTTTTTCTTTAGTGCTTTCCAATCGGAGTCCGAACTTTCATCAATCAATTGTCAAGGATGCTTTGATTAGGATTTTGATATCTATACTATAGAGTTCCTTCTTGTGAGCTGGTAGGAGTCTGGCTCGTCTTCTTTAGTTTTCTCAGTCTCAATGTCAGACACACTAGTCTCTATCGATGTTTGAACAAGATTTCTCTCAAGGTTTGGACCTTAGTCGCTAAGACTATCCTCAATAGAACTAGGAGGTAGTTTCTCCAAAGTGATTGGTGCAGGAGCATCATCCTCAAATGTGCCATATGGCACAAGTGCTGTTGGCAGTGCTGAACTCAACGGGTCCATGTCAATAGGGTCCATCACCAACCCTTCCTGATAAAAGGTTTTGCCTTTGGAATTGGAACTTCCTTTTACAAGCCTTTTTCTCCCAGACTCACCATATCTGGTCATTACCATCTTTAAGGATTGACAAGGATCGAAGATTGGAGAGAAAGTTCAGACATTTGGAGGATTCATAAGAGAATATGCAGAAAAAGTTGTGAGTTTTTGTCTTCTATTGTTCTCCTTAATATACAAGTCCCACCACACCTCTTTGAGAAACCATAAAACATGTCTGTGGACATCGCATTTTGGTTATGATACGTTTCACACTAAAAGGCAAGACTCATTTTTGTATTTTAAAAAACCTTTTTTGAAAATGGTTTGGAATCGCCACTTATTTTATTTTTATTTTTAAAGGGAAAATAAAAATAAGAAAGAAAACCCTAAATGTGACTCATAATAAGAAAAACAAGTCTATGAAAATTGAGTCTAGATTCGGGGGTCAGGCTACCTATTGGGATGGTATGGTAGGAAGCCGTAACACTCCTCTAAGCCCCTAAAAGTTGGGTCTCTAATAATTAAATTAAGCCAGGTACGACAACTAATTAAGCAATCCAAGGATACCAAGAAACAAACAACAATTATAACACCATAACACATAAAACGTGTAATAAATGAATAAAAAATAAATCAAAGTCAAATGAGATAAGAGTGTGTACCTTGGTGGCAAATCGAAAGTGTTATCAATAGAAAACAAGGTTAGTAAAATAACATACATAGAAACATTCATACTTAAATTAGAAAATCGGGGTATAAATCAAGTGTCAAATTATTTGTTGAAAGCATATATGAGATGTCATGCCCTTATCAAGGCCCATTTATTTAGCATAAAGTCAACTCCACAAAGTTCCATTTTATTGGAATTATAGAATTTATTGTGCATTTGGAGTTTTGAAAATTAGGTTAAAAATTTTTGAAAAATGAAAATTTAATTTGGGAATTCAAGAAAAAAATAAAATAAAAAATAAAAAATTCACTTTGGAAAAGAAAAGGTTTGAAGCTTGGATATTTGGAAAATAATATTTGATTTGTAAAATTTAAAGAAAGTGAATTTTGAATTTTGAAGAATTTTTTTTAAAACATAAAGATGATAAATTTTATATTTTTTAAATTAAATAAAGTGATTTTGAAAATTTTAAATTATACAAATGATTTTTTAATTAAGGAATGTTTTTATTTAGTAATTAAGGAAATTAGTTTTTTAAAATTTTGAAATTAGTGAGAATAATTTATTTTTTATTTAGATAACAAAAGTAATAGGGTGAAAGTTAAAATAATAATGATAATATTTGTTTGAAAGTTAGTATTAAAGAAAGTTAAAATTGATGAAAATTGAAAATATTAGAAATATTATTTAAAACTGGCAAAAGTTTAAAACAAAAAGACATGTAGACCAAATGGTTTAAGGTGTTTATTTACAACACAAAGGACATGAGTTCAATTCTTCATGTTGCATTTGAGATTTCATTTTTGAAGGTATGTACCTAAGTGAGGTGGTAGTGAGCCCTAAATGAGGTGACAATGACATGACAATGGGTCTTAAGAATGGGCTTAGTAGAATGAGTAGGGATAGACCTAAGGTAGATGAGTTTGTTAACTAATAGGCTTGAAACTAAGGTAGATGGATCGGACCTAAGGTAGATGAGTTGGCAATGGATCCTAAGGATGGGCTAGGCCTAATAAGTTGGGATAGACCTAAGGTAGATGTGTTGGGTAACTAATGGGCTTGAACCTAAGATAGATGAATTGAACCTAAGCTGGATGAGTTGGAATATAATGGGTTAGGCCTAAGATAAAGGGAGTTTGAATATAATGAGTTGGGCCTAAGTTAAGTGGGTTAGAACTAATTGACTGTACTATAATAATTATGATAATGGTAATGGGTAAAAGGAAAGGAAAATAAAAAATAAACGTACATGCAAGGCTTAAAATACGCTTAAAATAAATATAAGGAAAAATAAAATTTGCCTAAAATAAATATAAGGAAAATAAAAAAAATAAAGTCAATATAGAGAACCTAAATTATTGATAATAAATTAATAATAATAACATCCATTCTTTAAAATCTAAGTAAAAAAAAAAAAAACGAGAAGAAACTGACGAATGAATCATCATAATCATACCACAACCATATACCTAGATTTCAATTTATGAATAGAAAACATAAATACATATTATAACACCAAGGATTCATCAAAGCCCGATCTCATGTACAACAATTCACGAATTATTCATCTAGGCTTAGATACATCAAAAGTTTAAAAATTTTACCTGGACTAGACGCCTTTTTCTCTCTTCCTTTCCACACATCTTTCTTCCTCCTTTCACTTGATGGTTATCCTCTCTCTCTCTCTCTCTCTCTCTCTCTCTCTCTATCTTTACTGCATCCAGCCTCCCCTCCAAAAACTCCTCTCTAGTCCTCCCTTCTAATCATCTCTCATTTTCTTAAAAAAAAAAAAAAAAAACCTTCTCCTCTTTATTTTTCTTTCTTTACAAAATAAACCCAAATCAAATCAAGAAAATCAATTAAGATAAAATCAAATAAAATAAGGTAAAATAATCAAATCAAAACAGATATTCTTCCTTCTTTTGTCTTCTCTTAAGATAGCATATTGATGAAGAAGTTCCTTAATCTTCCAACGAAGACGATTTTCCTCTCATTGAGCGTCATTCCTTCTTTAAGGTGATGATTGAGATTAATTTCTCGGTTCCTCATTCGGATTAGAATTCTTTTCCTTATCACATAAGGAGTTATGAGAGTTCTAGCATGTTGGTAGGATTGTTCAAGATGGAGATAGGTTGTTCGAACAACTTCTACATAGATTTATTTTTTTATGTTAAAGCTTTCTCCTCCCTTTATGCATGTTAGGTCCATATGTGATTGGGCTAGTTTGGCTGTAGTGCAGCATGATAAGGTTTGTTCCTTAACTAGGTGTCGTGATCATAGCTGCTTCGTTTGAATATTTAGTTTGTTGTCTAATGTTAAGTGATCATTCCTCACTGAATATGACTGTAAAACAGTCCTCTTATTATTTCTTTCTCACATTCATAACTAGTGAATGAATTAATAAATAATCAGATTGTCTGATCACCCCATCATTCTGTGCCTCTTGTCACTATCTGTATTATACATGTCTTTATCTGTTGATATCTGATCAGTTCACAGTAAGTCCTTGACAGAGACAACATTCTTTGGCTTGGATAACCTTGGAATTTTCAAGGAACCATTTCCCAAAACTCTTCCTTTTCCGTCGTCCCAAAAGATCACCCATTCCTGATTGGCTGATTGAAAGTTGTAAAGAAACAAATGTTTCTAGTCATGTGTTGTGAGCATTCACTATCGAAATACCACTATTCTTTGACCGTATTTCTGGTGAAAGGGAAGACACCGAGGCTTTTGTGGACCTAGACGATCTGGGTCTTGTACTTGTGCAAACTCTTTCTTAATCCAGAGACTTCAGTCTACATAGTCTCCAAGATTGTAAAACCCGAGTAAATTTGAATTTTTTTCGAAAAAATGACAAAACTATAAATTGTCGCTACAATATAGGCTACATACTTGAAATTTTCTAGATCTCAGATGATAAAAATGACCTCACCGTTGGATTCGTCTCACGAAATCTAGTTACCCATACGAATTTTGTTGAATTCCGAAACAGTCAGATTTTCACGATTTTCGGGGCATTGGGTGCTTCTTGGTGGACCCCAAAAATGGGATTTTTGAGAAAAATCTGGAAAGTGGAAAATAAATTAAGTAAATTTCATTTAAAATAAGTTGAACTTTAACCAAGACGAAATAAATTGTTTCGGGGTAGAAACAGACCCGGATAAGTCATGGACACATCGCGTGATGTGGGCCAAGCATTTTAAGTTGAGTATAAGGTTAGAAGAAACAATTTTTTGAGGGAGAAAACTCATTTTTTTGGTTTAGAAACTTTGAGAGAGAAAAGGGAGAGGAGAGAGCTTCCAAGTGCTTCTCTCTTCGATCCTCAGAGTTTCGTCTGTCGAAATTTATCGAGCCAAGAGTGAAAGTTCATCTACTTGATGAGAGCTATGCATGGGTACCAGAAAGGGGAGATTCCGCCGATCCAAAGGAGGAAATTTCGGGAAATGAAGGATTTCAAGCTAGGGAGGCTTCCTACCTGTCCTACTACGCTCCATGAGGTAGGGATTCTTCTTACTTTGGTTTATTTCCACCCTAAGGGGCTGATTTTGGGGGGAATGTTGTGTTAGAGGTCCTAAGGGCCTATTTGGCTGATTTGGAAACTATTTAAAGCCGTTTTTATGGCTTATTTATGGCTGGTTTCGTGACTCGGTTTGTGAAGTGTCCATGGCATGCTCAAAGCATGGTTTTATGTGTTGTTTTATGGCTAAATTAGGGATTGTTTTGGAAGCCTTTTGTGGTTGTTTTATGACTGGTTTGTGGGCAGTTTTATGGCTCAATTAGGGATTGTTTTAGGACCCTTTTTGTGGCTGGTTTATGGGCTATTATATGGCTCAATTAGGGACTATTTTGGGACCCTTTTGTGGTTGTTTTATGGCTGGTTTGTGGGTTGTTTTATGGCTCAATTAGGGATAGTTTTGGGACCCTTTTTGTGGTTGTTTTATGGCTGGTTTGTGGGCTGTTTTATGGCTTATTTGTGGTTTGGTTTGGTTGTGGTCTTTGGTAAGGACCAAAGATGTGAAAAATGAAATGTGGGTGGTTAAGGGAAAATTATGTCAAATTTTCCCTAGACCAGTGTCCTTTTTTTTTGCCGTAACTTGGCCTATGGACCTTCAAATTGGATGATTTTAGTTGAAGATGAAAACTAAGAAAAAGAGCTACAAATGTCTAGAAAAGACTGAGGTTTAAATCCGGCTCTAAAAATCCTGAAAATGAGTTTTACAGTAAGATATTGATTCTATCCCCTTTAAGGGGGTAGCTCATGTTGTTTAGACCATATATTGAGTTATATCGATCCAAATGATGTGAATCAAAATCCTACTGAAATTAGATATCTAGGAGAGTAACTTTCATGAAGAAAGTATGGTCACATTATGTCTCTATTGTTCTCATAAATTTGTCCAATTGAGAGCCCTGTCTTACCCCAAGAAACTATTCGAGAAGCGATGGGAATGTTTGGCCATATCTCCTAATTTAAAGGTCCAAATAACCTGATTTTTGAGCATTTGGAAACTTAATACATAGGTGAACATTTTGTTAGAAGATCACTTTGTCTAAAAACCTTGTTTACATGGTCAAAATATTAGTTGGAGATGGACTTAGGATGTGCCCTTAAGGACTGTTTGGCTGTGTTAAAACAACTTTAAATGTCTTTTTATGGCCTGTTTATGTGAATTATTTTGTGAATTGTGTGTAATATGTCCCAAAGTTTTTAGGGACTGTTTGGGATTAAAAAGATTAATCAGAGGCGCTAAGAGACTGTTTAGCGAGGATTGTGCTTTAATTTAAGAAACTGTTTTAGGTGATTCATGGCCGATTTGAGCAAGGTTAAGTATTTGAAATTTCATTGTTGTGGGCACCCTATATGCCACATTTTTCCCTAAAGATTAAGTGTGTTGTTTCTTGATATATGGTAGCATGCTTGTTGTTGTTGTTGGTGAATGTTACTATATGTGTTCTAAATGTATTAACATTGTTGCGAATGTTTAATTTGAAATTATATGCATGTGATATAATTGTCCAGGATACAAGGTAAATTGTATGATTTATATTGTCCATATGACATCTATTACATGTGGGGCATGACATTAATAGGCAATGACACATTGCATTGCATCACGCATGGGAACATTGCATTTCATGGGTGTGGGTGCATGGTTAGAATCTAACACCACAATTGGTGATTTGGTGGGTGGGTTCAATATCATTGAATGAAGTCGACAAAGGTACGCGATTACGCATAAAGCGGAACTTTGTGTCGGGTAATATGAAAGGGCTAGACCCTCGGGTGAGCTGTTTGGTTTTACTACACTATGACAGTAAAAGTCCAAAAAAAGTGTAGATGGTGTGTAGAGCCGGCGATGAGACTCCAGAAATTCGCTACCCACAAAAGACACAATGATTTTATAAATGAAATGATCATTCAAGGAATGACATCCAAAAAGTTTTGGTTTATAAAAACTTAGGTGTCGGGACATGTGCACTTAGGTGGGAAGTAAGCGCTGTGGGTGTGCCTCTCTTGAACATGGTTCACCTTATATGGGAAAAGCTTATTTCGGAATTATGGGACATGTCTTTGGTGGGGTGGCTCTCATGTGGCGCAGATGAAGCTAGGCATGTGGCTTTTATAATTATTTTTGTAAAATAATTTGGAACAAATTATTTTTGGCATGTACTCATATGTAAAGAGTTGTAATTGAACTCATATGGACTGTTTTTAATATAGTCTTACATGTTTTTATATGAATGTGGATAAATAAGCCCGATGTGGTCAATTTTTACTCATAAATAGACCCGGTGTGGTCATTGTGTTATATTAGGCCTCGGATGGGTCATGTGGTTGTATAATGTATAGGTTGGGAATTAGATAGAGCTCAGTGCAAAGGAGATATCGATTTTTATTAAACTGGCTCCATTGAATGCTGGGACACCGCAGAAGAGTGTCGGTTTTACGATATCCACAGGTTTTCGCGAGTTGATGGGTGATCAACGGACCCCCGGATTTTAGGGCATCACAGCTTGGTATCAGAGCATAGGTATGCGATTATCTAGGGCTTGATGGGCATAGGTATAGACCATTACATTCATTGTGCATTTCATGTTTGGTGCTTAATATGCTACATGATTGTGTGTTGTGTGTTGTGTGAATAATATACATGGTAAAGTGTATATGGAAAAAGATGAACACTAGGGTTAGAACACATAACCTTAGGGGTTCAGGAAAAGAATGAACCGGAAGGTTCGGGATGTTGAGGTCTACGTGGTAGTGAGCTGTACGCGCTTGCTACTAGTTAGACAAGGGAGGATCTGGTTTATATGGAGATCACCTCCGATGCCACTAGGATAAGGCTAGCTGCAGTCTAGCTAGAGGGCGAATCCCAAGTATGGTGGGCTTAGGTCAAAGCCTCAAGGAACTTGGAGGCCACATGGGAAGAGTTCCGTGAACTCTTCATGGGAAAGTATTTTCTAGCGTCTGCTCGACATGCAAAAGCTCGGGAGTTCCTAGAAATGAAACAATGAACGATGACAGTGCTCGAATACGTGGCTAAGTTCACTAAATTAGCCCATTTTGTTGATGATTATGTGGCCACAAACATGGCCAAAGTGAGAAATTTCGAGGATGGTCTGAAATTGTCCATTCGGGGTAAAATTGTGGGACTTCTCCTACAAGATATGAACTTGATGGCCAAGACAACTATGGCCATTGAGAGAAAGGTGGACGATGCATGAAGCATCCGGGACGCGGGTGTTAAGGATAAGAGGAAGAAGAGCCAACTCTCTTCTTCTAGCTTGGGGAATATGAGGACTTCTGCTCAGTGAGGGTTTTTCGAGGACCAGGCCGGCGCGAAGTCGAGGGCAATTTGGGGTGTGTAACTCCTTTCCCAGATCCGTGTCAAGTGAGAGGGGCGCCACACGGAATGAGGACTTCTTAACTTTGATTTTTCGGCATTAGTGGACCCATTTGAATTATAAATTCATAATGACATAAAACTTGTAAAACTACCACGTAGTGAAGTACATTAAAAGTTCTTGTGTACATAAGTCTGAGTCTCGTTTACTTGTACTTACAAAATTCCAATATTACAAAATTTTACATTTACATTTCAAAAATAAGATCAAAAACCTACATACGGTGGACTCCTAATGTTGTGTTGGCCCTGTCGAATACGGGATGTCTCTAGCGACCTCTTCAATACCTACACGGATAAACATATACATATAAAATAATTCGCATATCATAATATTCATATCTCTCGTAGAAGTATATAACAGAAACCTGTAACAAAAGGTACCCATTCCTTTTCATGTTCTTGTTGTTCATTACTCATCACACACACCCACACACACACACACACACACACACACACACACACATATATATATATAACCGAAGCCTTATGCTGCATTTTCCAATGGAAATGAATAACTTGAAAAAGAACAATAAGTACTCGTAGGTACATCAGCATGAGGATAATGATACTTGAGCAGTATAGCGAAGCGGGGCCCAGTAATGACAAGCGGGGCACATGGGGTGTAGGCGCAACATCGAGGAGATCCTTATGGGCATGCACATCATCCGTTACGAACATAAGCAGTCAGTCAGTTATTTATGTTTCCAGATTAGTCATACCAGTATCCTTAACATAAGTTCTTTCACAAATTTATCATGATTGTTTTAATGGACTTGCACTATTTCATGTAACATTAATACCTTAATTTACATCAGACATCATCTAAGAAGGTTAGGCAAATGCCTACATTATAAACTAATTATGCCTTAACAGTACAAGGCAAACCCCAAGTCCATTTTGCAACTACAATTTCGATCCGAGAAATGAGGCTTTTAGACAAAGTGATATTCTTACAAAATGTTCATTTATGTCTTAAGTTTCAAAAGGCTCATGAATCAGGTCATTTGGACCTTTAAATTAGGAGGTAGGCCTAAACATTCCGAACTACTCCTGGACAGTTTCCAAGAACAGAATCTGGAATTGTGTCCTACATTTGAAATTTTTTTGGGACCTACAGGGATATAATTTGACCATACTTTCTACATAAAATTTGTTCTCCCAGATGTCTAGTTTATACAAATATTTGAATCACCTAATTTGGAATAGTATAACTCAAGTTATGATTTAAACAACCGAAATTACTCCAGTTCAAGAGACTGTTTTGAGACAGGTTTCAGGGACATAATATTTCCCTTATTTGACAAATTTATGGTAACAATGGAGACTAAATTTGGCTATAATTTCTTCATAAAGTTTGTTCTCCCAGATGTCTAGTTTGTACAGAAATTTGAATCACCTCATTTGGATCAGTATAACTTAAGATATGATGAAAACAACATGAACTACTCCCGTAGAGGGGACAAAATACGTATTTTGATGTAAAACTCTTTTTCAAGGTTCTTAGAGCAGAATTTACTTCTTGGCCTCTTCTAGACATTTGTAGTTTTGGTTCTTAGGTTTCCTTTACAACTAGAATAATCCAAATTTGAGGTCCGTAGGCCAAGTTATAACAAACACAAAAACACAGGTTTTAGGAAAATTTGGAGAACACTTCCCCTAAAATACCTACATGTCTCTTTACACAATTTTTTGGTGCCTCCAAAGGATAATTCCAACCCAAACCAAAACAAGATCAAAGCAAACTTTAAACCCAACTCAAACAAACAAAAAAAAAAAAAGGGAGAAAATTAGGATAGTTTCCTAACCTTGATTTTCTTGAAGACTACAACCAAGCTTTCCTTTTTCCTCTCTTTCTTCTTAACATAGACAATTAGAACTCCAAGAGATGAAGAGAAACAAACCAAAAGTTGGCTCTTCTTCTCTTCCTCAAACCCATAGCCCTAACTCTCCTTTAGCTAAAAATGAGAAATCCCCAATTCTAAGACAAGTTTGTTGTCTTAAGGGATTTTGGTTCAATTTTCCCTTTTTTACATTTTAGTCCTCCATGTTTATTTTATTTGCAAACCACTTATCATTATTCCACCATAACATATAATCTTCTATCTTAATATCCTTTGAGTCCTTAATTTTACAATTTACAATTATCTTTTATACTTCTTTAAAAATCCCGGTTATATCCTTTTTCACATTTAGCATTTAAATTTATGAAAATACGAATTTAACTTTTATTATACCCTAAACATGTCATAAAACTACTAGGGTATAATTTGGGGTGTTCTGACTCACCCCCTTAAGAATTTAGGTCATAAAAATTAATACTTAATTGAAGGATTGCGGGTATTGTGCTCTCATTAATGGGTCCCGATTCCCGAGTTAGCTTCTTCCATGCGGAGTGGTGTTGCCCAGAACCACGAGAGGACCTGCTTGTTCATAATTGTTTTACTTCACGATCTAGAATAGCTTTTAGCTCTTCATCAAAAGTAAAGTCTGATTGCATTTGTATATCTTGTACGGGCAAAATATGAGATTCATCATAATAGTATCTTCGAAGCATAGAGACATGGAACACATTATGTAATTTGACCAACTCCGACGGGAGGGCCAAATGATAAGCTACTAGTCCAATTCTTTCTAATATCTCAGAAGGTCCGATAAACCTTGGACTCGATTTTCCTTTATTTCCAAACCGGAGTATCTTCCTCCACAGGGATACTTTCAAGAAAACTTTATCTCCGACTTCATACACTATGTCATTTTTTTTTTATTTGCATACTATTTTTGTCTATCACTAGCAGCTTTTAATCTTTGTTAAATGACCTGAACTTTCTTTTCTGTCTTTCTCACTATGTCAGGACCAATTACTTTATGCTCGTCAGTTATATCCAACATACAGGGGTTGTACATTTCCTACCATACAAAGCTTCATAGGGGGCCATACCAATATGATCGGGATGAAATATGCATGCATTTCAGTTGAATTCTCGGTGTTCTTTATAGCTAAAATGCATGATTCACAGTTTTTTTCATTAAATATCACGCTAATCCCTCATATTATATTGTTCTATAGAATATGGCGATGTTGGAATCAAAAGGGCAGCTAAAAGACAGAAAAATAAAACATAAGCAGAAATGACGAAAAGGCAGCAGTAGAAAGGCTACTGGTTCGCCATGGCGAAGGGAAGCACTTCGTCGTTGTGAAGGCCCCCTTCGCCCCAACGAATTAGAAAGCCTGAAATCAAAGGCCTTGGGTCCGCCACTGCGAAGCCACCTTCGCTGCGGCAAAGCCAGGTTCCCTTTCCATTATAGGAACTCGAAAAAACCCCTAGCTTTCTAGGCCATTGATGGGCCCGTGTCTCGAGGTATAAAAAGGGAGTAGTTTCGAAGCAAAGGGGAGTTGGATCAGGAAGAAGAAGGAGATATAGGAGTGAGAGATCAAGATAGACGGATTCAAGACAGATCGCGAAGGCGGATTTTTTTGTAGAATTTCCTTCAACCCACTTCATGATTCGAATTCTTCAATCTGTAGTGAATAATATGATGAATTAACTCTTTTCTCTAGGGTTTTTCCAACCACAACACGGTTGATAAGTTGAATTTTCGATTTTGGCTTATTTGAATGTTAATGAGTTCATATGTTTGCTTTAATTCTAGGTTTAATTACATGTTATTAAATGCATTACTTGAGTGGCATGCTAAAGCTGGGAGTTTGAGATCGAGAGAAGATAACTTCTAGGGACATAGTTAAAGCAACACTTGGGTAGTCGAAGAATAGAGATATTCTAGACTGCAAGTGTGGCACTAGGGTTTGCACATTTAAGCATTTTGGAGTCGAGGGGTTGAGGCAGAGATGCAATACATCCCACTGGCGAGATAGGCAAATATATCTCGAGAGAGAATATCTTGTAGGAAAGATCAACCCGCCAACATAACTCATATAAATACTTCAATAAGTGATTAGTGCTCAAAAAGTGCTATTTTGAACCCTATTTATTATAGGTTTTGAGTGCTTTTTGTGTACTAATCATTCTAATTAACCCGATTTGCACATTAGGGTCCCTATTATTCTATTGATCGCATTTTGTGGCTAATTTTATAGTTTTTTTGCGAGCGCTAATCATCTCTATAGAAATTGTGAGTTGATCGAGCATGAAGGGTCGAGTCAAACTGACATCGTAGATCGAGGAACCCGAGAGGAAAGAAGAAGCGAAAACGAGGAAAGAAAAATGAAGCGAGCAAATTTTGGTCTAACGTGAAATTGCTCTGCCCTTTATTCATCCTGCCCTTTGTTCACATTTCACCTTTCCTGCTTGATTGCGCTTTTGCCTTTTTATTCCTGATTTTGTGTTTCTTCCCCCATTTTAACCTTGTAATAGCTTTTGTTTGGTTTTTGTTTTGTAATTTCCTATACAACGAGCTATATAAGCCTCGATGCGTATCAACGGAATCCAATCTGATTATTGATAAAGTTTTGGGTAGAAGCTTCGGCTCTCTGCGTTTTCATTTCTTTACTTTCCCTCATTTTCTTTTCTATTTTACACAGACATTCAAACACCTCAGGATAATGACTGGAGGATGGTTGGCTAAACCCTTCCCTCCTTGGAAGTGGAAGGTGTTTGTTGGAGTGCGGGATCTAGGCTGCGAGGTCCCACATTCTTCACGCGGGTATCCCTTCTTGAGTCATTGTGTTCCCTTTCTAAGCGTATGTTTTTATCCCTTGAATCTCCTTAAATGGCTATTATTTGGTAAGCTTTTGGGGTTGATGTGGATGCTTATTGTTAGAATCCGCGATATTCGTGGTCACCTCGCGTGACCCGTTGAAAGGAGTCGAGGAGACTTATTCTTCACTTTGTCGGTGACCTTGCTTGATGGCGATAGATGCCATTTTCAAAGGATATATTTTGGGTTAGGTTTATATGGCCAAATGAAGATCAGGTTCGGGAAATGACTATATGTCGTCCTCCCAGCGCGAGAAATGGGCAGGACCTCGGTTGCCCTTGAATCTAAGCTCGGTATCCACGATGCTTGGAGACCTCTTTTATTATTTTTTCTTATTTCACTTGAGTTTGACTTTTTATAGTTTTTATCATCAAACCCTCACTTTGTTTTTACAAAAAACCTAAGAAATCCAAATTAAATTCACCAAATTTAAGCACTTCAGCAGTAGTCATTTGCATGAGAGAAAACCCGTCCTTGGGTTCGACCACAGAAGCCAGCTATCTTTGCGGTAGCTTTCAATAGCTACGGCGGTAGAAAATTTAGGATACAAATATTGTTGATTTCGGCACCTGCGTAGCACGAATCAATAAGTCCTTAGTGAATTGACATCCATCAAAATTGGTAGAGACGGTAAAACCCTAGGTTTCATCATCAATATAATTCAATACAAGCAATTTTAAGTTTTGTTAAGAACATTCTAGTAATTTGTAGTAGAAATTCTCTTTAGGATTAGATCGAATATTGTCGAAGTAATTAAATCAAATGGTCGACAAGCTTCTCTTCGAGGGGCAGTGACGCCCCGACTCGGCATAGAGGCGTCAGTGGGATATTTTTTTCTTCACATTATATAAACTTTAAGCTAGTCCATTCATATAATGTTAAACATTTAACTTGTATTATATTCTGTAGCAGCAAATTACAAAATATATATACAAGCTCCATATATGGAAATGTTTAACATTTACAATATTTACTTTGGTTCAAATTGTGACCAGACTCTTCCCAACACATATATTAGAGCCTTAAAGCTCTTCTCCACTCAACCCTAATAAGAAATGAGTTTGAGGACTATTTTCAACCATACATAAAATGGGGTTCTAAACCGTAGCCATGTATCTAACATCACTTTCATACAAACTAGACAAATACCATAATGTTCCATACTAGAATCCCGCTACCGCAAAAAACACTAGACTTCCATACAACCCAAAACATGTATCATTACCTGTGATCATGTATAACTGCTTCCTTTTCTTTCTGCTTCTCTTTATAATTGTTCACTCTCCTTTCTCCCGAGATAAAATGAGATATTTATTTTGGTCTTATCCTCTTAAATCTTATCCCTTTTTATTTCACTTTGGTCCTCCCACAGCTCTTTACAATATTTGCAAATCAATTTTATGATATTTTACAATAGCCTCAAATCTTTTTTATTATTTTTTAATTTAACTTATGCATATTCACACTTTTGTTTTATCTTTATTTTATTTCGAGACAAATATCTTATTACTTTTATTATACCTAAGCATGTTATAAGCAAGTTAGGTATAATTTGGGAGTGTACGAGCGACACTTGACTAACCACTCACGCTACGTTAACTCGACGTGTATGCATTGCTACGAGGTTAGCGTTTCTCTACCTAATTTTACTGTCACCATTGGCGGTCAGTTTTTGGGTACATTCTTGGGGATTTAGTTTGATATTGACAAGCGGAGTCTTGAGTAGATAGTACTTTGGATCAATTTTACTTTCTTTAGTTCTTCTCACTTCTTGATCGTTTCTTTTTAATTTTATTTCCGGTTTACGTGTTCTTCTTTATTGCATCTGTGCTGTGATTTGGTTTCGTTCGTATCCTGTGATTTCAGGAAAGTATTTAGAGTGCATGCAAATACAAGGGAGCCTGGGGAACTACTTCCATTCTGTCCCGAACGAAGCGGACCTTGCATTAATTACGTAGAGACCCACATATCTTTCGACCTGAAATTATGCATCAGTATAGCCATGAGACATATTCATGATGGGGGATGAGACCCACGTAGTGAGCGAGAGATGGGACAGAACTATAATCAGGCCCACCACACCCTTAGTACGGCTGATAATCGCATATGCTACTTGAGGAGTTTGCCTTGCCATCTACAATTATTCCGTCAACTATACGACGACCACATCTGACGAGCAACTTTGAGGTTAAAGGAGTGACCTTGCGGATCTTTCCCGATATCCGGTTATGGTTCTTGTGAGGCGAATGCACATTTAACAAGCTTTATTGAGGTCTATGATACGGTTCAGTATAATGGGAGTATCCAATAAACTCATTGAGGCTATTCATTGTCCTTAATTGCATTTAAGCATTGGTTGGCCAGAGCCCGGTATCAGGACTTCAGTCGCCTCGTATTGGAATGACTTGGTGTAAATTCGACCAAAATTTTCCCGTAGCCCTCATGAATGGCTGGTGGTCGCGAAGAATTAATACATTTAGACAATTTGAGGGGAGAGCCTAGTTGATAGCAGGAGAGATTTCGCGAGCTGTTGAGAAGATGTCGCATCATAGATTAACTACGTCGGATGCGAGTGCATACGTTGCACCTAGCGGTTGGCGTCTCAGCTAAGACAATTATTGATGCTTCAACGGGCGGTGCTCTGGTGAAGAAAACCACATATCAAGCCTATAAGATCTTTGAGGATACAACTTCACTATCTAATCAACGGCTTTGAGAAATAGATCGGCACGTGCAAAGAATCCCTTAGCGAGGCAGAACCACGAGGGGAATTCTAAGTAATCGGGTAAATATGTTACCGCAGTTAAGCCCAAGCAGCGCGAGAAGCGGCGGGTGCGGTAAATGCTATTCAGAATAATCTATGGGAAATTTGTGAATCTTACGGTGGCCAACACGGTACTATGGGTATGTCGGTCAAAGGCGGAGTTGAATTAAGCGGACCAAATATGTGATCTGACATAATCGATACGTAGAGGCGATATGGGGGCAATGCATCTCGAGCGGTACGGAATCAGTCAAATGCGAATTCGGGGATGGAGGTAGCAGTGTCGAACAATGTGAATTATGGTTGGAGAATAGTTAGAAACGACATGCCACCACCAGAGTGAATGAACCAACCCACGAGAAAAAAAGTAGACTTGGAAGCGACACTTGCCTGATGCTCGCCTCGCGCACCACTTTTATGAATGAGACAAGGCGAATTTGCAAAAGCCGAACCACCCGATTGAGCGATCGAGGCGGCCTGATTGAGGCTGGGGTGCGAATGGGCCCGAATAGTGGCGGTGTGTTGCGAAGGCGTGGGGACCATTGCAGAAGTGAAATTCGGGGTGGCAGGCGAGGGTAACGAGACGGGTAAAGCATCACATTGAGGGTGGCGAAGAACTGGGTGTCGGGCGGCCACCAGTGATAGGGGATGTAGAAATAGAAGAAGTAATCCAGCCTAGCCAAAATGACAAGGGAGTAGGGGAACAGCCCCATCGGAAAAAGTTGGATGAAGAAGAAATAGAGGCTAAGGGTTGACCCGAACATGGCGGGCAGCCTCTTGCATCCCGATCAGGTACCTCGACACGAAGAGCAAATTGGATAAGCAATTCACCAAATTTCTGGACTTGTTTAAGAAACTCCGCATAAACATTCCGTTTGCCGATGCATTGAAGCAGATGCCCAGCTATGTGAAATTCGCCAGAAGAATCTTGTCATGTCTAATTTTGGTACATTGAACCTCACTGAGTGTAGTGCCATCCGGCCAGTGAAATTACCCTGGTGAAAGACCCCGGTAGTTTTACTATATCGTGCACAATTGAAATTCCATATTTGAGAAGGCCTTGTGTGATCAGGGAGCAAGTATCAACCTCATGCTGCTATCTATATTCAGATGATTGGGATTAGGTGAAGCTCGCCTGACCACAGTCACCTCAGGTTAGCGAATGGAGTCCTTTGAAACACCACAGGGAAAGATTTCATTAATTTACGGATATGGAAGAAGATAAAGAAATACCTATCATATTGGGTAGGCCATTTCTAGCGACTGGCGGGGCACTGATTGATGTGCAAAAGGGAGAATTGAAATTTTGAGTACAAGATGATGAGGTCACTTTCAATGTATTCAAAATAATGAGACACCCATGGAAGGCGGTAAACTGCTTTTTAGTGGAGACTGTTGAGGCTATAGTGTCTAGCCAAAGTGGTCCCATTAACCCTTTAGAGGCTAGCCTAGTATAGATTGATTTAGAGAACTTGAATGAAGGGTACGCGAGTATGTGAGGCTGGATGAATTCTTGAACCTAATGGAGGAAATACATGATCCTCTGGTGGCTGCTTGGGCGTACTACACCTCTTCTAATGACCACCTAGAGTAGAAATAGCCATTACCTTGCCATTTAGGGTATAACGCATCTTAGGAGACTGCCCTCCCCACCCGATGTTATTCGGCGATACATGTGACATAAGAAGAAGATAAGGTATTGAGGGTGCTTAGAGACCCACATGAGATATGGGTGGTTGGTCTCTAATCGATTTAAAGGGGATACGCCCCTCTATGTGCATGCATCGAATTCTATTAGAAGATGGTCATAAGTCGTCAGTGGAAGCACAGAGGAGATTGAATCCAACTATGAAAGAGGTTGTCCACAAGGAAGTACTAAAATGGCTAGATGCGGGGGGTTATATATCCTATCTCGAAGTAGTACTTGGGTAAGTCAATCTGAGTAGTACCTAGGAAATATGTAGGGAACAACTTGAGTGGTCAGCAGTAGATAATACCTTGTTACCTTCCAGAACAATCACAGGATGGAGGATTTGTATCGACTACCAGAAACTGAATAAGGTTACTCGAAAAGACCACTTTCCACTACCCTTTATGGATCAAATCTTGGACAGGCTAGCAGTGCATGAATACTACTACTTTTTGGATGGATATTTCGGGTACAATCATATCGCCATAACCCCTGAAGACCAGGAGAAGACAACATTTACGTGCCCGTATGGTATGTTTGCATTCAGGCGAATGACATTTGGGCTGTGTAACACACCAAGCACATTTCAACATTGCATGATGGCCATATTTTCAAACATGGTTGAAAAGACAATTGAGGTATTCATGGACGACTTTTTAGTATTGGGGAGTTCCTTTGACGATTGTCTAGAAAACTTGAGAGCGGTGCTTGTTAGGTGTGAAGAAACCAATCTTGTGCTGAATTGGGAAAAGTGCCACTTTATGGTACAAGAGGGCATCGTACTTGGCCACGTGATTTCGGGTTGATATTGCTAAAATTGAGGCAATAGAGAAATTACCTCCACCATCATCAGTGAAGGGTATAAGAAGTTTTCTATGACACGCAGGGTTTTATCGGCGGTTCATTAAAGATTTCTCTCAAAATTGGCAGATTTATCAATACGCTGGCTCGGGAGACACCATTCATTTTTATAGACAATGCTACAAGCCTTTGATTCTAAAAGATAAGCGGTATGTCGGCTCCACGTAGTTGTAGCACCCGGTAGGACGCTAGTTAGCTAATGTGCGAAGCCAGTGACTATGCGATCGGAGTAGTGTTGGGGCAAAAAAAAAAGAAAGGATATTTCAAGTCATCCACTATGCTAGCCGAACTTTGAATGATGCTCAGCTAAATTATGCCACCTCTGAAAAAGAGCTATTGGCCATTATTTTCGCCTTTGATAAATTTAAGCCCTACTTGATTGGCAATAAGGTGATAGTGCTATGACCGCTCGTATTAAGTACCTAATGACAGGGATGCCGCAGAGACCACAATACGATGGGTACTCTGTTCTCCGAGAGTTCGACTTAGAGATAAAAGATAAAAGGAACAGAGAACTTAGTCGCGGACCATTTGTCATGATTAGAGGGGCCGAGATACGAAGTGCAGATTAACAATAATTTCCCAAATGAGCAGCTTTTGGAAATTGAAGACATTCAGCCGGTTCCATGGTTTGCTGACTATGTGAACTACTTAGTGGCCAAAGTGATTCCTCTAGAGTTTAGTTACCCGATAGCAAAAGGTTCTTTTGCCTGATTGAAGCACTGCTAGGAGGAACTATCTTACCACAAACATTGTGTCGATCAAGTGATAAGGAGATGCATACCGGAAGAAGAAATGGGTAGTATTCTGAGTCATTACCATACCTTACCATGTGGGGGGCATTTTGAAGGCCAGAGAACAGCAGCAAAGGTACTCAAGTCCGGTTTCTATTGGCTTACACCTTATTGAGATGCTCACATCATTTTGTAGCCGGTGTGATGGAGTGCCAAGGAAGGCGACGCATTTCCAAATGGGATGAACCCCCAATGAACCCAACTCTAGAAGTTGAGTTATTTTACTTATGGGAAATGGACTTCATGGGGCATTTCCCCTCTTCATTCAGTCACATGTATATCCTCTTGGCTGTAGACTACGTCTCAAAATGGGCGGAGGCAATACCAACACGCACCAATGATGCTAGTGTGGTAGTCAAATTCCTTTGCAACCACATATTCACCCGATTCGGCACTCCACGAGCATTGATCACGGATGGTGGTACTCATTTCTGCAATAAGTTGGTTGATAAAGTCCTACAAAAATATGTTGTGAGACATCAAACTTCCTTTCGCAGCGTATCACGGAGCGAATGGACAAGCCCAGGAGTGTCGAATCATCAATCAAGTCCGATACGCAAGAGCAGGTCCAATAGCTCAAGAAAAGACTGGTCGAAGAAGATCGACGATGCACTTTGGGCATATAGGACAGCCTTTAAGACCCCTCTAGGCATGTCCCCATTTCGCCTAGTCTATGGGAAAGCGTGCCACTTGCCGGTAGAATTGGAACATAGAGCATATTGGGCGACTAGGCAGTTGAACATGGATAGAAAAATTAGCGGGAGCGATTCTTTGCTATTTGATGAATTAGATGAGTTTCGCAGTAAAGCTTATGAAAATGCCTAAATCTATAAGGAAAAGACAAAAGCGTGGCATTATAAACATATTATGAGGAGAGAGTTTGCACTAGGTCAGCAAATCTTATTGTTCAACTCTCAGCTACAACTTTTTCCTAGCAAACTAAATTCAAAATGGTCAAGTCCATTCACAGTAGTGCAAGTATTCCCCTATGAAGGAGTTGAGGAATGCGCATCCCGAGAGAAAGGGGCGAGTTCAAGTTAACGATCAAAGGTTGGCTTAGGTACTTAGGCATTCCTGTGAGAAACGAGGACAGCTCTAAGAGGCACAGGCGAGAGAAGATAGCGACGGCGCAGTCGATCCCAACAAGTTACATTTGTTGTTTTCGGTCTTGGTTCTCTCCATTATAGGAATGTCGAGCTAACTACGTTAAACATAACGTTTCTTAGGAGGCAACCCAAGCATTGTAAGATTCTCTTTTCCCCTCATTTCGTATTATCTCCATTCCTCTTGACTGTTTTACAGAAAAAATTTTGTTTTTGGGCATCCTAACCTTAGTATTATTTTAATAGCGATGAATCTTAAAGGTGGAAGGCAAAACCTGATGCAGCTGCACTCTAGTCGTCACGGTGAAGCTTGCTTCAGGCTGCGGAAGAAATGTCGTGAGGCAAGCCTTTTGGTGCACGCTGACAAAGCCGCTTTGTCGCTGCGGTAGGCCTTCGGCAGCGACGAACCCTGTTAGTAGCTACATGGTATGTCTTCCGCGGCGAGGGTCCTTCGCGTGGCGAGAGAGGGGCGGCTGGGTATTCCCGAGCCTATATATACCCACGACGAACATTTGTTTCCTCCAAGCAATTTTTGGTGCGCCCCTTCGTCTCCTTTTTCTTCTTGTCTGCCTTTTTTTTTTTTTTTTAGATTTAGTCGTCGATGACTCTTGTAAGGCGCCTAAGAGGCGAGTCAGCCAGCGACACCGCTGCGGCTCCACGTGGGGCACCTCCCACTCCCGGGCGATCCGCACCGTTTCATTTCCCGGGAGCGAGCGGCTCTACCGGTTGCTTTGCGCATCGGTTCTACCTGCCACCTACCACCGCTGTCTGGCAGGGGTTTTGACCTCGAATGTGTTCTTTTAATTTTACTTGTCGGACTCGAGGTTGGCGAGACCACATTGCTCCGCAACCCCTTAAGTAGCCCCGTCATCGTGGTTCTACTCAACTTGCCATTAGGTCGACACCACGGTGTTTGTCGGTCGGTGGAGTTGACTTGAGGGCCTTTAGAACCATCTGACAGGTACCCGGCTAAGGGACTACGACAGTGAGGAGTACCGAGCGTTATTCATGGACACAGGGCTAGCGTGTGGAGGCGCCATCCGTCGACGGGCGAGTTCACCACATTTCCGATGACAGCACTCATGCTCGTGGCGAAGGTTTGGTATAATTTTTTATGTCTTAAGATTAAGCCTTCTCTGCATCTCAGTACAGTGACCAAGGATAAGACGATCCTTCTATATGCCATGACCAAGGGAGTCCAGTTCGACATCGGGACGGTCATTGAGCGGGGGTTGATCGAGTCGACTCACGGACCTGCCCAGCGCCACTGATCCACCCTCACGATCGAGTTATCTTGTTCGGCGAGGTCCGATCTTGGAGCTTCCAGAAGGAAGCGAAGTGTACTTGGCGCCTTCCATTATTCCATTGCCCGGGGTGGGGTGAGCTCGAGCGAGAAATGATGAGGCCGTGAGGGCGTCGCGACCACAACCAGCGCGAGCTACTCGGTGGGCGACGCGAGGTCCTCACGAGATTCGACCCGATCCTGGTAGGCCAGGATCCGTGCCTTGGCAGCCCACTTGGCGCTGCGGGATGTTCGCGAGAGCACCGGAGTTGCCTTGAGCGAGGACATGGACTCCATCGGGTGAGATGGCCATTATCAGGAACCGACCGGGACCAAATCACCAGCTGTTTAGCTTCACTTTTGTCATTCCACACAGCACCACCGCAGTGATATATTTTTCTCTGGGACGTATTTCTTTACCTTTCTACTTTCTTTTCTTTTCTGGCAGTGGGACATGCATTTTAAGTTTTGGGGTATTGGGTGTATGGGGTGTGACTTAATTTGATTTTGATTGTTAGTGTGACTTATTTTATTTTGACTGTTATGACTTAGTTTTATTGTGACGTGGGTTATTGTTGCTATTTTTTTTACATGTTAGGTCCAGTTTTTTTTTTTTTTTTTTAATCTTTGCTATTTTTGCATGTTTAGGTCTTTTTTTTTTTTCGGTAGGCGTGTGTTAGGTTGGTTCCCATGCATCAATATGACAGTCTCTAGAGTTGGTATTGAGTATCCCCGCCTTAAGTGTGACCATGATGGCAGCAATAGGGAGTCGTAGTAATAGTAGAAAACCCATGTTCAATGAAATAGGGACCCCGAGGATGGTAGATGACCGGGACTGCACCATATGAAGTTGAGGATGACCATGCTTGTTCCCCCTCCTTGTAGTCTCAAGACATCAATTTCTAAAGTAATTTCTGCACACACACACACACACACGTGATCCCGAGAGGTATGTCTGTAACCCGGACTCACATACGAGAGAGTCTTACGAACCTGGGAAGGTTTAAACACCTAAGTGGTGGGACACCATAGAAAAAAAATGATCGCCTTTGAGCCCCAATAAAAAATAAAAAATAAAAAATAAAAAATAAAAAGAAAACAAAGAGAAGACAAGGGATTTTAGTGTGAAATAAGTGGATTATCCCATTGGAATCCTAGGCACAGTCCGAGGATCCTTTCAAAGCCTAATTCCATGAGCCAACTGGTCAGGAGCCATTGACTTCACTACCTGCTACATGGGACAGAGGTGGGACGATTTCCACGGTCTACGGCCTCGAGGTTTGGTTGAGTGTTCGGGGTGAAGTTCTAGGGGAATTGAATGCTTAGTGTCGTTAACCAACTAGTGGGGAGTCACCAACGGATCCACCGCTACAGGAACCCTCACCCAAAAATTTTTGGCACTAGCATTTTTTTCAATTCTGCTTTAGAGTTAACCCCCATAGGACTAGATTAAGTAAATAACTCGATGCGTTCTCAGCCTTTTGTGTTAAGCTATTCCAACTAGGTGAGTTAAACTCAAGTTTGGGATGCGAGAAGTTAATCACATACCTTACTTGGAGATCACCTTAGCGCACGCTTGTAGATTATTTTAGAAGGATTATTGAGCACTACAAAAGAGGGGTTGACCCGCTTGGTTAACCGAGACTAACCCAATGCAGGTTCTTGATAGTCGAACAAACCAAGGTAATTCCTAGGTCTGATGAACTGGTGCATATGGACTCCTTCTTACAGCTGTTGTGCGTGCTTAACCCATATCGTCAATATGAGTGTAGCATTACTCTTGTGTGCCCTGGGTGGAGTCTATTCTTGCTTGGGGACAAGCAAGAAGCTAAGTTCCCAGAAGTGTTGATCGAGATGAATCTGTACGTATTTCGGGGTTGAATTCTCGATGTTCTTTATAGCTAAAATGCATGATTCACAGTCTTTTTCATTAAATATCATGCTAATCCCTCATATTATATTGTTCTATAGAATATGGAGATGTTGGAATCAAAAGGGCAACTAAAAGACAAAAAATGGCTAAAAATGACTTAAAAGGCAAAGCAAAGCAGAAGCTACCGGGTTCGTCACTTACAAAGGGAAGCACTTCACGCACGGACCCCCCTTTCACAGAACGAACCAAAAAGCCCGAATCAAAGGCCTCTGGTCTCGTCACAGGAAGCCACCACACGCGGCGAAGCGAGGTTCCATTTCCATTACGGGAACTCGAAAAAAAACCCTAACTTTCTGGGCCATTGATGAGCCAGCGTCTCGAGGTATAAAAAGGGAGTAGTTTCAAAGCAAAGGGGAGTTAGATCGGAAAGAAAGAGGAGATACAGGAGTGAGAGATCAAGATAGACGGATTCGGGACAGATCGCGAAGACAGATTTTTCTGTAGAATTTCCTTCAACCCACTTCATGATTCGAATTCTTCAATCTGTAGTGAATAATATGATGAACTAACTCTTTTCTCTAGGGTTTTTCCAACCCTAACCATAGTTTGATGGATTGATTTTCGCTGGCTTATTTGAATGTTAATATGAGTTCATATGTTTGCTTTAATTTTGGGTTTAATTACATGTTGTCTGTCAACTCGTGGCATGCTAAAGCCGGGAGTTTGACTATAAGATAACTTAGTGATTACAGTGTTAGCCAACACTTGGGTAGTCGAAGAATAGAGATATTCCAGACTGCAAGTGTGACACTAGGGTTTGCACATTTAAACGTTTCGGAGTCGAGGGGTTGAGGCAGAGATGCAATACATCCCACTGGTGAGATAGGAAAATATATCTCGAGAGAGAATATCTTGTAGGAAAGATCAACCCGCCAACATAACTCATATAAATACTTCAATAAGTCCTTAATTGAATTGACATCCATCAAGAGTATAGGAGACTACAGAAACCCTAGGCTTCTCATCAATATAATTCAATACACGTTAATTTTAAGTTTTTGTTAATTCTAGTAATTTATCGAAATTGCCAGGATTAGATCCAAATATTGTCAAAGTCATTAAATCAATAGTCAACACGCTTCTCTTCGAGTGAACGACACTTGACTAACCACTACACTACGTCAACTCGACGTGTATACTTGTGCACACGAGTTAGCGTTTCTCACCTAATTTTGCAAAACTCACCATTGGCCCGTCACAATACTTGATTGAAAACTGTTATTATAGGCAAATTCCATATGGGAAATATATGTATCCTAACTTCCGGGAAAATCTAGCATACAACCCCGAAGCATGTTCTCTAACACTTGAATCACTCTTTCAGATTATCCATCTGTTTGTGGATGAAAGGTTGTACTAAAATTTAGTCGAGTACCCAAGGTTGACTGTAATTCTTTTCAAAACCTTGAAGTAAACCATGGATCGCGGTCAGACACTAATGACTGTGGAATCCCATGCAATCGGACAATCTCATTCACATACAATTCCGCTAACCGATCCATGGAATAGTCCAACTGGACTGGTAAGAAGTGAGCGGACTTTGTAAGTCTGTCAATGATTACCCAAACTGAATCATGTTTCTTTTAGGTTAGGGTAAAACCAAACACAAAATCCATAGTATCGTCAGTTTCACTTCCATCAGGAATCGATGAGATTTAACATACCAGACGATACTTGATGTTCAAATTTCTTTACTTATCGACAACCCATTAATTGACACATACCGCTATATCCTCTTTTCATCCCTAGCCACCAATAAGATCGTTTCAAACTCGTACATTTTGTTACCTCCAAGATGCATGGTGAATACGGTATTGTGGCTTTCATACATCAACTTCTTTTTCAATTCCTAGACATTCGATACACATAGTCTATTCTTATACAATAAACTCCCATCATCTTCTATAGAATAGTCAGTCTTTTCTCCATTTCTGACTAATTGAACACTTTTTGTAACTTGACATCACTTTTTTTAGCATCAATCATCATTTGCCTCAACTCAAGTGTAGTTTTTAATTGGGCTAACAAAGCTCCATCATATTCAAATCTCCATGTACCATGTTTCAGGGACAAACCAAAAATCGTTTTTCTACTTAAGACATCCACCACTACATTAGCTTTTCTTGAGTGGTAATCAACTATGCAGTCATAGTCCTTAAACAACTCTAGCCACCGACGTTGCCTCAAATTTAGTTCCTTCTAAGTTAACAGATACTTAAGGCTCTTATGATCTGTAAATACTCTACATTTCTCACCATATAAGTAGTGTCGCCATATCTTCAAAGCGAACACTCTTCTTTGTAACTCGGATCATGTGTGGGATAATTTTGTTCATGAGGTTTCAAGCGTCTTGGGGTATATACCACCACTTATGTACATCAATGCACATCCTAAACCAATCTTGAAGCATCCATATACGTGGCATATTCTCTACGATAGGTTGAGTCGGCCGCGGTGCTTGACAGGTATTACTCACTGGCTGATCAAGACTTGATTGACATTTGTCATCCACTCATACTTCACCTTTGGGTGCTTAGTGAGTGAAGAGGCTGTAATGGAAAGTCCAGCACAGGCAGTTGGTAATGGCATTAAACCAGAGGGGCTTTCACCTCGTCACATTTGAAGCGGTTTCCAGCGTCGCTGATGCCAGCAAGGTTGCTCTAATACCCTCTGGACTGTCATAGCTTAGGAATGACGCTGCAAAAGCCTGCCATAACCAACGCTTTGTTGTTTCTCTCCTCAAAGTCACATAAGCCTTCGCAAATGCTTGTCGTGTTCCTATTCATTCTTGGAGGATACACCAGAATGTCTGGAATAAGACACCCTGACATCCCAATGGTGAATCACACATTCATCAAATCCATGAATCACGGTCCAATGTGATTATGAAGAATATGTATACTAAAACTGTAATGACCATATCGGGTTCTAAAGGCTATTTTCGGAACATCAACATCTTTCACCCGAAGTTGATAATAACCCGATCGTAGGTCTATCTTTGAAAAGATATTTGTTCCTTTCAACTAATAAAAAAGATCTTTAATTCTCTGCAATGGGTATTTGTTTTTCATTGTTACCTTATTTTTTTGCGGTCAATCATGCACATCAGAGGTACTATCTTTTATTTTGAATAAACCAAAATAAATTTTCTGGGGCTCTTGGGTCGAATAAATCCCTTGTCCATGAGCTCCTGTAGTTGAATTTTTAATTCCTTTAATTCTGTTTGAGCCATCCTGTAAGGTGCCCTAGAGATAGGAGCCGTCCTAGGTAAAATTTCAAAAGACAAATCTACTTCCCTTTTAGGTGGAAGACCCGGTATCTCTTCGGGAAACACATCCGAAAATTCTTTTACCACCAGAATATTTTCCAGTTTTACTTGTCCCCGTTTAGAGTCAAGCACCAATGCCAAAAAGGCCTCACATCCTTTTCTAAGAAATCGACGGGCTTGCATAGTTGAGATTACATTAGATAGTGGGCCAAATCTAATACCCTGTACTGTCATCATCGACTGGTCGAGACATTTAAAGACCCGCAATCTCTTATCCATATGATCAAGCTATGGCAGATGTTTCGACGACCCAATCCATCCCCAATATCAAATCATACTCATGAAAAGGCAAAGCAATCAGGTCCGCAAAGAACTTTCTATCATGAATCACTATTGGGCAATTCTTATATACTTTGTTAACATTAACACTATGCCCCAGGGGATTGGTCACATGCATGTCATATTCGGTGTTCCTACGTGGCATTTTATCAAATAAATGCCCCGGGTGCGAACCGCGGAATGAGTAGAACCAGGATCTATTAAAGCATGTATCTTCATATCATAGAGAGAGAAAATACCAGCTATAACTTATGGAGCATCCAGATCTTCACGAGCCTTCATAGCATAGGCTCGTGTTGTGGTTGTAGAAATAAGGCGATCTACTGTCTCTGATATAGTACTTTCTCGCCCTCTTTTCTACCTCTATCCCAAGTCGTTGAAGGTGCATTTGATCCTCCCCGGCTACTACCTTGAGGATTCATAATTTCTCCAAATTCTCTTGGATAATTTACCAAGAGATGGTCTGTGCTTCCACATATGAAGCATCCTCTAGTCAACCATCTATAAATACCCAAATGTCATTTATGGCAATGAGGGCATTCTAGGATTTCACCTTGTCTAGTTAAAGTGCCTTTACTGGAACTAGGTGCTATTGTAGGCCCTTGTCTTCTTCCCCTGGCAATAGACTGATTCGGCTTGAGACTCTCTAATTTTTTTACCTGAGGAAGAGCCTCCCCTTGCAAACTTTCTCTTCTGATTTCTTTCCCGATTGCTCATTTTAGACTTTTTCACCTTCATAGCTGCTTGCACCAGTTGATAGAAATTCACATGCTGTAGAGAAGTAACAGGTGCTAGATACCTTTTTATGGATTCATTTAAACCATCTTCAAATTGTCTACACCGGAATGCTTCAGTAAGGACTACTTTCGACGCATATTTACTGAGGTGGCTAAACTCCTTCTCATATTCAGCTACTGACAAATTTTTTTGCTTCAAATTCAAGAATTACTTCCACTTGACCTCTTTATGTCATAATTAACATGCCGCCCGAAATTCTGGACAAAAGAAATCGAGCATCAGTGCGAAGCGTGGATGCCTTAGGACAATCTTCCACCAATCATAAGCCCCACTTTGCAAAAGTGAGACCGTACATGAAACCCTTTGTTCAATAGGATATCTCACTTCATCTAACACCCTCTGTAGCTTCTCTAGCAAAAACTCAGCCCTTTCATATTCTTCTAAACTTGTTCCATGAAATTTTTCAGTTCCATGTCTTCTCACCATATCAATTGGAGCATTGGGGGCTGTCAATCACTCTAAAACCTGAGCTATATCATGTGAAATCTTAAGCAAAGCTTCAGTTGGCTCGACAGGATATCACGGTCACTTCTAACCAATTTAGAAGGATCAGAGGCTAATGGACCTTGTTCCCTAGGATTGACACTTTTAGCAGCTTCTTCAACGTTGTCTCGGAGTTGGACCATCCTATTCAGCAAACAAGAAAATCTGCATTAGGCTAACACATTGTTATACATATGCATTTCTAACTTATAAACTATCCAGAATCGCCTAAACCT